>PPLU03000013.1:0-321718 GCA_003706615.3 Gotozyma montana
TATGGGGAAGATTGGGATCAAATGTTTTGGAAAAACTGAATTTATGATCATAATGACCAAGGTTGAATCGTTGAAGTGATTCTAAGAAACCGGGTTTTTGTGCTTGTATCTTCGCAAGAATTTTCCAGTGTTTCATCCATACATTTCTATGTAGTAGGGTAACCTAAAATAGGTTATGAACCCAAAGTTGATATATAACACCGCTGTTATATATCAAGTTCTCAAACCACCCTGCCGAAAAATAGGCGCATTATTAAAGGTTCCAGGTTCGAATCCACAGTCAAGAACAGGAGGTCCCAATAAAAATAGTTTCACCGCCCTCCAATTATAATCGGTGGAAGACTGAAGTCTATGGAAAAGTGGTTTTTAGTCCCTTATTGGCTTTTCCAACTCCCATAGATGGGTCGAGTCCTCGTCGGCATCCAAAGTACCGAACAGCTGGAAAGAAACTCGAGAAAGAACAGTAGCCGCCTACAGAGGGCTGCAGGCACTAAAGAGCTACAATCCCAGAAAGTTCTTGAAATGATTGGAGCGTGTATGGACACTGTTATGAGAAACAGAAGTTAGATAGAGCACTCATATAGGCCTCATAAATAGCATGTGAATTGTTGAAAGAAAAAAAAAAAACTTTGAGTTCATAACCTATTTCAGGTTACCCGGCCTACTTTCCCACTCGTTCTTTCTGTATTCTATAATTTGTTCATCTTTTACAATACAACAACTTACTTTTATCTTAATTCTATATCTCAATTTATTACTGATTTGGTTAAACCTGAACAAGGAATGAAACCTCGGTAATTGGAGATTATTAGATAAGTATAGTTACAAGCGCTATATTACACCTATGTGCTGTATCAGTGTTACCCGGAATATTGTTATTTCGTTAGAAAACAAACTTCTGTTCACTTTCTCGACTCCTTTCAGAAACGTGATACGTGATACGTGATTTTTAGATTACATAATAAAATAGCGGACTTGATTACCTAATTAAATTTTTGGATCTCGGGATTCGGACTTTAATTCCCGTGGAAATTAGTTTATTCAGTTGTCAAAATAATTCCTCAAAACATATGAAAACTCATTTAAGTCCACAACTCAATTGTTTATTGTGGTTGATATTTCATCCGTGTTTTTCAATTGGGAAGTTACTCAGCTGTACCATTAGTTGTATTGTGAGCTAGTTTGCTATTTATTTTGAATTCAGTGATTCACAAACCGTCGATCTTACTTTAACAACTTATATTTGTCTAGAAATTATTGTTGAACCCCTAGATTTCCCTGTTTTGTGATGTTTCGCACTCAATTCCTTATCCAACGGCTTTCTACACGCTCGCTATGGAGTACTCAACGGTCTGCTCTCCATAGAGCCATCAAACCTTCTTTCATCAATTCACTTCCCAAGAGATTCAACAGTACACATTCAACCCCAGCATCCGGAACTACTTTAGCCGGCACACCTTTTACCAAAGAACAACTCGAAGAAGCAGCAAAAGCTCGTATCAATGGTCTTGGTCCTTATGTCTCACGTCTTCCTGAGAAATGGATCCCTTATGCTGAACTAATGCGTTTGGAGAAACCTGTTGGTACATGGCTTCTCTACATTCCCTGCACTTGGTCCATTTTGATTGCTGCTATTCAATCAGGCGCCCCAATCTTATTGACTGGTAGTACATTGGCCATCTTTGGTGTTGGGTCTCTCATTATGAGAGGTTTTGGGTGTACTATCAACGATCTACTGGATAAGGACTTTGACAACAAGGTTCTTAGAACCGTGGAGAGACCAATTGCAAGTGGTAGAGTTACCCCAAATCAAGCCAAAGTATTCCTTGGTGGACAGTTGCTTGTTGGTCTAGGTGTGATTTTGGCTTTGCCATTAGATTGTTTTCTCTTAGGTGCTGTGTCATTGCTACCAGTGTGCACTTATCCATTATTCAAGAGATTTACATATTATCCTCAGGCTGTTCTTGCCTTAGCATTCAATTGGGGAGCATTACTTGGTTTCCCAGCAATGGGATTTTGGGAACCAAATGTGATGATTCCATTATTCTTTTCCGCTTACTGTTGGACAATGACCTATGACACGATTTATGCTCATCAAGATAAAGTTTTCGATGTCAAAGCTGGTGTGAAATCAACCGCATTGGCTTGGGGAAACAACTCTAAAAAGATCTTTTCTGTGTTAACTGCCGCTCAGTTGGGTCTTCTTGCAACAGCCGGGGTCAATGCTGGTCTAAGTGGTCCTGGTTTTATAATTGGAAGTGGTATTTTCGCCTACAAATTGATCAATTTGATCATTAAAGTGGATTTAGATGATCCTGCAAGTTGTTGGAAAGGCTTCACTGCCAACATTAGATATGGTCTTATTATCACTTGGGGTTTGTTATTCGACTACTTGTTAGTCGTTCTTGGATTTCTTTAGGATTGAACTCCATCTTTTCCAAATAGAGAGTTAATTTAATACATATTTGTAACACTAATCATCACCTCACCAATGTAAGCAGACGAAGTAACTGGTATAGTACAAAATACCTGTCTTATTAACTGTACTTAAAGTGTCAGAACATAAATATCATTATTCGTGATGGTTATGAGTTCAATATCGAATATGTCAAAAGTTAAAAATGATAGCATTCAAAAAAAATTTAAGCACACTCATCAACCAACTTTGAAGGAATGTCTAGAAGGAACGGGGTTTCGAAGACCAACTCAAAATCATCAGATCGTCGACTCGCATCAGGAATAAGGCCTGAAACGTTCCTTTTGTCACAGCAGAAAAAAAACATAAACATAAAACCATCAAACGCCCAATCACAGCAAGAAATTTCTGATAAACCTCACGGGAAATTCAAACTATTTGTAGGGAATTTAGGACCAGATGCTAATAATACTATAGTGGAAAATGCATTCTCTCAATTTGACAGTCTTGTCAAAGTGGAAGTACCTATGGGTCCAAAGAACACAAACAAAGGATTTGCATTTGTGTCCTTCACAGACCCAAATGATTACTTGAAAGCTTTCAGGGAAATACAAGGGAAATACATAGGGCTATACCCATGTGTTCTTAAGCGTGCTAATGACCAAAAAGATGACAAAAAGAAAAAGAACAGACGTTAGATCTTCTTAAATATTTTAATATAATGACTTCTTCAAATATAACGAGTAAACGTTGCAAATCTTTTCTCAACTTTCGATAATTAGGGAAATTTTACAATAATATCATTAATATTACAATACAAAAACAATATCGACAGTATCATCGACATGATCTAGTGCATGTCGACTAATTCGATCGTAGTACCGATAATTTATGAATTTTAATCAATGTTTTGCGCAATATTGATTTCAAATGATAATAATCATCTCCGCCAAATTTGACGTTAAATTATATAAAAAATCCATCAAATTAATAAATGAAGAATAATATCACCACCACTAGTATAATAAACCCAAAAAGAGCTAGTTATTAAATAAAACTCATCGTGGAAGACCCTTAACTGATAAATAGTTTGCCAGACAGTTCATTAGAGGAATAAAGGTAACATTGAAGTATTTGTAGTACTAAACCATGGGTATTGACAGATTTCCTATAAAAGTTCTTTTACAACACAAAAAACAGACCATATTTAAAATCAAAGTATAAAACTCATCATTATCTGATCTCCACAGTAATCAAAGACTCAAACGGATTTCTCAAGTCTTCTCAAATCATTGTAATTTATCAATTATGTGCTCTTACTTGTTAGTTGTTAGTTGTTAGATTGGATTATATAATCCATTTTAACTTTCGAGTTTTACAAAAAATCAAAACTACAGAAATGAACTGCAGTTTGACCTGATTTCTATCAAAAATGTTTCTGTTGGGTCCTTCTGCTCGAATGGTGGGAAACCTCCCACTGTCATCTAGCCATAGAATAGCAGGATCTGCAGCTACTTTTTTTTGCAGATTCAAGTCAACTTTACCAGATAAACCTACCCCACCACTACCATCACAACCTGTTCCTCAACACATTCGTAAGACCATTCCAGGTCAGACTGAACAATCGAACTCTTTGTCTTCACGTTTGCCTAGCTTTCCTCTCACAAATAAGTCTACGCTGCTTCCAAAACCGGGAGTTCCAACAGCTGCAGAGACTCCACTTCGTTCCATGATGGAGATTTTATCACAAAAGATCGAACCTGAGTTGATATATGAAGCTGAGTCTCATAGAATTTATTTTCTTGCATGTGGTGCTTTGGCTGTCATCTTTACTATTTATGGATTCACCTTTCTTGACATGGGATATGCTGCCGTTGATCAACTTTACAAAGAAGATAATGATTCTTTGAAATATGCTGGAAGATTAGCAGCTTGTTTATTAGTTACTGGAATACCATTCGGTTTAACTTATATTGCTTTGAAATTCCCAACCAAGTTAATCAGAAGAATATGGTACCTTCCTGGTCCAAACCCACAAATAAGATTTACTTCACACCCAATGCTCCCCGGCTCAGCTACTCCAGTGCATACTATGCCATTGGAAAATTTAATCAGAAGTCATAAATCTAAAGTTTTCACCAAAAATGGAATTTATGGTACTTTAGACAAATCAACTTTCTTCTTCTTATTGAAAGAGCAGGATAGAAAATATGGTTATTGGATTGTCGATAGAAATGGTTGGTTTTGGGGTGATGGAAGAGTCTTTGATATTTTATTTGGTAAGGAGTCTATTGAAGACGCAATGAAAGGTCAATCCTACAATGAAAAACTGATAGAAGCCAGTAACATTTTGAAAAGTGAAAGAGAAAAAATGAGAAAACAACATGGTCCTTTTTGGCAAGCGAAATTAACTAAAGAAATGATGAAGAATGATTTACAAAAAGTTGTGGGAATCGCATCTTCAGGTTCTTCATCTAAATCCAAGAAAATTGAAGCGAAAAGAAGCTCCAAAAAATGAGCTGTCAATCTTGTAAATATAATTAAACACCAATTATCTATTTTAGCTCGAAGATGTACGTAGAACTCTTTGTGCCTCATCGCACAATACTACTAGGCGTCAGATCAGAATACCAATGAAATTTCACCATTATGGATCACGAGTTACACTTAAAATCTGACATGAGTATTTCAGATTGACCAAGAATGAAACATTCTTATAAGTCCATTGAAACAAATGGAGGCCAAAAGGTTAGAAAAATGCTTCCGTTATATTATGACCTCCTGAATTTTTGTAGAGTTTACCAAGATAACTCAAAAGAATCATGGATAGTCATCGAGTTATATTTCAAAGTATTATGATGCAATCTGTTGGACTTAACTGTATAAAAGCATCTATATAAGAAATGTTATTAGATCTGTTTACAGTTGTGTAAACAGAACGATTTCAAGGTAACAAACTAAAGATTTGAAATTTACAATTTTCTAATTCTGTCAGCTCCCACTTGATATTAGTTAGTTTTAGGTCTTAAAAGTTAAACAGTAAACTTAAAGTATCATCAAAATTTAATAATTAGCTTCGAAACCAATTGAATGTATAAAGTTCAAACTAAATTATTTGATTTCAAACGTACAACATCCTCAAGTTTTTGGGGTTGACGAATTCGAAGAACAAGAGTATATCTCGCTGGTTTGATGCACATTGTATAGCCTCGGTACAATAGTGGACCACGGTTCACCTTTAGATTGAATTCAAGTAACTTGAGTTGTTATTTCTGAACTCTGAATTTAGTATCAACTAAGGTTCAACTAAAAAATTCTTTGAACCTTCGAAATGCCGAAAGAAGCATTGTCAGTTTTGTTCACTTGCGCATACCTGCATAAGAAAAAAAACGGTTTTTTTAACATTTCTTTTTTTGATCTTTTAATAATGAAATTCGATCTCATCGAAGAAAGTTTAATTTTAAGCGGAGCTTTCAAGTTTCAAATTGTCAAACGTTTAACCTAAATAACAACTTAAAATAGAGACAATCAAACAAAAAAATCATATGGATTAATGTTTATGCTCAAATTCAGTTTATGTACATTTGGATTTTTCAATTGGAACTTGGTGAAGGTATGCCCTATGCGCCAGTGTAATATGCACTTGATCAAATACAATTTTGATATATGAAATAATCTGAAACAGAGACGAGTTTGAAAAGTAAACAATAGATGTCGGCTAATTATTTACATGATTCTATTTATTATGCTCAACGTGATCTCAAGAGCTTACATTGGAAATTAGGGCTCAGTAATTGGCTATAATTTACAATTTCTGTTAATATGGATTCCTTTTTCTTTGTTGATTTGGCACTAGCTGTAAAACTCTCATTCGAAGCCAGATACCCAGGTTTGAGTTTGTAACTTCGTACCTCGGATGTTCATACTTGAATTATAGCATCCGGAAGATAAGCTCCTGGAAGTAGTAATATTTTCAAAGACTTGAGAGGCACTATTTTATTTTATTTCTTCAAATATTGGGTCCTCCTGTCTCCTTGGGGGCCGCCTGCCGGGGTTGAGATTCGTCTGTTAGTGAACTGGCATCTATAGTTTGGGGCAATATTGTCCTTTGCCCTAGATATAGTTTTCAAACACAGTCACAAGGTCTGTAAAATTTGGCGGAACATTTTTTATAACCTCTATCACCAGACTGAATAACTATTCAAGAATGAACGGTGATGTTTCAATTTGCTTATTAGTTAAAGACGTTAATGTGTTTTACTGTCTTCTTGAATTTTGAAACCTATTAATCAATGAGTTATAACTCAACTACTAACGCTGACCTCTCAGAGTGATGTTTTTAGGCTCTGGAAATGGGGTTCAAATATAGTTCCTTTGTTTTAACATATTATCCAACTATGATCCATAAATGTTGAAAAACTTGTTTTTTTGGATGCTGTCTGACTGTTCAAAGATTTTCAAGCTCCAATTGGAAATTGCTGAAGAGTATTACCTGATCGTGTTCATTTTATTAAGCCATTTCTTTGAGTAGTCTGTGGGTTTGTTATAATAAATGACCCGAGATGTATATGGTCGCAAAAGATTGAAAGAGCTTCTCTGCCCTTCAGTATCGTTAAGTATCGAGTCTTGAGCCTCACTGCTCAGATGTGGATATTCACGGATTATGGATTTATTTCAAGCATTTGATACATCATATTTATTGCGTTCAAATTTCCCAAATTTGTGGATTGTTGTAACGGAGTCTCAGTATTAGTTTCAAACAACTTGAATTTTGATGTTTTACCTATTGTTTCAGCACCTGGCTGGGAAGGAGTTGAAGTTTTTGCAGCATGTGCCTTTGAAGAGTTTTACGATTACTATAAATTGGCTGCTAATGAGATCATCATTACCACATTTTGATAATCATCAAACTAGTAGTTTGTCGAGATACTGCGTCTCTTACTCACAGTGGCCCAACGTTCTATGTAGTTATACATCTATTTACCTTTTCACCTTTTATAGTACTCATTTTGTGTCTGAGACTACCATGATCTATTATATCTCCGGTTCCTCGTACTTAGGTGTCAGTGCAATGTGAGATGATTCGAACAATAAAATCATGCCAGTAAAGTGTTTAAGAACGGGCATCTTGAGACTAATTTCAAGTCAAAGGAACCATTGTCTCACTCAAGAGTCAAGAGTAAGACTTAAGACTTACAGACCCATCTGTTATTATAGATGATAGATCTATCATATGTGTACTAAGCCCTACCATCATGGCTACTATAATGCATATATGCAAAACATATTACGTATACTTCAGACTGGCCGGATGAATAGATTCAAATCATAAATCTATTCATACAAAATTTAGCATACGTACGAGCCATGGGCGCACCATTTTAACATTTTATATGTAACTAACTCTTGTAGGAAAAGAGAGTAGAGCTACAGCCTACATCAAGAGCTTTGTTACACGGGTAGCTTCTATGACCCTTAATACCCAATACCTAATACTTAGGAACATATACACTTGGATATATAGGAACTTCGGAAATCAAAAAAGGTCAATACAATTGTTCTACACTGAAAATAGATTCCAAGAAACAATTTATTATTTATAGAGTCTGAATTTGAAACATGCCTCTATTTTACTTATAGTACCCAACTTCCCAACAGTATACTCTTTTTCAAGCTGTATCTTCAAATCTGTCTTTTCAACCTGTTAGACGTTACAAAAGTTAAAACTTTTGAAGCTTTCTGCAATTGTAAGTTCTTTCTAAGATCATACGATTGTTACTTGTACAATTCGAAATATACAAAGGGTTGGTGAATCAGTTGCAAAGTTAATGATATATCATTTGTGGGAGTCACAAGAATTGTAGTTTCAACAATCACCCAACCACTACTAGTGACTATGTATAATGTCACTAACAAATCCAATAATTTATAACATCATCATGCAGGAATATGTATGTTGGCCGATCAGAATTATCTGGTTGAATTTGCGCATAATCTGGTTCAAATTCTAGATCTATCGATGTATGTAGTACTATCGTGCACGAATCGACTCAAAGCACAATGTACAATATCCCCCCATAAACAGAAAACGTTTTTAGCTCTTCACACTTCTAGAGTTTACAGTTGGGCTGCAAGTTGCAAGTTGCAACTATTGATAAGGATAAACATTTTCTCAAGAATATGTACTAACAGATTTTTCAAAATGCAAATAGTGATGAAACCACTATCTTCTCTTAGCTCAATACCTCGATCTGCCGCCTGCGTTGAGTAAACTGTAAACACCTGAATCCTCTGACTCTACTGTGTTAGCCCTTTTTTACTAAAAAATAAAATAGTGGTGCCTGTGCCTTGTTGACCAACCGAGGCGAGAGATTATTATTTACTGAAACATTATTGTAACCAAAAACCAGCCATATATTCCTTGAGTAGTGTTGCAAGATGTTATTTTATGGTAGAGCTTAGTACCCTTAATTCTGTTTCAACTCAATTTAGAGGCGCGCTGAGCTAACCAACTTCATTTATCTTGTACGTTGGTCTTTTATCAGAACTCTCTTTCTTCATGATACATCTAAAACATTTGGACTTGAAAAACTTGTGGAATAGTCTATGTGAGAAGTTACCTATTACTTACATTTAACAATTGCTGAAGTTAATAGCTTCTCGATCTGTAATTTGTTTAAGTCAAGCCTCAAGGCTTGAAGCACACTTTCACAAATGATTTTGGACGTGATTAAGACTGCGTTTTTAGTATCTAATCGAATTTTCTACAATCCAATTCATCTGTAAGTGCTTTGAAACCTAACTATATCACCTGCGAAGACTAATTTACCTTTTAATAGACTCTTTAAGGGGATAGATCCTGGTAGAAATACTATATTATGAAAGACAATGAAGTTCTCTTGCAAATTGTAAGGAAAACGATTTTTCACCTCATGGACATTAAGCCTGATTCTTCTCAACATAATGAAACTCATTTCAAGGTCCATTGAGTTGGATATTTCCTTTCTTCAAGTTTGATTGGACAACTTGTTTCTGTAACTTGTGATCATTTATGTCTTAAACTAAATAGATGAGAGTTACACAAGTTACAACTTAGCAGCCGCAGTGTAGTATTTACGACTTAATAGTTACAACTTAACACTTGATACTTACTACTACTTCAAATCATACCAGATAATAAAAATGATTTTGTAGTCATAACCTTTGACCAAGGTGCAATTCGCGATTTGGGCAATTTCCTACCAAGTTTTCGAAAAAACACTACTAGACACCTTCGGGGATACCTTAACTTTGAGCTAAGGTCAGTCCCAATTCGGATTTCGGGTGTGTGGGTGTAGCAGCCGCATTCTAGTCGTTCGGGGGGCTACACTATGCACATTGCAGACCTTAAGGTAAATCTATCCCAATCGGGTAAAACTATGTAAAAAAAACAGTTCGGAAGCTCTTTTCCCGAATTTTTCTTCCATTTTCGGAATAATTCTCGTTGACCTTAGACCTTGAGATTTTTTCAACCCAATTGGGAAAACCCGCGAATTTAGGTGACCTTAGCTCAAAGTTAAGGTATCCCCGAAGGTGTATACAAACTCACGAAAATCCAAAAACGGAAGGATGGTCAACTATACACCAGAGATTTTTTGCACGATGACATCATTTTTTCTTCAAACCCATTGAAAATTTGGGGGAGTTGAAGACTGAAAACAAGAAGTTGATTTTCGTTGGGCAGATTTTCTACGAAACAGGAAATAGGCGAGATTTTTATGCAGGCGAATTTGAAAACCACACCTTGGTCTCTAATATTAATATTAAACATCTACAGAGAGTCCCAATTAGGCCATAGTACTATAAGAGGTCCACAGACCAGCTAGACTCCAATCGTGATTCGTGATATGATAAATATTGATGGTAGATGTTGACAAATTAGTAGTTGAGACAATATATCACAAGTGGTTTTGGAAGGCAATGGGCATGTCACTTGTCACAATTGACACAAAAATTGTTAAGTGGGTGGTAATATCGTTTTGCGGTCAATTGAGTAATATTCACTCTGAAGAATGAAGTTTTGAGAGTTTGGGGTAGTACGCAACTAGAGCATAGGCTGTAAATAGTAGAGGTTTGGCAGCGACACCAGCGTTTTGAAGACCAGACCCATTTATTGTCTGATCATACTTCGTTTATGTAAATCGAGAATTCTCTTAGAAGTGAACGTTACCATATTGCAAAAATTCAGATGTCAAAATGGTGCTGAAAAATCTCAATGCAGGGACCTGGTTCCCATGAGTCCAGCCTTTACTTACTCCACTGAGTGGCGATGATTGATCAATTATCAATGTGATAGATTTTGGTTACCATTGTAATATTTCAACCTCTCTAATTCGCTCGTATAGTCAAATCCGTCAGATATCAAAAGGTTGATTTCGATAAGAAGAGATTATATTTGGTTTGATAGATAGCAATGGCAGACTGTCTCTGATGTTGATTTCTCGAGAATTGACAGTATGAAGCGCAACATCCGGGAGCCATAGCTTGACTTTTCATCCGACATTCTCATAATAATATTTATTTTTTTGATATTATTTTTGCACAGTTGTAACCTGGAATGGGCTAATCAAGATCCACAAAGTTCAAAGTAGAGAACCCCAGGTATTAAGTCGTTACTTGTTGCCCATTCCAGAGTAGATGCCACAGATCTTGAATATCTAGAATCAAGATTTCTTCAAATCAGCTCTTAAGTTAAGCATAATTGATGCGGAATTTGGGATTCTCATTTTTTTTCAAATTTAGTTCATTTCGATCACAGCAAGACGCATAAATATTTAATTTGAGCTGGCGCGAAACCAATCTGGGAAATTGAAATCGCGGTTTTGTTGATGTATGCAATGTGTTAAGCACCCAGGTCTGGAAACTTGATCTATGGGCTTGTAGATTGAAATTCGGCACTTGATGAGAAAGATATATCGATTTCGTGATTCATCCACACTGTGATGAGAGTTATTGCGAAATTGGGGAAGTGCAACACGGTGCACGTAGGACTACCATTTGTGTTGGAAATTCAGAAATCAGAAATCACAGCTCGATTACTAAGAAGGCTAGTGAAACTCAAATTTCTAAAAATGGTCCAAAATGGGTAAAAACGTATATTCAGGCAGGCCGACGCATGTGATCGCGTATGAATATTCTCTGGACGTTGCATGAAATCAAAAATCTGAATTATCACAAATTGTGAAAATTTGCCTTGCGTCTGAGGTTTGCTATATAAGAAGATGATTCCTTCGCTGAAAGTTTGCACCTTTTGAAGGTTTCAACCTAGTCACTCGTTAATTGAATTTAAGATGGTTTCATTCACCAAAGCTTCAATTGCTGCCACCTTATTAGCTGTTTCTTCAGCTCAATTCTCCAACTCTACTTCTTCTGAAGTCCCAACTTTCTCCATCAGTTCCTCTTCTGAAGACTCATCTTCTTCTGATGATTCATTCATCATTAGTCCATCTGCTTCTTCTTCTGAAGAATCATCTGCCTCTTCATCATCTGCTGAAGAAACCCCATACATCACTGGTTACTTATTAGACGGTCAACCACATTGGGATGTCTTCTTACCAGGCTCTTTCGGTCCATTCGACAGTGTCTCTTTGACTGGTGCTAACTCAGGTTCTGCTTATGTTTTCACCCAAGCTGATGTCTCTGTTGATGGTTCTGTTGTCGCTTCTGGTGACGTTGAAGATGCCTCTTTCTCTGTTGTTTACGATGAAGTCATTGAAGCTGGCTTAGATGTTTTATTCCAAGTCTACACCGAAGCTACTGGTAGCGCTCCATACGGTATCTCTGCTTCTTTGACCATCACCACTCTAGATGCTAAGAAATTGGTTAAACGTGCCACTCAAACCTTTGATTTCTCTGATGTTATTGCTGACGATGCTGTCTCTTCAACTGATGGTGCTGGTGCTTCATCTGGTGCTGTTTCATCTTCTGCTGCTTCATCCGGTGCTGCTTCATCTTCTGCTGCTGTCACTTCAGGTGCTGCTACTTCAGGTGTTACTTCAGGTGCTGTTTCTACTTCAACCGCTACTGCGTCTGAACAAGTTACCACTGTCATCACCACCACTCATTGTTCTAACGATGTTTGTTCTACTTCTCCAGTCACCACTGGTGTCACCGTTGTCACCACCACTGTTTCTGGTGAAGTCACTGAATACACCACTTACTGTCCATTAACCGCTGAATCTGCTGCTACTACTGAATCTCCAGCTACTGTCACTGTTGGTGAACAAAAGACTACTTTGATCACTATCACTTCTTGTCACGAAGACAAATGTTCTGAAGTCCCAGTCACTACTGGTTTGACCGTTGTCACCACCACTGTTGAAGGTACTGTTACTGAATACACCACTTACTGCCCATTGACCTTTGAAGGTCCAGCTCCAACTGCCCCAGCTCCAGGTGCTACTACTGGTTCAGGTCCAGCTCCAGAAGGTCCAGCTCCAACTGCTCCAGGTGCTACTACTGGTACTGGTCCAGCCCCAACTGGTCCAGCTCCAACTGGTCCAGCTCCAGGTGCTACTACTGGTCCAGCTCCAGAAGGTCCAGCTGCTACTGAAGGTACCGTCACTGTTACCGAAGGTACTACTGTCACTGCTGGTGAAGGTACTACTGTCACTCCAGCTAATCCAGCTACCACTGCTCCAGGTGCTCCAGGTGCTCCAGGTGCTCCAGGTGCTGAATCTCCAGAAACCCCAGCTGCCCCAGGTACTGAATCTCCAGAAACCCCAGCTGCTCCAGGTTCTGAATCTCCAGCCACTCCAGCTACTCCAGGTGCTCCAGGTTCTGAAGCTCCATCTACTCCAGGTGCTCCAGGTGCTGAATCTCCAGCTACTCCAGCTACTACTGCCCCAGGTGCCCCAGGTGCTGAATCACCAGCTGGTACTACTGTTGCTACTGTTGCCACTGAAGGTTCTGGCTCTGGTTCTACCACTGTCGTTGTTCCAACCTTCACTGGTGCTGCTGCCAACGTTAAAGTCGGTGCTTCCGTTGCTTTAGGTTCTTTATTCTTCTACTTGTTATAAGTTGATAGATATTTTTAAGCATTTCTAACATTTAGCATTTCTTCATGATCACTCTTCTTCCTTGCTTTTAAATTGTTTCTTTTCATGTTATTCTTTGATTATGGTTATTTCATTATGGCGTCCTTGGGTTTATAAGGTATGCCTAGTTGGTTTCGTTATTGGGTTTTTTATACAAATTTAGCATCTTTCTGCTACTGTTGATTAATTTTATAGTAAAATAGAAACCTGCTGTTCGCATGTTTCTAATGAGCATTGTTTTCGATGCCCATTAGTTTTAATAGATTTGAAATCTTTATTATTCAATTGTATCAATTTAAATGTAGTATCGCTTCACGCTTTACGCTAATGTTGCCGGCTGGTTTTTTGATTGGAAATCCAGATCTCTCTCCAGTTTCGATTCACTATTTGCAAATTGCCACGACAATGATTTAATTAATAACAAACACCTAGATCAGGCTCATAAAATCTCAGACAAGTTTCAAGTTTCGATTTACAATTTGCTACGTAATTGTTATAGATCAGAATCACAGATCACGGTAATGAGACCAAATGTCAAGGTCTAGTATCAATCGGAAATGCTGAATATAGCAACTACTCACTGAACCTAGTGGAACGTCCCTCATTCTTCAATAAGGGGCCCTACAAACTTAAGCTTAAATTAACACTCAGGTTTAAATTGTTCACGATATATTTGGCAGAACCCGAATTCCCGAAACTTGATGTGTTGATGCTACGCGAATCTTTTCCATTTGATCGAGATATGAACAGAAAAGTTGATCCGCAAGCCGCAAGTGATACTGAGTGAACGTTGTGAGAGGCTAGAGCGTGCATATGATAATGGCGCACTGAAAAAGCCAAACTTCACGCTTCTGGGGCCTGGGCCCTGAATTTAAATGGATGGTGGTTAGAGTTGAGGTGAGTAATCGCTAAAATCGAATCAAGGCATAATCGCGTGCCTTGTGTTAAATATCAGATAGGGTGTATAGCTCCACAGTTAGAGAATTTACGTACTTGTGTTTACTTTTAGATTATACTTGTGATCTCTTTTCCTATTTCATGATTGTTCAAGCTGTTGAGTTGAAACTTGGCTGTGAAATTTGGATCATATTAAGTGCTATAAATATCTTTCAGGTACACATCAACGCGAAATTTGAGTTCTGTATGTTTTTTGTTTTCCGAATTAGGAAGTTCTTGAGCTTAATCACAAAATCTTGTACATCTTCATGAATCACAATTCATGATGTAAGCGCAGTAGGTTTGTATTTTGTAATTTTCTACGTTGATTTTATACGAACAGCTTACAAGTCGTAAAGGACGAACCTTTAAGTAGCCGGAATGCAGTACGTGGCCTATTTGATCATCGATCAATCCTTAGGACCCACCCATGGTCCATTATCCATACATAAAATACACACTGCCTTTGTCTAGTTCTTCTGATTTCAAATTTCTAGATCTCAAAGATCCTGTAAATGGACAACTTCGATTCGACTAGTGACATCACCTTAATCTTGGATAGAATTTTTCCCGGTAGCATTCACTCTTATATGTAGTACATTCTTTCAACTTCCAAACAAACGACCTGGCAGCTGCAATAATGATTTCAAGATGATTGGCTACATGTTACTACTACACATGCTATGAATCGTGATTTTTTGCAAGTTGAGTCTTGAATCTTGAATCTTGATTTTATGTAACTAACTGCTACCGTTCTACAATAGGTTCTCAGTACCGTGTATTCATAAATTTTGGTTAGTGGAACATATCTTGAACTTTCAGGTTGATAAACTGATTTGTGTCATTCATTTAGGCTAAATGAAATGATATTTTTTTTGAAAAAAAAATGTCAACCTCATCAGGTATTGTTTAGAGACTAGCAGCTAGAAAATCTTGAACATTTCACTGTTTTGTCAGGTGCCATCCAAATAATACAACCCTAAATTGAGGAGAACAACTGTCATAACACTTACCCCAAATGCCTAAAGTGTAAGTAAGAATTTTGGAGTCTTTCTTTTGGAATATTAACTAACCTTGAAAACAGATTAATCCTTCACCCAGACTTTACTCAACTTGAGAAGATAATACCCAAAGTGAATGGACTCAACAAAAAATCAGGTCCCTTTGATGCCCTCATATTAGTTGGTAATACTTCAAAATCTTTAAACAATGTCAGTGAATCATTTGATGTACAAACGTATTTCACCAATGGTGAAGATATTACTCAAGATTTAAAAACAATTGAAAGTAAAAATCAAACCTATTTGGGCATCCATGGTGTATTCACATCTACGGATGGGCTAAAGATTGGATTTGTGAATGGTGATGAATCATACTTATCAACTAATTCATCTGAAATAGTTTCATTGTTTCATGGATCCAATTTCGACATATTAATTACTTACCAATGGGCTAAAGTCATAGCTGATGAAAAGAAACTATTCCTATCAAATTCTAATGTCGATAAGTTTGTTGAAGCAGCTCAACCCAAGTATCATTTTGCTTGTGGTTCGTCTTCTGGTAAATTTTTTGAGAGAAGTCCATTCCAATGGGATAGTGGGCGCATTACAAGATTCATCAGTTTAGAGAGATACGGAGGTAAAGAGAAATGGATTTATGCATTCAACATAAACAAAGAAACAACAGAGAGCGTTCCTACAAACCTCACTGAAAATCCATTTAAAGTGGCAGCTGCAAATGTTGGAGAACAGCAACAACTCAAATTGAAAAGAAAATTGGATGAAGGTGAATCTAAAACAGAGGTTCAAAAACCTAAAAGACGAGTTGTTGCGCCTGAGGATTGTTTCTTTTGTCTCAGTAATCCAAAGCTGCAATCCCATATGATCATCTCAATAGGAGAACATGCATACTTAACAGTAGCTAAAGGACCATTAACAAGACCAACGGATGTAATGAAGTTTTCAGGGCACTGTCTTATAATCCCGATTGAACATATTCCAAATATTCAACCGAGTCAGGAAGGTACATCAGTTTTGAAGACGCCGTTATACAATGAAATCATGAGATATCAAGCTTCTTTGATCAAATTCTTTGCTACGTTTAATCTCGGGACTGTGTTCTATCAAATCAACAAAGCCGACTCAGTTCATTTCCACATTCAAGTCTTTCCTATTCCTATTGAATTTCTTCTTGATTTTGAGGTCTTTCTTGACAAAAATGCAGAGATTAACAATAAGAAATTCAAAAATAGTACAAACTTCAAGTTTGAGAAGTTTACCGACCCGAATGATGAGTCTTACCTAGAGGCAATCAACAGCAAAAAAGATTTTGTTCAATTCCAAGTATTTGACAAATCTATTCAAAAGCAAACCATTTATTTGAGTTTTATTGAATCTGAGAAAACTCTAGATTTACAATTTGGACGTCGTGTTTTAGCATATCTTTTACAAACACCAAAAAGGGTTAAGTGGGATAACTGTCAACAATCAGAAGAGAGAGAAAAGATCGAGACAGAAACATTCAAAAAGCATTACGCTCCTCTAGACTTTACTGCATCTTTGTAATACCTAATATTCATACCTTTTACCAATCAATAGTAGCTTTGTAGGCCAGTTCTTTGACAGCCTTACAAATGGAGAATAAGAGAGGTATATACTAAATTTTATATTAAAGGGCTATTTACATTCACCAAATTGAGACTCTATTGTGAGCCAAATCTATGACATTCTTTTAAGAAGTGGTCAATTTGATCAGGTTCCATGAATGGATGAGTACCATGACCAAAGTTAATGATATAATTTTGTTTACCACCACCGAAGCCTTTGATCATTTCTTCAACTTTTCTGGTGATGATTTCCTTAGAACCATAGATGGCACCAGGATCTAAGTTACCTTGTAAAGTAACTCTTCCGTTGTTGATCTTAACAGCTTCTGCTGGATCCCATAACCAGTCTAATGAGACTGCATTGTATCCAGAATCACATAGATCATTTAAAGCATACCACGAACCCTTTGCAAAAACAGTTAATGGAATATCATCTTTGATATTTAACTCTTTCAAACGAAGTCTTAGTTTAGAACTTATTTGTCTCAAATATGGTAAGGAGAACTCTTTGAACTCAGCTGGTGCTAATTCACCGCCCCAAGATTCGAAAACTTGTAACATTTGAGCACCAGCAACGACTTGTTGAGCCAAGAATTCAACAGCAACATCGGTAATACGTTGTAATAATTCATGAGTGGCTTCTGGGTATTTGAAGATCCATTCTTTAGCGAATCTGAACAATCTGGAACCACCACCTTCAATCATATAAACCATTAAAGTCCATGGACCACCACAGAAACCTAACAAAGGAACCCTACCGTTCAACTTCTTTCTAGTTAAAGTAATAGCCTTGAAAGCCCAATCTAACTCTTTCAATACGTCAACATCTTTATTCAACTTTTTAAGATCTTCAGGAACTCTTAATGGATCAGTGAAGTGAGGACCTTGTTTATCAATCATCTGGACATCCATACCCATAGCTTGCGGTATAACTAAAATATCAGAGAAAATGATGGCAGCATCAATGAGTCCATTGAAATGATCGATTGGTTGAATGGTGATCGTAGAAGCAATCTCTGCATCTCTGCAGGTTTCGAAGAAATCACGACCATCTTTAACTTCATGGTACTCTGGAAGGTATCTTCCAGCTTGTCTCATGATCCAAATCGGTGGTCTTTCGACCTTCTCACCTCTAGCAGCTCTAAGGATCAAGTCGTTCTTCAAAGGAGGGAAATCAGCCATTATGAAAGACGTTATATTATACCACTTGGTTTCGAAAGACTTTATCGATGAGTTTAAACCTCGAAATATTTGCTCTATTTAAATTCGCGAAGGCTAGACCTGATTTAAGCTTAAATCTTTCACATGATTATAAAAACGATGAGTTTTGCGGAAAGAAGATTTAGATCTTACTAATAGTTCGAGTGTTTTGATCATATGGTGATGCATTTACAAAGTGCCTGAAAAACATGAGTTTCGTTATAATTATAGATTAATTAAATATATAGGTAGTAATCTGCGTGAGGTCATCATTGAGGCATTGAGAATGGGTTGAAATGAGTTATGTAACTAGTAATTGTCAGGTCAGCACCATGGGATTTTAGTTACTGGTATCCTCTAGTTTCAGCTTCTTGTATTCCTGTTCGTCAGTTTGCTCACTCAGCCTTTTTTTCTCTTGGTCAAGATCTCGCTGTGCTTCCAGATTTTCCAGTTCTTGAATTCTTGATTTATACAAATCATTAACAAGTTCTAGCTCAGAAATCCTTATCTTCAATTTGGCAACTTCTGGAGAATCAGCTGCTATCGTGTTGATATTACTATTCGTACTGTTTGACGTAGCTGTACTAGCACCAGATTGAGGATTTAGACTTGACAATTCAGCAGAAGAAGAAGTTGGGATTGGTAACTGGATAGATTGGGCATTGTTATTAAGTGTGCCCGATGGATTTGACAATGAGAACGCAGAGGGATTGGTCAAGGAATGTTGAGGACCAAATGAAGGGGAAGAGTAGAAGTTGTTCGTAGCTGCGTCAATTAGAGATGGTAGTTTAGGACCAATGTTTGGGGAAGAAGCAGAACTTAGTAAACTACCAGATCCACCATTCAAAGCAGTTGCTGGTGAGAATGGCTGGGCTTTGTTATGGGTTGTCTTCTGTAACTCTTTGATATCTTCCGCAGTAGGTGTACTATGTGACAAATTCTCTAAAGCTGCAGCTGCATGAGCTTGAGCCAAATGGGAAACTGGAACATGCTGCTTTGGAGTGGTACTCAATAGTAAAGGCGATGTAATTTTTTGAAGGTTAGAAGGGAACTGAGTAGGAACAGAAGATGGATGATGAAGTGGAACTTGTTGCTGAGTTTGTTGTTGAAGATGTGGTGGTAGGTGATGGAATTGTGGGAAAAAGTTTGGAGTAGGTTTACCGGTAGTTGTAGACCCAGTTAATGTTTGACCTCTTGGTAATAATGGTACCAGACTTGGAGAAGTCTGTGAATCATCATCTTGAGTAGGTTCTTCTTGATGATCAGATGGGGGAGCAGATGAAGCAGCCGATTGTTGTGTTTGTTGCTGTTGTTGTTGGAACTGCTGTAATTGCTGTTGTAGTTGTTTCTCCTTCTTTGATTTTTTTGTGTCTTTTGATTTCAACTCAGGAACATCACCAGTTTTGGAATTCGAACCTGGGGAAGATCCATTAGAGTTTCCAGCATGTGAGTTTTTGACTCTGTTTCTTGATTTGATAACATCTGTCTTTAAAGAAATAGGTCTTGGACGACCATGAAGTTTCAAGAACAAACCACATGCATTACACAAAACTTGACCGGATTCATCTCTTCTCCAAAGTGGTGTGGTTGAGGTTTTACAATTCTTACACACAGGTGCAGAAATTGTAGTTTTAGACGTTGTGGAGCCATTTGCACTCACATGAGTTGTAGATTTTGCATTTGGATGGATCGGGTTATTCACAGATTTTTGATCCATGGAGACATCTTGTTTACCTTCCAAAACTTGTTGTAATGGGGGTAAAGCGGATATGGAGGTCTCATTTGGCTGTGAAGTGGAAGGTTCTTGTTCTTTTGGAGAAGCTGAAGTAGGAATAGTGGCACTATGGCCATGTATGTTAGGCGCAGGGTAGCTTTGTTGGTGTTCTACTTCTGGCATGGTGATAAAGAATTCAGGTCAATGGAAACGATCAATATGAAGACTTCAGAACGAAATATTTGTACTTGGGGTATTTTGTTTCTAGAGGGAAAGTGATGTGGTGGTCCTTACTAGATGCATTTAACAAGGAGCGAAGGCAACTTTGTGATAATGATTTTCTGAGATTAAATGATGATAAAGATAGGGCAGCCAGGGCAAAAAGACAATCAATTTGTTAGATCTGTGAAATTCAAAAGCGCACTAAGAGATGGTTGTACCGGCCGTGTATCGCACAGTATGAACTCAGGAGTGAATGTGGATCGCGTTTGTAAACGGTTTAGGAGATTCTTTTCCAGGTCAAATTAAGGGTTTCTGTTTCAGAACTGGTGAAATTTTTGTCGTCTTTTTTTTTTGGTTAAAATTTTTCAAACAAATTTTTTTATCTTATCGAAATCTCGCGATAACTCCCCGATGAGGAAAATACCTATTCCGGTCATCTGATAAGCGAGTGCTCATAATTACGCGAAGCGCTTAGAGAGATTGGCGTAATATAAGTCACTGATGAATAAGTCTGACAAATGGGAGGAAGTTTCATTGAATATAAAAGGAGTGTTAGAATTTGGTTCTCGAGTAAAGAAGAGTGTTACGCATCAAATACAGAAATGTCTTTCCACTACGGTATTGAATCATACGATTTCCACTCATACTTCAAACTTGATAACCCTTCAGAAGTGGAGTTTCATCTTGAGTTCAGAAAGAAGTTCGAACAAGAGTTCAAAGAGGAGCTTGAGCAGGGCAAAACCAGACTGTTCAAAAGTCACTATGATCAACTAGGTCCTCATCCAGATGACTATGGAATGTTTGAATCTGATACCAGATCTCCAGAAACTTTCTTGAAACTACTTAACTTCTATCAATTGAACCATGGTTCAATGAATGTGCTGATACATCCAAGATCGGGAGCTGGTGATCTTATTGACCATACACACCATGCTTTGTGGCTCGGGGAGAAACTTCCATTAAAAACTGATCGTCTCACACACTAGATATGCCTGACCCCACGGTACATATAATATTTAAGCATAATTTATTTTAATTTAACATGTCATTTCTCGTTTGAATTCTTTGTAAAAATCCATCAAAATTCTAACAATCATCTAATTTATCATGCGTCCAGGCGCATTTACGCTAAAAAAACGTTGGAAAAATTAACGTCCGACGACTAAAAAATTGTTCACAGTTCAGAAGAGTAGAAATTTCAAGGATGATTCTGTTCTTTCTCTTCTCTCCTTAGCTTTCTGCTTCTACAGTCTACTTCTGCTAATGTCTTCTACTGCTCCTCATCGTACTGTTCGCAGTGGCCGTGGTGTAACGTGGAGATTTGTTATTCTCAACAATAGACACCAACGAACCCTGAAAGAAGAGCTACTCTCAAACGAACAGGAGGAAAACATCCTTGCTAATTCAGTTAATGGATCATATTTGTTCACCCCTAAGAAAAATCAACAGGAGATAGATTCAAAAACTTCACAGTATAACAAAGCATATCCCCCAAGTCCTTCAGTCTCTCAAAAATCACAGAGAAGCTCAACTTTTGGAATGAACAAAATAGTGCAAAGTTCACAAACTGCGGAGTCTAATTCTATCAAATCAAAACCATCTCATATAGGTTTAGGAATAAAGAACCAACCGATCCATTTAAGATGATAAATTTCAACCTTCTTGACAATTACATCTCTTTAACGTGTTGGGCTCAAATTTGAGACATGAATCTGGGGAATCAAATTAAGCAATAAATCTGAAAGAGAAAATGAGTGCAGAAATGAATATTAAACTCCAAAATATTTACTACATAGAGCGCTTCTTGAGACTTTGAATTTTCTAGCCATCACACAGATTTAGTCTATTGTCTTGAATAGCATGAAACGGGATATCATTTACGACATTGTTGAAAAAGTTTTTCCTGTAGTTTGTTTTAATGGGTAATTTTGCTCCGCAAAAAAAATAGATCGACAAAAAAAATAAATGTCTCCCGGGTGCGAGTCGAACGCACGATCTCAAGATTACTTTGTTTCCATTACAGTCTTGCGCCTTAAACCAACTTGGCGACCGAGAGGTATTTGCTAAGAGAAACGCAATTTGAAGTTATGAGGCACAAAAGTTTGCAAATTTTGACAAATTGTCCGATTTTCTCGTCCAATTAAAGCTCTGAAGACACATAGAATGTCTAGTATCAATGAGAGCAATAAGGGGCATTTGATGATTATATTTTGAAGTCCCAAGTCTGGGAAATTTCGTGTAAATGCAAAGGTTTAGCCATTTGCATTTTCCTGACAAACGGAGATTAATATGGATACATAAGCTGAAAGTGTATAATCGGGGAGTTTGGGGTTTGGGTAGTTGCTTTGGTGTTCTGGAACTAACTATCTGAGTTTGTTGAGTAAATGGCCCAACTTTAACAATGAGTGAATTCATTCCTGATTACTTTAAAATCGAAACTGGGAATTGAATTGGGGAAAAACTGTCTACATAACTTACGAGCGCTCTGTAATGTATCACTTTATTCAGTACATTAGAATAGTGATAATTCCTAACCCTATTATTATCTATTATCTATATAATGAGACAAAACTTTAAAAAATGCAATAAGAAAACCCAACCTAACCGAATATCATGCGAACGAATTAATAACTAACCTATATGCTATGTCTGATAGTATAACCTTAAGAAACTTTGATATGTCCATAGAGATATTGCAGTAGTTGGTGCATTTTTTATCAAAGAAACGAAAAAACCCTTGTATAAACCTCTAATGCTCTCAGCCTTAACAATTTTCAGTCCAGATATTATAAAATTTGGATTTTTAACAGGACTTATTTGTGATCTTTTCCTTATAACATCCAGAGGGAAAACTATTGTTTTTGCAAAAACACCAGCTATGAACCCACAGGTTGGATCAACAAGTTGTGGATATACTCCAATTTTGGCAGAAATTATTCTCGCTGATTCATAACACCAGAACATTAGTCCAGTATACATCGACACCGAAACTAGAGCTGGTTGTAACCCTTTGAACAAGGCTAATTTCCCTTCGTTTTTGAACATTTGTTGAATAGTGACAGGGATCTTGCTAAACTTGTGTGTTTCGTATATGAATCTGGTTCTCAATAGATCAAATGGGTATGACACAATTGTACTAGTACACCCTGCACATGTGCCTAATATGAAAGAGTGAGTTGCAGCACTGGTAGTAATATTGAATTTTTTCTGAAATGCACTTAGTTCTCTATTGTAAAAACTATAACTTGAAAACTGTACTGCTCCATATATCACATACATTATGCAAGCAGGCACATTCCCTTTCCATAGGGCTCGTATAGACTCTTCTTTGGCAACAGTTTTTAGAGTGTTGATAATCCCATTGTACTTATGACCCTCAACCTGTAATTGTAACCTGATCTTCACAACGTCCAAAGGAGCAGTTGCCATTCTGACAATATGCATTAGTACGATTCGCAAACATTACCAGTTGGTATAACTTACCTTGCCACCAAACCGGAAACAGATCCTGCCAGACCTGCTGCAAATGGAGAAACCTTCGATCCTCGCCGAAGTGAGTCTTTCTCTTCTTTCTCGTCTGCCATTCGCTTATTACTACTAAATGCTCTTCTGGTGATGAGAGCTCATCTGAAATGAAAACATTTATGCGTGGGGAATACCGAGGGGAATGGTCGGAACTGAAAAAAATTTAACCATCAAAAGCTCATCGATTGAATTTATCTACTGATTTAAAATTCGTTTAAGAAGCAGCAGAATGAGTGAAATCACAGCAGAGACTTCAGTTCTAGGAAGAGTGGATGGCTCAGCCACCTATCAACAAGGCAAAACAAAAGTGATTGTTTCAGTCTCAGGTCCAATCGAAGCTAAACAAAGACAAGAACTACCCACATCAGCAGTTATTGAACTTATCATTAGGGCAGATGTTGGAATTTCTGACACAAGAGAAAGACTGATAGAGGATAAGATTAAGTCCACCATATATCCTGTCATAATTGGGTCCCTTTATCCTAGACAAATGATTCAAATCACTGCACAGATACTGAATGCTGGTGAATCTGATGAATACACAGTTAATGAGATATCAGCAATTTTGAATGCCACTTACTTGGCCCTAATAGATTCTAACATTGCTTTGAATGCATCTTTTGCTGCTTCATCGTTTGCCATAACACATGATGGTGAAATTATAAGCTCACCTTCCCAAGAACAACTATCACTTTCCAAGAGTTCACACGTTGTCTCTTATGAATTGAAAGTTGGTAAGACATCACAGATACTTTTGAGTGATAGTATAGGAACTTTCACCAAAGACGAATTATTTAAAGTTCTAGACACTGCTGCCACCGTGACCGAGAACCTCCACCAAGCATTCAGAAAAACTATACAATCCAAGATCGAAAAAGATTTCGTTTGGAAGTTTTAGAATTAATTTTACATTTTACTCTAACAAAATGATGAACTTGTATAGTAATATTAAAATAAAACAAAATTTAACTTGAATCTATAGACATAAGAGGTGACTTCAAATCAATCTCATTCACTGGAAACAACTGATTTATAATTTCAAACGCTCCAAGTTGGCAATGGTTGCTTCGAAACTTTCGATTTCAGCAACAGCATTATCTAATCTATCTTGGTTTTGTTGTTTAGCTTCTTGAGAGGCTTTGGTAGCGTAATCTTTACTGCTAACAGTTTTTTCAATAGCTTCCTTTGATCTCTTAGATTTTTCTAATTTCTTGTTAGCCTTAGCAATTTCAGCATCGATATCAACATGACCTTTAACCAACAAATGGACGTTAATACCAGGAGACACAGCTTGTAAAATAACACCTTCTGGAATTTCGGATGCAGATGCAACAACTTCAACAGAGTCAATAGCCTTAATCAAAGAGACAATAGACTCCTTTTGAGTGCTGACAGATTGGAATGCAGATTCATTGTTAACTTCAACAAAAATTTTACCATTTTTCAAAATACTGTATTGAGACAACAATGAACGAGCTTGACCAGTGATTTCCAAAATAGTTTCGTAATCTTCAGCGGCTTGTGGATTATAGAACTTGTCGTTGAATTCTGGGTATTTAGCCTTCATGATAGTTGGAGAGGTTTCAGTCTCACGTTTTGGCAATCTTTGCCATAGTTCTTCTGAAAGGAATGGCATGAATGGATGGATTAATTTCAAAGCACCTTCAATGGTTGTGTATAGAGTATCTCTTGCTGATTTACGTTCTTCTTCGGTACCTTCCAAAATCAAAAATTTGGAGTTTTCAATGTAGACATCACATAATTGATACCAGTATTCGTAGATTGCAGAAGTAGCTTGGAAAAATTCACGTTTGTCCAAGTTTTCAGTGACTGATTTGGCTGTTTCAGTGTATCTATGCAAGATCCATTTTTCAACTAATGCTTCTTTACCAGACAAAGTCTCAGTTGCAGGAGGTTTGTAGTCTTCACCTAAACGTAATAAGGCAAACTTAGTAGCTTGATAAATCTTGTTACCGAATTTTCTGTAACCTTCGACACGTAAGATATCCAAGTTAATATCACGACCACCGGTACTGTAAGCACATAAGGCAAATCTTAAAGCATCAGTACCACATTGTGGGATACCATTTGGATAAGATTCTTTTTGACCAGCTTTAGCCTTTTCGATTTCAGCTTTAGCTAAGTTACCGTTCAATAATTGAGCGTGTAAGTCTTCTAATGAGATACCTTTGATGACATCAGTTGGATCAACAACGTTACCCAAAGATTTGGACATTTTTCTACCTTGAGCATCACGAACTAAAGAATGACAGAAAACTTCTTTGAATGGAACTTGACCAGTCATTTTGATACCCATTAAGATCATTCTAGAAACCCAGAAGAATAAGATATCCCAACCAGTTTCCAACATGGACCATGGATGGAATTTAGCCAAATCAGCAGTTTGTTTTGGCCATCCTAAAGTGGAGATTGGCCATAAACCAGAAGAGAACCAAGTATCCAAAACATCTTCATCTTGATGTAAGGTGTATTTCTTACCAGCAAATCTCAAAGCGGCTTGTTCTTCAGCTTCAGCTAAGTTTCTACCAGAAACCCAGTAGTGACCATCAATTCTGTCATTGTCTTCACCTTCAATCTCAACAAAGTAGACAGGACATCTGTGACCCCACCATAATTGACGGGAGATACACCAATCTTGAATGTTTTCTAACCAATGGAAATATTCAGCTTCTGAAGATTTTGGAGTAATTGTAATATCACCATTTCTGACAGCAGCAATGGCATCGGTAGCCATATCTTTTTGAGCAACCCACCATTGTGGTTTCAATAATGGTTCAATAACATCACCAGATCTTGAACAGATAGGGATAGTCATTTCGTTGTTTTCTTCACCAATGAACAAACCTTTCTCTTTCAAAGCGGCAATGACCTTGGATCTGGCATCAAATCTCTTAATACCTTCCCATTCACCACATGCTTCGTTCAATTTACCATCATCAGTCAAGATGTTGATGAACTCCAAGTTGTTACGTTTACCAGTCAAGTAATCGTTGTTGTCATGAGCAGGAGTAATCTTAACAGCACCAGTACCGAATTCCATATCAACGGCTTCGGCATCAGTAACAATTGGGATTTTTCTGTCTAAGAATGGATGTAAGGCAAATTTACCATGTAAATGAGTATATCTTGGATCATCTGGATGAACAGCAATACCAGTGTCACCAAACAAGGTTTCAGGACGGGTAGTAGCAACGACAATTTTTTCATCAGAATTTTCAATTGGGTAAGCAAATGAGGTCAAAACACCAAACTCAATTTGATTATCATAACCTGGAACAGATAAAAGAGTTTTACCTTTAACATCTTTGTTATCAACTTCCAAGTTTGATAGAGCAGTGTTTAGTTTGACAGACCAGTTGACCAATCTGTTGGCTCTGTAAATGGTACCTTCACGATGCAATTTGACGAAGGCTTCAACAACAGCATCAGATAAGTCATCATCTAAAGTGAAAGCTTCTCTAGACCAATCGTAAGAGGCACCTAAACTCTTGAATTGAGTTTTAATCTTTTGATGGTAAACATCTTTCCATTCCCAAACTTTTTTGATGAATTCTTCACGACCTAGATCATGTCTAGAAATATTTTGTTTAGCTAATTGTTTTTCAACAACAGATTGAGTAGCAATACCAGCATGATCGAAACCTGGTAAAAACAAAACGGTTTTACCTCTCATTCTATTGAATCTAATCAAAGTATCTTGAATGGAGACAGTCAAGGCATGTCCAATATGTAATGCACCAGTGACATTTGGTGGAGGAGCTGGGATACTGAATGCACCTTCTGGTTTGATTTCACCATCAGCAGTGAACTCAGGTTCGAAAAAACCTTGTTGGTTCCACCATTCGTACCATGATGACTCGACAACTTTTGGATCATATGCTTTCAAAGCTGGATCATCTAGACTGACCAAAATCTTTTTCTCACCAGCGACAGTGTTATCAACGAATTCTGGGATTGGTTCAGCAACTTTCTTTTCCTTCTTTGGTTTCTCTTTAGTTGACTCAACTTGTTTCTTAGCAGCTTGTGCAGCTTTCTTAGCTTCGAACTTTGCTAACTTTTCAGCTTTCTTACGTTCTTTTTCTAATTCCTTTTCGGTTTTGACCTTGACTGGAGCTTCACCAGCGACGGTTTCCGTTGGTTTTTCTGGAACAGGAGTTTCAGAAGTGTTACTCATCTTGTTCAAAAATCTCGAACTACTATGAAGACCTCTTTGGTACAATAAATGGGATCTTGTTTGTCTGAAAACGGGGGCGGTCAATAGTGTATTAAAATGTCTTGTCTTGAGCAAATATGACATGCAATACCACTAAACACCAGGAAAGTTTTGCAGTGTAATGAGTTTAACGTTTTGGACTACTCCAGTAAGAGAAAAAATGTAGCGATTTTTTTTTTCAGCAATATGTGTGGTGTAGGGATGTATGTTTACATCTCATCTCATAAGAAAAAGTTTATGTGACACAAGTAATTTGGTGAAAGCAGGAGAATGTCGCTGGATCAGGATCTGTTGCGGGATCTAGACAGTGATCTAGACAGTAGTGATGAAGGAGAGGCTAATGGAGTTGAGGTGGAGGCTAAAGATGTGGAAGGAGACTTTGAAATGAGTGAAGAGGCGGAGACAGAACCAGTATCATTAGACCAGACTGAACTTGACAGAGTCCAAGATTTGACTAAACTGTCACAACTTTCAAGAAAGATTGCTCCATTTGAGGAACAAATCGATACTTATCTATCAAAATTGGTATCAAAAAAAGACGAGAAGGATTTCCTACTTACTGTCAACGACTTAGCTGTTGAAATAACAAACGAGATAACAACCATTCACACATACATAAAGGTGCATTATGGTAAACGTTTTGCTGAATTGGAGTCTCTGATACTGAATCCAGTTGAATATAGCAGAGTTGCTCAAGTACTTGGAAATGATCTAGACCCAAATGAAGAGAAATTGTCATTTATAACTAAAGAGAAAATATTGGTTTTGACAATGTCAAGTTTCCAAGCTAAAGAAAGCACAGAATTGCTACCCAAAGCTGAGTTGGAATCTGTGTTCAAGGCATGTGATCTGCTCTTGAAACTTAACTCTTTGAAGTTGAAAATAAATGATTACATCTCATCTAGGCTAGCTGTTTTTGCGCCAAATGTTAGTGCAATCGTTGGAGCGTCTACAGCAGCTCAATTCATGAACATTGTTGGCGGAATAGAAGGACTTGCCAAAGCACAACCAAGAAATATTCCTTCTATAGGTAACAATAGATCTGTTGGATTAGGTTTTGGAAACGTTGGAATCAGACATCAAGGTTATTTATACTTTAGTGATATAATTCAGCAAACGCCTTCATCATTAAGAGTGCAAGCCATGAGAAAAGTCAGTGGGAAATTAGTCCTTGCCGCAAGATTTGATATTCATGGAAGCGCACCAGATGGGTCATATGGTGAGAAGCTAAGGAATGAATTGAATACTGCATTAGAAAAACTAGACGAACCACCAGAGACAAAGGCCATTAAAGCACTTCCTATTCCTAAAGATAGACCCGCTAAGAAAAGAGCAGGAAGAAAAATCAGAAAACTAAAACAGCGTTATGAAGCATCAGACTATAGAAAACTACAGAATAGAGTTGAATTTGGAAAGAAGGAAGCAAGTATAATGGACTCATACGGTGAAGAAGTTGGATTAGGTATGACTAGATCTATTGGAAATGTCACCATTAATAATAACACTAGAGCTAAATTGTCTAAAAACATGAAAAACAGATTGGAGAACGCACAAAATACGGGTGATATCTTCAACCAGGATCTTATCAACCTCCCACAGCCCAAATAGACTCCATTGTACATACTTGTGATGGTATACGTGTAGTTTGGCCATTTCCGTCCCGATTGGGAAATAAGTAAACAAAAAAAAAGACCGAATCACAAACATAGTGAAATTTCTAACACATTTTTTTCTTTGATTTTTCGATTAGGACCTTGAGAACCAACAGCCTACTCTTTCACTACTTAAATCTATTTACACGATGGTTGCTAATTTTTTCAGCAATAGGATGAATAAGGGAGGACAGCAGGTCGATGACCTTTCAAAGAATTTGGAATCACTTCAATTTAGAGGAAATGAGGCTAATGACAGATTCAGTTTCGAACCAAACTCCCCTCACAACAAGGAGAACGCTCCATTGAACAGTGACTCGTATGGAAGATTCAACTTACAACCTCAGCAACAATCATTATCACCAGGAAGAGCTTTCAGATCAAGACGCACAGCGATTGACCCAGTTAAACTTCAAAAACAGAAGCGTGCCGTTAATGTTTGCCAGATGTACTTCTTGGATTACTACTGTGATTACTTTGACTATGTGATTACTAGAAGGGAGAGAAGTAGAACCGTTTTACAGAACATTCATAGATCATCATCTCCAGAGACTGAATGGAGGGCATACATCAATAACGAATCTCAAAATTTGAGAAAAAGAAGATTGAAACCAAAGAACAAAGATTTTGAAATGATAACTCAAATTGGTCAAGGTGGATATGGTCAAGTCTATCTTGCCAAGAAGAAAGATTCACAAGAGATTTGTGCAATGAAGATCATCTCCAAATCAATGATTGTTAAAATGAATGAAACAGAACACTTGTTGACAGAACGTGAAATTTTGGCAGCATCAAGAAGTGATTGGTTAGTTAAGCTACTGTATTCTTTCCAAGATACAAACAGTGTCTATTTAGGTATGGAATATGTTCCAGGTGGTGATTTCAGAACTCTATTGAGTAATTGTCGCACTCTAGCACCAGTCCATACTAGATTTTACATGGCTGAAATGTTCTCTGCTTTGAATGATTTACACAAGACTGGGTTCATTCATAGAGATTTAAAACCAGAGAATTTTTTGATTGATAGTAAAGGTCACTTGAAATTAACAGATTTTGGATTAGCATGCGGTTCAATCGCTGATGAAAGAATACAATCCATGAAGTTGAAGTTGGATAAGTTTGATGCAGCAGTCACCACCAATTCTTACAGTACAATGAATAGATCATTACAAGAAAGAAGACAAATATATCAAAAATTGAGAGAATCAGATCTGAATTATTCTAAATCCGTTGTTGGAAGTCCTGATTATATGGCTATTGACATTGTCAAAGGATATGCTTATGATAAAACTGTTGATTACTGGTCTCTCGGATGTATGTTATTTGAATGTCTGTGTGGATTCTCACCATTCAGTGGTGAATCTACTGAAGAAACATACTCTAATTTGAAGAATTGGAGAACTTATTTTGTCAGACCAAAGAATCAAGATGGTACATATGTCTTCAGTGATAGAACTTGGGATTTAATGTCAAGATTGATTACTGATAGTCAAAACCGTCTGAAAACATTTGAACAAATTCAAAAGACAAACTATTTCCAAGGTATGGACTTTTCAGTTTTGAGAAACAAGGCACCTCCATTCATTCCATCTTTAGATTCTGAAACAGATGCAGGATATTTTGATGATTTCCAAGATGAAGGAGATATGGCCAAATATACAGAGGTTTTCAACAAGCAACAACATATCGAGAAGCTTGCAAGTCAAAGCAATATGAAGATTCCTAATTTTGTTGGTTTCACTTTCAAACATAAAGGTGAAATGAGTCAAATTAGATCAATGTTTGAAACTTCTAAAAAGGACCCTTTCTCAACTTTATACTAATGTTTCTATTCTTTTTTTTTTATGGCAAGTGATATTCAATTCACAGTTACTCTTCTTTACTTCTCTTAACCCATTTGTTTGTTGGTTTTATTAATTATACGTCGTGATATCAGGTTTTATGAAATTGGTTGTAGTTATCATCTGTAGAGGGATTATCCAAGTGATCTGCAGTTATCACAGTCATTACGTTATTTCTCGTAAAATGAACATTCATTAATAATTCATTCACTCACTCAAATGCTTGTTGGCTGATTCGAGTTGAGTTTCTAATATAGATAGCCATTTTGAGATTTCTGTTGAATTTCCATTAGTGATAGAGCCATTAAGGCCAGGAAGTACATTTGAAGATGCACCATCGAGTCTATCTGGTGCCCATAAAGTATGTTTCAATAACGGTCTTTGATCTAGTCCAGGTTGATATAGAAATATTGAATCCAAATCTTTTGCAACGCTTGACATAATTTTGATATGAAATGCGTATTTGATCTTGATGTATGCTTGAAACCAAGGATATTCTTCTCCCATTTGTTTCTGTAATTTTGCATTCTTGATATCAAACAGAAGAGTCTTTTGCTTGAAAATATCCAATTGAACTTTCACTGCATGAACCAATGAAGTTTGTAAATTTTCAGTAAGCTTTTCAAAGTTTTTATTGATTTTCTTATAATATGAGTTTGTGTTGAATTTGATGGTCTCGTGTTCGCTCAATTGTAATGTGAGCAGCCCAATGTATTTAACCAATGCTTTATGTAAGTTGAAATTGGAATCTATCTGTTTGAGATTTTCTAAAGTATCTAATCTGGAATTATCATAATGTGGGAATTTATCAGTTTCTTTATCATGAACAAAACCAATAGTACAAGAGGGTATACCCAATCCATACTGAAACCATGCAAAATCATCGTTGTTATTTCCTTTTTCATTCAAAAGACCAACATCGATTCCGGATTTCTGGTTTCTCCAATATTCAAACAAGTTATTATCAACGTTATCTAAATTGTCATCAATTAACACTTTTTCTGAAGTGTTTATAAAGTAGTCAGTCATCAATGGGTTACCAATAACTTGAAACTTAGATCCACTAACACCTTTAACGTTAACATATGCAACAACTTTTTTCTTCAAAAAAGCGGCTTGATCTTTAGCAAATTCTGAAGAGCCAAGAAGTCCTGGTTTAGAAGCATCCCAAGATACAAACATGATTGTACGTAATGGTCTCCAGCCCTTTTGTGATAATTTCCCAAAATGTTCAGCCAATGATAATAACAAGGCATTTGAAGATGCCTCAGTTGCACCTCCGTGTGTCTTTGGATCTCCTGAGTTAGGAGTAAGTGAGTCTCTAGATGCTCCAACAATGACTATCTCATCTAATAGACCAGGGATTTCAAAAAGTATATTATTCACAGAAGTGATTACTTGTGTGTTCTCATTTTTAAGGGATAATTCCAAGTCCGGCGATACCTCTAACTTCTTTAACAGTTCTTGAGCAGTTGAGTAACTTATAGATAAAGAGGGTATTTGTGGAGTTTTACCCCTTGTATCATAATTTCTAGAACACCAGTATGATTTCAAACAGGCATGATCTAGAGTTGTTGGGTCTCCGGGCCAAGAGTTCGAGTATTTGACTGATATGTTTTCTATGAAGTCAACATCAGTTAAATTATCTTCTTGTTCGTTAAAAGTGATTATTCCAGTTGCATTGTAATGTTCAGCTAACTGGAAAGGGTATTCGATATTCTTATCTTTTATTCTCATCAGATGGATTTTTCCTTGGAGATCAATCCCTTGAGATTGTAGTAGTTCATAATCTTGTAAGTATCCATAATTGACATATACGTATTGAGATTTAACAACACCAGAAGCAGAATATGTGTGATGAGAGTTTATATCAGATCCGATCTTTCCATCTCTTAAATCGATATCTTCAACGATTTCTCCATTTTCAATCAGGGAGAGAGAGTTGCTTTTAAAACGAGGCATAGATACCCAATAGGTCTTTGACCTCACACTGTGACCAAAACTCTTGAATTTCTGTGTAATGTATTTCTTTAAATCATCCTTCTCTTCATTAAAGACATAACTCTTATCATGACATTCCGTTAAATACTCCAGAATTTTATTGTCATTATCAACGTGGGAAGTGTTAGCACCTAGCTCACTGCCCCCAAACGTTCTTAAATATAATCTTTCAACCTCATTTCTCCCCACTATACTGAAATGTATTCTTCTGAAATCCCGACTTAAAGAAGTGCGAGGAAGAAATACCAACTGGAATATCCCAAAGGCCAACAGAGCCCACATAACTATTGCAATGAACCTCTTTACGGCCTTGGGGAGGTTGAATATGGGAGACTCCCTAACGTATGTGGAGATAGCCGATATCGTTGACCTGATACTAGTGACACTTGCCAAAGAGTCAGACCTGGTGGCCCGTGTAACGCGTCTTGCCATATTGCTGAGATATAGTTGGGCAGACCCACGGCGAGGCGGGAACGGCTGCAGAGATTCCACACTGTCATTATGCTGAAGTAGGGGCAGTCTCTCTGATGACCTGTTCATTTCTGTCCGACTTAAGTGTTTGAGTAGAAAGATGGAAGTGTATAGGGTGAAATTTTGTGTCAAAAAAAGTTACCTAATCACTTTCTCCTATCTACATCTGCCAGGAAAGCGTTAGTTGATTTACTCCGTAATGGGATACACTAGACTCTAGTATACAGTTTAGAAGTCGACGGTCGTTAATATCTGTGCTCACTGCTGAAATCTAGAAACATTTGATGGATTCTTTAGACAATTACCGTTAAAGTTTTTTAACTAGTCCTTTGTCTTTGAGTAGACCGTTTTATGTAATACTATGGTATCAAGTGAATAGAAAATCAAAGGTATTTGATACGGAATATACTCATGCCTATTGATAGATTTGACATGATATTCCATGCAATAGATTTCCCTCCAAATTAAATATAATTAAACACAGTGTTTCTATTATCCATACCTGAAAATACATTCAATTTTAGAGAGAACACTATCGTAAATGACCAGATACCTCTAATGTGAGCAGTAAATCGACGATGATTGTCAATATTTGCTGCAAATTGTCCTTTAGAACAGGACCATAAATGTTCTAATATCGTACTGATTCTTGATTTTATCAGACTTGTACCACATTATTCAAAGACAACTACAACACAAGCTAATTAATGATATATGACATTTAAAACACAAATCTATATACAAGCTCCAATAACCATTCTCCCACATTTCTCAGAAATGTTCAGGATTAACTCTTTGACTGATTTTAGTCCATTTAGGAAATCTGTGGACACTCTTTCTGTAACCTTTAGAGTACTTGTTGTAAGCAGTGTACTTGTCAGCTGGTTTCATTTCAGTCTCCTTAGGGAATTTAGCGTATTGTTGTACAAGGTGTGACACAGATGATGCTTCCACTTTGTCTTGCTGGAGACCTTTGAAGACGTTGTCAACGACCTTGTCAACCTGCTGTAGACGTTTTCTCAAACGATATTTTTGGTGTGATGACATGGTGTGAGGGATCTTCCATAGAAGACCACCTTGTGCTGGGTTAGTAGCTCTGAATGCCCCGAACATGAGTGTTTCTGTGTGATGATTTCTGTGCTTACAAGTGTTGAATTGTCTTGTGTTGAAAATTTTGGGAAGAAAAAAAAAAAAACTGAGCTTAGTCATCACAAAAACAAACTACAAACACTACAAACTACAAACACAAAAAATCATCAAAACAAACAACAACAACGTGAAACGACCAGTAAAGTGACAAATGCCTCCACAGACACTCAAACAACGCCAGCTCAGCCGTCTCCACTCACAGCTTGCGCAACTCGAGAAGAACGTCGGAACGATGGATGACTTGCTAAGGATCACTTGTTTCCAAGGAGGACATATAGTGAAACTGGGCTTGATGCATGGGAGCTTGTTCATGGCCCATCACAAAGTGACTGAAGTTGATGGAATGGAAGGTGCTAGAGAGGACTGAATAGACTTTGATCATATCAATAGTTTCACTGATTGACTGATTGTTGAACTACATTTATTGACATTTGTTGTGAGAGCACATCGATGAATCCACTTCCACTGCCGCTACAGACCACGGGAAAAAACACACTCAGCACTCACAAACTCCACCGTGTGAATCCGGGTCTTTCCCAGGCTCACAGACTCGTCCACGGCCGGTACACGCACACTCTCCTCCCGCGACTGTTGTGCCTCGGCTTCACGAACTCGGCAGAAACTTTTCAGTTTTTTTTTGTCACAATCACCAATCGAGACACCCCCGCAAAATGTGCTCTATATAAATGAACTGAATTTTCCCTCTCTTTGCCTCCGTACAAATAAACAATCAATTCACTTTCACAATGTCACTTCGTTTCGATGGGAAAGTCGTCGTCATCACCGGTGCCGGTGGTGGCTTGGGTAAACACTACGCTATAGAATACGCCAAACGCGGTGCCAAAGTCGTTGTCAATGACTTGGGCGGTTCGCTAGGAGGCGATGGAGGCTCTTCAAAAGCTGCCGATGCCGTTGTTGATGAGATCAAGAAAGCAGGCGGTGAAGCCGTTGCAAACTACGACTCCGTTGAGTTTGGTGACAAGATTATCAAGACAGCAATCGACAATTATGGAACCGTGCATATCATTATTAACAATGCCGGTATCTTGAGAGACTCTTCATTCAAGAATATCACTGAGAAGGATTTCAATTTGGTGCTGGATGTTCATTTGAACGGTGCATACAAATTGACTAGAGCTGCTTGGCCATATTTGAAGAAACAAAAGTATGGTAGAATCATCAGTACTTGTTCTCCAGCTGGGTTATTTGGTAATTTTGGTCAATCCAATTATTCATTGGCTAAGTCTGCTTTAATCGGTTTCGCTGAAACATTGGCTAAAGAAGGTGCAAGCTCTAACATTTACTCCAACGTTATTGCCCCATTGGCAAGATCAAGAATGACGGAAGAAATTCTTCCACAAGATATTTTGAAAAACTTGGGACCTGAAAAGATTGCACCATTGGTACTATATCTAACTCATGAATCTTCCAAGGCAAACAACTCTATCTATGAAGTTGCCGCTGGCTTCTATGGTCAAATTAGATGGGAAAGATCATCTGGTGAATTATTCAAAACTGATGAGTCTTTTACTCCAGAAGCAATCTTAAACAAGTATGATGGTCTTTTCTCTTTTGAAGATAAACCATTCAACAAAGTCCAACATCCAGTTCAAGTTAGTGATTTTGAAACATTATACGAAAAGAGTAAATCTTTACCACCAGCTCCACAAGGTAACAAGAAAGTTTCATTGAAAGGTAAAGTCGTCATTATCACTGGTGCCGGTGCCGGTTTAGGTCGTGCTCATGCTTTGCTTTTTGGTAAATACGGTGCTAAAGTTGTTGTTAATGATTTCAAAGATCCATCAGGTGTTGTTAACGAAATTAAAGCAGCTGGTGGTGAAGCTGTTGGTAACAAATCTAATGCTGTGACTGCAGCTGACGAGATTGTCAAAACTGCTCTTGATACATATGGTCGTGTTGATATCTTGATTAACAATGCTGGTATTTTGAGAGATCGTTCTTTTGGTAAAATCACTGACAAGGAATGGTTTGACGTTATCGATGTTCATATTTTGGCAACTTTCAGATTATCAAAAGCTGTTTGGCCTCATTTCTTGAAACAAAAATCTGGTGTCATTATCAATACAACTTCCACTTCTGGTATCTATGGTAACTTTGGTCAAGCCAATTATGCTGCTGGTAAAGCTGGTGTTTTAGGTTTCACAAAGACTTTAGCTATTGAAGGTGCCAAATCCAACATTAGAGTCAATGTGATTGCTCCTCATGCTGAAACTGCAATGACCAAGACCATCTTTAGACCGGAAGATTTCAACAAATATGATCCTGCTCAAGTATCTCCATTCGTTGTTTTATTAGCTTCTGATGCTGTCAAGACAACAGGTGAAACTTTTGAAGTTGGTGCCGGTTGGGTTGGTAACACTAGATGGCAAAGAGCTAAAGGTGCTGTTTCCAAAGACGGATTAGCCACTCCTGAATTTATCAGAGATCACTGGAATGATGTTGTTGATTTCAGTGAATCCAAGACCATTGCATCTACCAGAGATTCTTTATTCGCTATACTTGAAGCATTGAACGGAGGCGCTAAAAATGATGACGATGATGATGATGACGAAGATGAAGAATCAGAAAACTTATTTGAATACACTGAACGTGATGTTATTTTATACAACTTGGGTCTGGGTGCTAATGCTGATGAGCTTAAGTATGTTTATGAACAAGATCCAAAGTTCGAAGTGTTGCCATCATATGGTGTTATTCCATTTATGAATGAACAAGGTGGTCTTGATTTGAACAAGTTATTGAAAAACTTTAACCCAGCATTGTTATTACATGGTGAACAATACTTGAAGATTAACAAGTATCCAATTCCAACAGCTGCGAAAGTCAGAACTGAAGTTCAACCAGTTTCGATCCAAAACAAAGGTGATAAAGCTGCTGTTGTTTGTGGTGGTTTCAAAACTTATGATACCGCTACTGGTGAATTATTGTTCTACAATGAATCAACCACATTTGTTAGAAAAGCTCAAGCTGCTGATGGTCCAAAAGAATATGCACCAAGAACCAAATTTGCTGTTGCACCTCATAATCCACCAAAAGATGTGAAGCCTGATTTTGAAGTTATTGTTCCAACATTTGCAAATCAAGCTGCTATTTACAGACTAAGTGGTGATTACAATCCATTACATTTAGATCCAGCTTTTGCCAAACAAGCCAAATTCCCAGCACCTATCTTACATGGTTTAGGTACTTTTGGTATTACTTTGAAACAATTGTATGAGAAGTATGGTAAGATTGCAGAAGTCAAGGTTCGTTTCTCAAACGTTGTTTTCCCTGGTGAAAAATTAAAGATTGTTGCTTGGAAGAAAGGTGATACTGTTACTTTCCAAACTTGGTCTATTGAAAGAAACACACCAGTTATTACCAATGCTGCTTTGAAATTGGTCTCTGATACTGCTAAGTTGTGAATAGGTTTAAGTTATTTGTTTTCTTTTAGTTCAAAAATTATTTTTAGTTATGAGTTTTATTTATTTTCATGAATTTTATGATAGTGAAGGTTTAATTGATTGTAATATTGACCAACAAACTTAATTATACAGTTTACAAATAACTTTGATTATAGTCATTATCTTCATTAGAATTTATACATTGTTCTTCCTTTTATTCTCACTTTTTCGTCCCCACACATCCAAACCCGATATTATATCATCGACATCTTAATAAACCACTTTACCATTCCAAACATCATCTTGAATGAATCCAATAAGTACTCTACTTCCTGTTTGTAATAATGGATGACCGGCAACTGTTTTTAAAAAAGTCTCTAATCCTGCCCTTCTCTCTTCAATAACACTATCTTTGAATCTTGAACCAAATAAGATTTTACCAGGTAATGAAGGTATAACAACACGTGAAGTTTCCATCTCTAGTAAATTTCTGAACTTTTCAAAATCTGAATACCTTCTACGAACAGAACTTGAACGTTTTTGAAATATTGGTATGTTGGTTCGACAAACAATCTCGTAATCAGTGTACATTGAGGATCCATACCCATGCGTGAGAGGTGAGATAACTTCAATCTCAAGATAGTTCTCTGGCTCTCCATACAACTCATCAAACGTTTGTCTATGTTCACGAGGATTTCTTCCCTTCTTCTTAGGCGTTGTTCCATTCCCATTAGCAATAACATCTTTATCAGTGGTATTAGTTTCTTTTTTAACGGTCTCAGAATCATTTGGCTTATCAGCATTCACAGCTGGTTGAGAAGCCGGTGTGAGTGACTCTTCTATCTCCGTGCTAAATGCCTTGAACTGTCTCATTGTGGCGAATTGCTGTACTGGTGTGTAGTATCAACAATAGAGGGAGAATACATCGGCTTTTTTTTTCATATTTACCTGCCTAATCTGACACGAATGACATGGCAGTGTAATAATGTTAAATTAATATGGGACTAAACATACAATAATTAGGGAATTGGATTTCTAATATTGAGAGAATTGAACTGTAGAATCTCAATTTGTTGTTAATGACTCTTTTACTCGATGCCGTTGATATACTTCATCCAGTGTTATTCACTCGTGTGTTACCCGCAAATGAGAAAGTATTCGCGATTGCTAAAATTTTTGACACATAATGAATGATTTGACTCTCTTTCAGGTGAGAAGCGAAAGATTTTGGTTATTTTACTATGGACCAGACGTCATTGGAGAAGTTGGCTAAAATGCCTGATGATGTTTTCACATTGAACCCTGTTGGTTACCCAGATCTTGAAAAAGTGATGGATGAACCTATTTATTTTGGCGAGAAAAACAATAAAGGAGATCCCAATATTGAATTCAGAGCTGAGACCAAAAGGTTCCTTGCCACAAAGAGAAGGATATTTTTACAGCATCCAATTCCTGATGACACTCAAGTTGAAATACAATCCAAACCAACTTTAAGAGCTTTTGCCAATCTAAGATCTAGATTACCCGATCGAAACAATTTCAATTTCCCAATTCATTTCCATATTGCTGGAATGATTACAGCAGAAGAAATAAATTTACCTTCTAGTACAATATTCAATGAGTTAAAGGCAATAGATCAAATTTTCACGGAAGTTCAAAATGAAAAACATCACTATTGGAGTTGTCACCATTCATATAGTCGCCTATTAATGGAGTTTTGGGATCGAGAATGGTTTTACGCTCAAGATAGATGTCGTCGTTTGGAGCTGTTCGATGTTGAATGGAATGCTGTGTATCAAATAGCAGATAATTCGATCCCTGGCTTGAGGAGACATCCCCTGACAACTTTCTGGTTTCCAGCCGGTCCTACTGATCTTAAAGTTGATAGAATCATGACAACTGAAAATGATGGGCAGAAAAATAGGATCTTGATTGTTGCAGAAACAAAGGTAAACAGTGTCATTTATCAACTCGAAAAATTACTCACAGCTTCTAGTGTTGATGTTATTGTTTCAAATTTACCCAAACATAAAGCAAATTCTATTGATTTCGAAGAAGAACACACTCCTTCTTCATACTCTTATCATGTTGGAGAATCTTTGATGAGAGAAATGTACCGTTATGCAATTGAGTATGGTGTTGATGAAGTTATAGTTACAGGAACTAGAAGGTTTTTGTTGCTAAAGTTCGAAGAATCAAAAAGCAAGAAGTTTAAACATCATAAATATATTGAAAAATCAGGGAATCAGATCAATGAACTCCATGTGCCTGTTAAATTTTTAGCCATAGACTCGTGGAGTGATGTTCAACAGTGCAAGTATCTTTCAATTGCTTCTATCTTGTTGTCCAGACTTTGCCTTCATGGGCTTGACTCAGAATTATATGGGGATAAGAGAAATGAACATGAAAAGTTTTTGGAACAAAAAAAGGTTAATTTAGAGAAATTATCCTCCAGTTTGGAATCTGTGGTTGAAGGTTTGAAATCGGTTAAGAAAGAAGCATCTATTTTAACAAAGGAAAACAATAGTCGAAAATCCAAACAAGCTGAAGAGGAGAAGAAAATCCAATCAAGTACAACTGACCAGAACGTTGTAAAGACGAGCAGCTCAAACTCATCGGACGTGCAGCTCACTAACAAAGTATTAGAAATTAAATTGCATGGGAAAATAGCTGCTGAGGATCCTGAAATCGACATTTTACAATCTGGTAATGAATACCTTACAAAAGTTTTAGTTTTCCATGATGATCTGTTCCTAAAATTTTCTACAGCTAGTGAGGATGAATTAAATGAAATACCTTCAACAACAGTTATCAAAACTTATGATTATATTCAAATGGAAATGTTTCATCGGGAGTACGAAGATGATTTTGAAATTAAAAATTTCTACAAAAGTCCCTATGATTATGGTCAGGATTTGCTAGGAAGGTTCTATAGAGTTGAAATCAAGGCAAACGAGCGTATCATTGAGCACAATGTTCTGGTTTGTCAAGGAAAAAAGGAAGGTGTGTTATTGAATTCTCCAAAAATGTTGAGTTATGGTCATATCAATATCTTTGACAGGGCTGGGCCAAATAGATATTCTCTTTTTAGAAATTTGGTCGTTGGTGAATATATTTCGTTTGAACAAGTTCATAATATTCCCCATAATCTAACAACTGAGACAATTGATAAAAGTTTGGAACAGCTTAGACAATTGGCTAATATTGGTGTTAATAACACTGATATAAAAGAGTCTGATTTTTTCGTTGATGTTGAAGGAAAGCCAATATTTATTGATTTTTCACACTGTATATTATTTGATCCATCAGATGAAGATATGGTTGAAAAATCTTATGAGTCAATGAAACAAGATTTCTGGATGATGATTGAAAGGTTCAAAAAGAAATTTAATTTGGGCTGAGTAATAGCACTGCTAAAGTATTTGTATAACATATATATTTAACTATTAATTATTGTATTTGCTCTAATATAATATCGTTTGCCAATGACTCTTCGATTGTTTTAATACTCGCTCCTCTGTTAACAGTTCATCACTCTCATGTTACCCGCAAATGAGAAGCTACATATTCGCGATTGCTAAAAATCTGACACATAATAAATGATTTGACTTGGTGAGAAACGGAAAGAGATTGGTTGTTTTAGGATGAACGGGGATATATTGGAGAAGTTAGCCAATCTTCCTGACAACATTCTCACATTAGACCCAGGTGGTGACCCAGATGTTCAGAAAGTGATGGATCAACCTGCTAGATTTTATGAGAATTTTAGAGATGAAGTAGACCCAAACATCGAATTCATAGCCCACACCAAACGGTTTCTCGCGACAAAGAGGAGAAACTTATTACAACTTCCTATTATTGATGAAACTCAAGTTGAAATAAAATCCAAACAAACTTTAAGAGCTTTCACCAATTCAAAATCTAGAATACCTGATCAAAACCAATTCAATTTCCCAATCAAGTTCCATATTGCTGGGATTATCAAAACAGAAGAGATCAATTTACCTTCAAACGCAATATTCAATGAACTGGCCACATTAAATCAAATATACCATGATATTAAAGATGAAAAGGATTATTATTCGTTTTGTTACAGTGATTATGCCCGCATATTCCAAGAGTTCGAGTATGGTGATGCAGATCAGCTTTACGATCAAGATAAAAAAAGTCAATTGAGGTTTCTTGATTTGGAATGGGACTCTAGCTATCGTATTGCACACACTGCGATACCTGGATTGATGAGACATATCCTGACCACCACCTGGTTTCCAGCCGGTCCTACTGATTTTCAAGTTGATAAAATCATGATGACTCAAAATGATGGACAGGAAAACAGAATCTTGATGATTGCAGAAACAAAGGTGAATAGTGTCATATATCAACTCGAAAATTTACTTAAAGATTCTAAGCTTGAAGTCATTGTGTCGAATCCACCAAATCATAAAGCAAATTCTATTGATTTTGATGAAGACCACACCCCTTCTTCATACTCTTATCATGTTGGTGAATCTTTGATGAGAGAAATATACCGTTATGCAATTGAGTATGGTGTTGATGAAGTTATAGTTACAGGAACTAGAAGGTTTTTGTTGCTAAAGTTCGAAGAATCAGAAAGCAAGAAGTTTAAACATCATAAATATACTGAAAAATCAGGGAATCAGATCAATGAACTGCATGTGCCTGTTAAGTTTCTGGCTTTAGATTCTTGGAGTGATGTTGAACAATGCAAGTATTTTTCAATTGCTTCTATTTTGTTATCCAGACTTTGCCTCCATGGATTTGACTCAGAATTTTACGGTGATAAGAAGAGTGAACATTTAAGATTTTTGAAACGAAAAGAATCTAACTTAGATAAATTAGCATCTAGTTTGGAATCTGTGTGTAAAGGTCTCAAATCAGGAAAACGAAAAGCTTCTACTTTATCAAAAGGAAACAATAAAAAAAAATCCAAACGGGGTCAAGGTCTAAATCCAAATGAAATTGGCGAGCCGGTAATCCAATCCAATAACGCTAATCAGATCGGTGAGGACTTGAACAAAAGAAGTGGCTCAACTTCTAGTTCAGTAGAAGTGCAGTTCACCAATAAAGTCTTTGAAAATGAACTGCGCGGTCGATTAGTTGATGATGACCCTGAAATCAACGTTTTACAGTCTGGAATCGAATACCTTACAACAGTCTTCGTTTTAGATGATGATCTATTTACAAGATTTGCTAAAACGGTCAAGGCCGATCTAACAGAAGTACCTCCAACAGTACTTATAAAGGCTTATGACTACTGTCAAATGGAACCGTTTTATTATGAGTACCAAGATGATTTTGAAATGAAAAATTTCTATAAAGAAAGCAATGATTATATTGATGATATGATAGAAAGATTTTATAAAGTTGAGCTAAAGGCAAATCAGCGTATCATTGAGCACAATGTTCTGGTCTGTCAAGGAAAGAAGGAAGGTATAATATTGAATTCTCCTAAAATGCTGAGCTATGGTCATATAAATATTCATTATTCTTTATTTCATAATTTGGCCATTGGTGAATATATTTCATTTGAACAAGTCCATAATATTCCCCATAATCTAACAACTGAGACAATTGATAAAAGTTTGGAACAGCTTAAACAATTGGCTAATATTGGTGTTAATAACACTGATATAAAAGAGTCTGATTTTTTCATTGATGATCAAGGAAACCCAATATTTATTGATTTTTCCCATTGTAAACTATTTGACCCTTTAGATGAAGATATGATTGAAGAGTCTTATGAATCGATGAAACATGATTTCTGGGTCATGATTGAAAGGTTCAAAAAGATGTTCAATTTGGGTTGATAGAGACAGCTTTAAGATGCACCTTTATCTACAGATTTTACATTGAAGTTAATTTGACTAAAGACAGTACTTTATAATAACTATTTAAAGACCATATAAACATTGCAAAGCTTATAATTCAGCCAAAACTTTTTCAGCGCTAGTAACATCAACACCAAAGTTATCTGGTTCACTAATCTCTTTGGTAACTTTTCCATCTTCGACCAAAATAGCAAATCTCTTAGCTCTGACACCACCGAATGGGCCAGAGGCATCAATTGCTAAGTCACCAGCTTGTGCGAATTCAGCAGATGGATCAGCAATGAATCTAATGTTTTCAACACCTTGTTTTCCTTCTAACAATTGATCTTTCCAAGCTTTGAAGACAAAGGAGTCGTTAACACCGGTGATGAAGACCTTGTCGTAACCTTTAGCTTTGAATTGAGCCAAGTTGTTGATGTAACCAGGGACGTGTGAAGCGGAGCAAGCTGGAGAGAAAGCACCTGGAACACCAACAATGATGGATTTACCAGATTTGGTCTCAGTAGCCAAATCGACCTCGTTTCCTGGGGAGTCCTCTCTCAAAGTGGAGATTGATGGAATTGAGTCGCCTGCTTGGAAGAGACTGCGAGTGGTGGTGCTGAAGCTGCGGGAAGAGAGTCTGGAAAGCATTGTGATGGTTAATGTGTGTATTGCTACAAGATCTGAGGTGTGGGAATTCAGCTCCATTTATACGATTTTTTTGCCCATTAGCAAAGGACCCCGAAGAGCTTTAAGAAATGCGAGCAAGTGTTGCATTGTTTAACGAAAGAGCTGCAAAACTCTGGATCGACTCACTGAACGCAGCAAAAGTTCCAAAGTCTCGCTTCTCAGTCACGTTCTCGAGATCCAGTGGACCCGGGGGCCAGAAAGTGAACAAAACATCGTCCAAATCCACAATTACACTGCCGAATTTGGAACACAGTGAGTGGATCCCATGGGAGATACGACAGCAATTACTCGAGAAGAAGTTCAGGTACTTGACCAAATCAGGTGCTGTGGTGATCAGTAGCGATGTGTCTAGAAATCAACATGACAATCTTGAGTTGTGTTACGAGAAATTCTGTGATGAGATCAGAAATACCGTCTTCTTTGCAAGTGAGATAGATGAAGAAGACGTGAAGAAATGGGAAAAGATCAAGAAGAAGACGAATGAGAAGAGACTGATTGATAAGAAGTTCAAATCTCAGAGGAAACAGTCTAGAAAGATTGAGTTTTGAGATGAAATTTATTTGTTACTTCTTGTAACCTCCATACAAATATTCATATTGACTCTACATGGAATGGATTCTCTCAATTGAAGAAGTTATAGGACTTTAAACAGGCAATTGTCTTACAGGAAACCATTCTGGTACTTCTCGTTTGTGAAGACAGATATGCTACCGAATACATCAATGCTCATCTACAGATATTCTGGGGTAACGGTATCATATTCCCAGTCCCTAATTTTGGATATATTCAGGTTAAAGTGTTACTAAAAGATATATGGTGAAAAGAGCCAAGGAAATGAACCCAAGTTTGTATCCAAGAGCAGAATGTCTGCTTCACTTCGGATATGTTTATATTTGTCAATTGTTTCAATGCATCAGCGGTCTTTTATTTTCCCACTCACCTCACCCAAGGGCATATACGAAATAAGTAACTACGCTGCTTTGGTAAACAGCAACGTTTAATAATATTGCGGATTTCTATTCATCTATGCTAGTTGACTACCTTTCTGTAGCCAGTATTCACGTTTGTCATCTTTACTAACGCTAGAAGTATTACTTGAACTTCTCTTCATTCTTTTCGGACTGGGTAGACTATCATCCTCATTTTCACTTTTCTCTAATCCCAAAAGATCTTCCACTTTTCCATCATTAGATCTCTTTTTGTCATTAGTATTATCAATTTTATCTTCTTGTTCGTTTTCACTCTCACTTTCACTTTCTTGATCTGTCTCATATTCTGAATAACGGTAACTGGTTCTTGAAACTATACTCTTCACATCACTTGCAATAACTTCATTAACCGCCAATGAACGATCATCACTGAACTCTCTTTGACTTCCTTTGTATTTGATAACATTTCCAAGTACTGATTTGCCTATTCTTTCTTTATAAGTTGCACTTTCCAAATCATAACAAGTATTGACCAACATTTCAAAAGCACCACCAAATGCCTTTTTGATATCACGCAAATTAAAAGAACCACGACTAATATTGTTAGCAGGGTCTCTTGGATCTTGAATAGCTAGCGCGAATGCCCCACGACCTTGTAAGTCTGGATAGTAATCTTTATTCAAATAGCAAACGTTATCCTCTTCAACACAAATTGCAACTTGATCGTAGTTGAAGTTTCTACCATATAGTTCAAAAAATTCAATCAACAAAACTCCCAAATTATCTAAAGCTGATATGTTATTTGTACTCAAACGTGGATGTAATTTTAGGAATGAATAACATAGACAAATGATAGAAAATCCACCTAACCCACCAACACGGACATTGTTTAACTTTCTAGAGTTTAAGAATTGTTTCACTATAAGAACCAACTCTCTTAATCCTGGGGTTTCTATTAGCCATTGTCTAATCATTCTTGCAGCCATCACACCGTTGGTTCTTTCGAAAGACACATCAACATGAATACCTGATCTCTTCTCAGTAAATTTAATGATTGGAACTTTGGTTTTAGCAACCACTTCGACATTACTTGCCAATTTTTCTCTCTTCAAAAATGAAGATAATTCATATAACGAATTTCTATTATCGTAATTTCCATTTGGACTGGTGATAACCATATCGATATCAGACCCAGGTAAATATAAATCAGTAGCATAAGATCCAAAAACATTAACTTGACAATCTTTCCAAAATCCTTCAATCTTAGTCTTAAGCCTTCTGACAGTTTCATTTCTCAATACAATTTCTTCTTTAGAAGGTGAAATATAAGCAGTGAAATCTTTGATTTCCATAGTGAGCCAATCTGCAATCTCTTTCTGTCTAGAATGATCATGGTCTTTTATCCATGGAGTTTCACTGTTGACTTTTGGTCTTGATGGATAAAGATCAGTTTCATCATCATCCATAGAAAATGCATCTTCTTCATTATCAACCTCTTCTTCTGAATCACTGAATTTCAAAGAAATAAAGTCAGTATTATCGGTAAGTTCATTATTTTGTCCATTGTTTTCAATGGCTTTAGAGCTGGGTACTGGTGCAGTTTGTATGCTCATAACGTCAGCTTTTTCCTCATCATCGGAACTATCACCATCATCAAGTTTGATAAAGTTGTCATCATCATCAAGGTTGATGTAGTTGACATTGTCTCCATTTTTCCGTACTCTTGCCTCGTTGAAACTTAATTTTGGAAGTCCAGACTCAGAATCACTTGTAAAGTCATCAATGGAAATGGTTTCGGAGTCAATTTTATCTCTTAATGCGTCATATTTGTTTTCTTTACCCTTTGGTTGGAAAGCACCTTTGATCTTCTTCGTTGTGTTCTCAATCAGTTCTTTGGCTTTCGTTCTCTTGTTTCTGAAACGACCACCTTTATTTTCCTTCTTATCCTTAGGTAGCTTACCGCTATTCTTGTTTCTGGCCATGCCCAACTACGGATGAGTGAACTGAAACAACTTCACAATCACATCGAAAGCATCAAAACTCGTACAGATGAAAAGAAAAAAAAATATTCAAGACACCCAGACACCAGAGATGAGATTTGCGCCAATTTTTGTCGGTGTTATTGTTTTCGCCATTTTGGCGCGATAGAAAATTTCTAGTGGCGAGAAAACGAAAAAAAAAGTTGAATAATCGAAAAATGGAAAGTGAAACCAACGTGACGTTATTAATTTACACTGAACTAATAGCTAAACCAGAATGTCCACAGCTGCCAGACGAAGATTGATGAGGGATCTCAAAGTATGTTTTGATGAGCCACGCATTTTGTGACTCCACAGTGCCTTGTTTTTTTCACAGGACCGTACATCCGTCTGTGGAAGTTGATTTATTGTCACACTACTCAATTAGAAATCGAATGGTACTAACATGAAGATTAGCGTATCCAACAGGATCCTCCAGATGGGGTATCGGCCTCGCCTATGGCTGATAATGTCATGGTTTGGTAAGTTAACTGATGCAATGGGATCAATGATCTCGTTATAATTTTCATTTTTGACACAAATCGAAGATCTTAAGACTAATTATTATTTTTTTAAACAGGAATGCAATCATTATAGGGCCTGCTGAGACACCTTTTGAAGATGGAACTTTCCGTCTGAGTATATTGTTCGATGAACAATACCCCAACAAACCTCCAAAGGTTAAGTTCTTAAGTCAAATGTTTCATCCAAATGTATACGCCAGTGGTGAATTATGTTTAGACATTTTACAAAATAGATGGTCACCAACTTTCGATGTTTCTTCAATTTTGACATCAATTAGATCATTGTTAAATGATCCTAACATTTCATCCCCTGCTAACGTTGAAGCTGCAAATTTATACAAAGATCATAGTTCACAATATACCAAAAGAGTTAGAGAAACCGTGGAAAAATCATGGGCTGATGATCTGCTGGATGAAGATGAAGACGACGATGAAGATGATGATGATGATGCAGAATAGAGTTAAAATACATTTGATAGTTTTCAAGCTCCGTTACACCACTATGAGCGTTCTTTTCCTATTTTGAACTGTGTTTTCTCTTCAATACTAAATTGGTTTGAAGATTCATAGTCACTTTTTTCCTTTGATTTTAATGATAGAAGATAGGCGTTGTTTTCAACGATGACTCTTTCAACTTGCATCTCTTTGTTTTAGCTTTATATTTGTGTTTTTGTGTTGAAGTTATTTTGTCATAGCGGTTTTGTTATTTGGCACTGTGTTTGTCTGTGTGTATCTGTTTTAATGTTGATCATTTATCCTGGACATGTGTTATTATCAGATAGGACAGGAGAGTTTGGAAGATAGAAGAAAAACACGAAACAAGACGTGGAGTATACATGCATATGATGACTTGGAAGGACGAATATTTTTTTTTCGTACCGTATATACAGTAATATCTATTAACAAATGTAATCACCAACTATTTGAGCCATAAGAAGTACCACTTTCTGTTTTTGTTTTGAATTTGATCTTCAAGCTTCAATTCTTCAGCTTCCTTCAACAGTCTCTGTTCTTCTTGACGTTTCAATTCAGCTAAAATTAAAGGACTCTCCATATTTTGAAGATCTTCAACTTCAATGTATTTGTCTCTATATAAAGCAATCAAACTAACGATAGCTGCCAAGTAGACAACGACTTTAGTTACTGGATCTAACCTTCTGGTCATTTTCTTATAAGCTTCCTTACGTGATTCAGTCGTTTGATGTAAATCAATTTCTGGTAATTTCTTGACAATATCAGATTTTTTTGGATTTATTTTGCTGATTTGTGATGGAATTGCAAAAGGAAGGTCTTCTGGGGTTGCATTGGAGAACAGATTATCTTTCAAATCTTCTCTCACTCCATAATTACCATAACTAATATAATATGACATTCTTTTAGAATCATCAGGAACAGTTTTCCAATCTCTTCTAAGTCTTTTCTCTACTTCATCTTGAACTTGTTGACGATGATATGTGTTCAAATCTGCAAATTTGCGAGGGGATGCAAGTATAGGTTTTGTATCAATCGGTTGAAAATTCTCCTCTGTAGTCAAAAATCCTTCGAATATGTCTTTTATACTACTTCTTTGAAGTTCTATTCTTTCTCTGGCACTGACTTTCTGTGGACTTTCTGTAGGTTTTTGTTCCTCTATTGGTGGTTGGTTCACTTGCTGTTTTGAGAGCGTGCTATTCAACCTCGTGAATGGGTACGTTACCCTTCTGATCCCTATTCTCAACATGTTTCTTTCCCGTTTGAGTACAACGATGATGTTCATTTGAAGTTTCGGGTTTTCATAAACGAAATCTTTTGATACGGACACTACTAAAGAGATTATTTGATCATGATCTAGCCTAATAATAGCGGCAAATACCAGTACTAGATCTACACGTATCTATTTAAATGCACTTTCTATTATTTATGGTTCATATGAACAACTTTATTCTGAGTCAGAACCTTCTGCCTGTGTTTGTTTTTGATCAGTTTCATGTTTTTGAGAAGTCTCGTTATCTTTCCCGTTAGATTTTTGATCTTCATTGTTATTATTTTCGACTTCATCACCATCAATTGCTTTCTTGTGTTTTCTCTTTCTTCTCTTTTTATCCTCTTGTTTTGGTTCTTCAGTTTTCTTCTTTTTTTTCAAAACGCTCAATGGATTTGGCTCTTTTGGTCCTCCTTTTCTCTTCTTTGGATTCTCTTTTGGTTCTGAATCGGTGTTATGAGTTCTCTTTTTCTTACCATCAGTTGCGTTTAAACCACCGGTTAACTTGGCTTGTTCTTTCTCATCACTGATCTCTGCAGTTCCTTTACTTAATGGTTCCATAACCATCACCGATCTGTTCATAAAGATCAAAGGAACACCAGGAATCTTTCTCAAACTCCATCTTAATTTCTCATTATCACTAGCCACAACGTATCTATGTTTGTTAGCACCTTTGATTATCACAATAGATTTTATACATTCGTGTGGTTCCAATGGAGAAGCTGGAGGATGATTACAACGACGTCTTTCAAATTCTTTAGCAATGGAAATGGCTTCCTGGTTACCTGTTTTATAGAGTGCTTGCATGCAGCATTGTGTGATCATTGGTTTCACTTCAGCCTGTAGGGTTCGACTCAAACCTTTCGCTAGATCAAACTTTGATTGTTCACAAGATAATACGATTTGCTCATCCACCACAACTTGGTATGGTTCTCTGAATTTGAAAGTGTGGTTGTACACAAGCATCTGCTTACGGTATGACTTGGCTCTCTTTTGACGCATATTTGTTCCCCTTGAATATTAGAAATGATGTAACTAAGTAGCAATTTCTTCTCTTTCTTTACAATTTTTTTGACATAAAAAAAAAATTTACAAACCCTCGGTTTTCATGCGATGGGCCGGAATTTGTCTTTGTTTACATTTGCAGCTTGAATCTATCAATATTATTTTCAATCATTAAAACGAGACTTGAGGGCGCTTATTCGGGTTAATGTATAGAAGACCGAAAAGCAGTGGCGCTGCAGCTGGCTCTGCTTTCAAGCCGCCGCGTATGACTATACCACAAGCCAGTACAGTGAGGTCTGCCGCTAATACTGACAATAACGCGAATAAAGCATCATCTGTGAAGCGATCTTTACCCTTACAGACGAAAACTAATGTAACTGATCAAGTCAAAAGACCTAGAGTTGAAGAAAAAACAAGTGATTCAGAGGCTAAAGTTGTTGATCAAGTTAATGATGGCAGTAATGTCAGATATTTCGAAGTTATGTGGAGGAAAAAGACGATGAAGAAGAATAAGACATGGGATGGTGATGGTGTTATTGTATTGGGTTCAACTTTCATTTCATTGAGATCAGACTCTTCAGATAATTACAAGGAGAAGTTCAAAAGTCAAAATATTCAAAAATTCACAACTGATGATGTGTTTGCCTTAGGATCTGTTGAAATTGAAGTTATGTCTGAAATTAATGATGAACCAACCATTCAAAAAATTAAAGGCAATAGACAGCCTAAGGATGAATCTATCTCACCGGTTATTAAGCGAACGATACCCAAGAATGAAGCGCCAATGCCTACTGTACGTAAACCAGTCATTTTGAACAAACAATTCAAAAAAGTGACACTTTCAAATGAACCCCAAGTTAAAGCCAAGAAAGGTGATCCATTACACGATCCTAATACACCAGGTGCAATTATAATGAAGAAACAAAATGCTTCCGATGTGGATGTGGTGATTGATCCATTTCTCGCAAAATCATTGAGACCACATCAAATTAAAGGTGTTAAGTTTCTTTATGAGTGTGTTATGGGGATAAGAGGGTTTGATGGGCATGGAGCCTTGCTGGCTGATGATATGGGGCTAGGTAAGACATTACAGACCATTTCATTGATATGGACGCTATTGAAACAGTCACCAAGAGGGTTTGAATATCCTGTTGTTTCTAAAGTTTTGATAGCATGCCCTGTTACTTTGGTTGGAAATTGGAAGAAAGAGTTCAAAAAATGGTTGCCTTTGAATAGAATTGGTGTTTTGACTTTACATTCAAAGAACACTGGGATGAAAGATAGACAAGATGTTAATAGTTTTGCCAGTACAAGGGTATATCAAGTGATAATAATGGGATATGAAAAGATTTTGAATATGAAAGAAGAATTACAAAAAATTAATTTTGATCTCTTAATCTGCGATGAAGGTCATAGGTTGAAAAATAATTCAAATAAGACATTACATGCCTTAAACTCATTAGATATTGAGAAAAAAATATTATTATCAGGAACACCAATACAAAATGATTTAAATGAATTTTTTAACATTGTTGATTTCATTAATCCAGGAGTCTTAGGAACGATCAATTCATTTAAAAGAACTTTCATCAATCCTATTTTGAAATCAAGAGAATTGAACTGTGTTCATCCTGAAATAACTGCCAAAGGAGATGAAAAAGCTCAAGATTTGATAGATCTAACTAAACCATTCATTTTAAGAAGAACATCATCAGTTATTCAAAATCATCTACCTCCAAAAACTGACATTGTTTTATTTTGTCCACCTACATCCCAACAGATTGACTTATTTAAGCATATTCTTGGCTCGGCTAGAATATCATCATTACTTAACTCTGAGACTACAAGCAGTGGCAGTTCTTTAGGTTTAATCACCATGTTAAAAAAGATCTGTAATTCACCATCATTAGCCAAAACAGATAAAACGTTCCAAGATCAATTCAACAATGGTAACCACAATAATTTATCAACACAACAAGCCAGTGGTAAGATCTTAATGTTGATTGAACTGATTCTTCAAATTTTCAAAAACAATGAAAAAGTTGTAATTGTATCAAACTACACCCAAACGTTGGATATTTTACAACATATTCTTGATAAGCTTGATTATAGTTATTCCAGACTTGATGGGTCCACACCTACGAAAGATCGTGATTCAATTGTCAATCAATTCAATAACTCAACTTCCATCGCTAAATTTGCATTTTTGTTATCTTCTAAATCAGGTGGTGTTGGATTGAATTTAATTGGTGCATCAAGGTTGATTTTATTTGATAATGATTGGAACCCATCTGTTGATTTACAAGCAATGGCCAGAATTCATAGAGATGGTCAAAAACGACCAGTATTCATTTATAGATTGGTAACAACTGGATGCATTGATGAGAAAATCTTTCAAAGACAATTGATGAAGATGAGTTTATCAGATAAATTCTTAGATAATAAAAGTGGTTCAAATGATGATGTTTTCGATATGAATGATTTGAAAGATTTATTCTCGTTGAATTTGAACACTAAATGTAACACTCATGATTTAATTGATTGTGACTGTTCAGGAATGGGCGATGATTTGGAAGAATTGGGAAGTGATTCATCAACTGATGAAGTTTTGGAAGATGAATCCGAGAATAATGTTGAAACTGAAGATAATGGGAAGAAAAGCTGGGTAAGTGCTTTGAAAATGAAAGAACTTGGTAATAACGATGATGCATCTAAAAAGAAGAAAGCTACCACTATCAAAAATTGTTTGATAGATTACAAACATATTGATCCTTCAAAGATAAATCCAGTTGAGATCTCAATTGATCAAGTAACTGAAGACATAATTGCTAGTAAACCTGGGCTGGTTTCTTACATTCTAGCCAAAATCAGTAAACCTTCAATATAATGATTGAACGGATATAAACCATTGCATTTAATTAGATTCTATACTTGTACAAATTCACATCAGTAAGAACTAAGAACATCTAAGGACATCTATTAATCTTCATTTTTGCAAAGCTTTGAATCTAGCTTCTGCTGCTCTTGCTCTCTGTTCTCTCATCAATCTCATTTTTTGATCTTCACTTAAGGAGCTCAAATTTGTTTGAGCTAATGAAATACCACCAAGTCTAGGTGCAGGTGATGTAGATCTTGTTGCGTTTTCCTCTTTTGCTTTTTCCAATTCTTGATCAATTAATGATTTCTTTTCCTCTTCTTCTTTTTGTTTCGATAATTTTTCTTCCTGTTCAACTTCTTCTTTTGTGATTGGATTACCCACTCTTGCAGCATTCCAATCAATTGGACCATCTTCTCCCAGTTCTGATCTCACGATTTGAAAAGCTTGTCTTATGGATTTATTAGCAGCTATTTCATAAGCCGTTTTATCAGATTTGTTTTCAATTGTGGGATCAACTTTCAAGTTTTTGATTAGAATCGGTATCAGATTTTTCAACCCATGAGAAGAAGCATAGTGCAACATTGTGGGCGTTGAATAATATTCAGATTCAGGTTCCAATGTGAAATTTGAAGATATTTGATGTTTTTTAAGGTATGATGCCAATACTGGACCTCTTGATTTTTTCAAATATCCAACAATCTCTTTAGTATGTTTCTCAATTGGAGATGAAGATTCTTCAATTTTTTTCTCTTTAGCAATAGTACTATTCTTCAACTGTTCTTGTGCTAGTTTTTTCTTTAATTTCTTATCATCTAATTTTGGTTGATTAGTGATGGTTAAATATGTCAATTGAACCCATGCTCTTTTCAATTCAGTTGAAGTTGCACGTTTGGTTGTGAATGGGAAACTTTTAATTCTTGGATCGTTATTTTGCAATACTGCATTTTCATATCCAACCAAGATCTTTCTGTTTGCAGTACCATTGGCCCTGATATAAATTGAATCACATTCATCTAATTGTTTTTTCCAACTTTGTAACAATTCTCTAACTTCTTGGATCAAAGCAACTTCGTTCTGTCTACGAAGACTTGAACCTGCAGAATTGGCTTTACCTCTTGCGTTATCAGATGCACTTTGCGAACCACCTTGTTTCCTTCTTGTTGTATAACGATGGAAAGATTTAGTTGCTAAAACGTCCACTGCTTGTACTTGAAGGGAATCACCACCTTGTTTAACGGTATTCCCCTTTGTAGATTTCGGCTTGTGATTTATGATTGCACCAGCGAAATGTCCACCTCCAATCATCAAGAGTGCAGATTTCCCACTGGTGCCACGTGAAGAGCTCCATGAGCGCAATGTTTCAAACGGATTTTCTAGTTCCTGAATCGTGAATAGGGCTTTATATGCACCAAAACATCTGTCATTATCCAAAAGGTTCGATTTGAAGAGTATATATGGTGATTTGGTGGCCAAGTGACTCACAACACTGTCTTCATCCTGGTCCTCGCTCAACTTCTGGCCAACTTGTAACTCCTCCAGTTTCTTGATGCTTTTTTCAAAGATCGTTGCTAATGTGTCCTTTTTACCACTATCACTTTCATCATCTGAGTCATCTTCACTAGCATCTGAACCAGAGATACTCTCATTAAGATCATCAGCCAGCTCCTCGAACTGAGCCTCTGTGAGCTGCGGGAGGCCCCGGATCTCACGCTTGAGATTCAGCTTGTGTAGGTCGGATTTGTAGTAATCGACATCATGAGTTTGAGCCTTTGTTGATGGCGATGGCGATTTAGGTGATGCGATGACTGGTTCAGTTGGAGCCATTGTGGAGCTGTCAAAGTACATCAGCTGCAGTGAGTCGAGCACTTTAGGCGCGAGAGCAAAGACGTACGTTTCATCTGGCGCAAACGTATGTTTTTCACTCATTTTATGGTTTCGCTAGTTGTTTAGTGACTCTAAGATGCTTTTTTTTTCAATCCTACGATTAAAGCTATGAATTAAAACTTGGTGATGTTTTCGTCTATACAATAATAGAATAGAGATTGTTTTCCTAAAATACACCTATGGAAAAATAAATGGAACTTCACACGGCTGGCGCGTACTTCTCACGGTACTCCACGAGTCTGGTGAGCTCGTCCTCGGTGATACGTCCTTGCAAATAGTCCACAATGTTGGCCAAACTCACAATGGAGAACACAGGGATACCGTATTTCTCACTGACAACCTTGGTGGCGCTTCTTTGGTCGTCAACAGTACGTTCCTGTCTGTCCAAAGCGATAATTGTGCCCACAACACGTCCACCTTCACCGCCAATGATCTCGAACGCCTCGTTGATGGCAGTTCCAGCAGTCATCACATCGTCGATTATAAGCACACGTTGGTCTCTCAAAGCGGCACCCACAATTGAACCACCTTCACCGTGGTCTTTCTTCTCCTTTCTGTTGAAGGAATAACTCACCTTCTCGTACTTAGACCCACCAATCTCGGCCAATTTGGCAGCAGTGATGGCTGCTAATGGGATACCTTTGTAAGCAGGACCAAAGATAACGTCGAATTCCACTCCTGATGAGATGATAGCAGTGGCATAAGATGAAGCCAGGTTCGACAGCAGTTTTCCTGTGCTGAAGAGTCCCAAGTTGAAGAAATATGGGGACTCACGACCCGATTTCAAGGTGAAATGGCCAAAGCGCAGAGCATGAGACTCGACAGCAAGGTCCAAGAAGTTCTTCTGGTAGTCTTGTAAAGGCATTCTTAAGTTCTGTGCTTCCAACGGGTTTTAATACCAAACTTCAAAAGGAAAATTTTTTAAAATCTCTCTTTTTCTCGTTTTTTTGACACTATAGTACTAGTAATACCTTCTCATACAAACATGGAGGATATTAGACAGTTTAGAAAGATTGCAAGACGCAGAATCGGCACAATCGGGAGAGTGCGAAATGGACTGTCATTACCATCGAGATCGGTCTTGTCCACTTCTGTTTCCGACGGCTCGTTCCTGCCCTACGACCGTCGGGCACTCTTAAAGCGATTAGAGACGTTTCCTTCTTATTTTGCACAAGTGTTGAATCCATTGGAGTGTGCAGCCCATGGTTGGAGTTGGCAGAAGAAAACAGGTCTGCTGCGTTGTGTTGGGTGTGCTGCACTGTTGAGTTTGAAAGGAAGGGCTTTAGAATCAGTTGATGATGAGAATGAAGAGAGTAACGAATTGACAATGAGATATAGGGAATTGGTAGAGGATAAAGGTCATTATAGAAACTGTTCATGGAAATCAAAATCTGTGCCCATTGATACTGTGTATAAACTGACATTGTTGGATGAAAGTTCAATTGCACATTTCAAGGCTAGATATCACGTTTGTTATCAATACCTTGATCAAATGGATAATTTAGAACTACAACCAGAGTTGGAAGATGAAGATATTGTGGAGCTCAAAAAGTTAATCTTGGATGATATTAATGAATTCAATTTGAAAGCAGCAACATTATCCTTATTCGGATGGACTGTCACTGATCATATTGGTGATTTATTGATTTTGTATTCAGAAACAGATTGCAGAAAGATCCCTATCAATGTTAAGCAAGAATTGAAAATAGACCTACTGGAGGAGCATTTAGATTGGGATTGCTTCAAGACTGGATATAAGACACTACTTCAGACAATAAAGATGCATAATCAAGGCGATTCAAAAATAAATACCTCATTGATTCAAAATGAGAATGATGTTAACGATAATAATGACTATAATGACGAGACTTACGATAAAGACATAGATAAAAAGTTGCAAGAGTCCATGAAAAGATTAGAAGGTTTAAAGAGTGTATACTTTTGAGAACCTCTCTTTTTCGAAATCTTACAGTGTTGATAAAATTCATGCGTATAGTAGTTTTTTTAAAATAAAAAATAGTATAGATTTCCTTTTGTGTGTTTTATAAATATCCCAAGTAAATAAAGTTTTCGTGCCATTCGTAGCTTTCTTAAAATTTCGTTAAAATTTTGAAGGGTGTAGAGATTTAGTTGTTCTTTTGTGGAGTTTGACCAATGTCCAAGTATGTACCAAATACTCTATCCCAGTGTGCACTTGTAACACCAAAACCCAATTCGTAATTTTTGTAATGATGCTCTAAATGATATTTCTTCAATTGTTGGAAGTATTCTGGTAATTTGGCATGGTGAACAATGTAGTGAGTACAATCATAAACGATATAACCTAAGAATCCACCAGCAAAACCACAACAAGCCCAGTAGAATGGCAATAATGCAAAGACTAAACTGCAAATAGGATAACAGAGAGCAACAAACAAAGTTGGAGGCATCACCAAACGTTGACGATCCATTGGTAAGTAATGATGAACACCATGTAACAAAAAGTGTAAGGTGAAAGCAATTGGATGATTTGGTAAATAATAATCAAGGTGGAATAAGAATCTGTGAAGAGAGTATTCAAGCAAAGTCCAAACAAACAATCCAACCCCGAACAGGGCTAAACCTCCAAGAACATTCATGTTGGTTAAACCAACGTACAACACATAAAAGTCAACTGGAAGCCATAATGTAGGAACAACCCACCATGGTGTCAAAGAAAGAGGCTCAAGAAAGTTACCAAAAAGTTGAGCTGAACCTTTACCATAATGTCTAGGTCTATGAACCTGATCTAAGTAAAACTCTTTATCGAATTTTGCAAACAACACCTGTACTAATAACGGTTTGTTTAAGTCCAAAAATTTATGAGAAGTGTAATCTTTTGAGAAATCAGTAACGATGTTCAACTTCTCATATTCCGGAGTACCCTTCATTGCAGTGGAGTCGAACTCTTCCTCTTCATCAATCTTCACTTCAACAGGAGTTCCTTTTCTGTTGTTGATTAACTCTTCCTCTTCTTCCGCATTTGCTAAATAACCAATCAAATAATTCTCATCAAGGATTTCGTATGTAACTTCACTGTGTTCATGAGAAACTTCGTCAGCTAAGATATCAGTGATATCCTTACCAGCCCATTCTTCAATAAGTTCGCTTCCACCAGGATGTTCCTCAAGGAAGTCAGTAACGTCATAAATCTTTCTCTGGTAAAGTGACACCCAAACACGAGTTTTTTCGTCAGTGTGAGCCTCTAGCTGGGCTTTGGAGTATAAAGGGAGTGTGGCCATTGCTTGAATGAATATATCACTAGTCTTCAGTCAATTAGTACAATAGAAACGAATGGATCAAAGTAAAGAAGAGAAATCTGTAAACACATTCAATTCTCCTTTTGTTTTTTTTTTCCTCCTCTGGTGTGATTTTTTTCACAAAAAAAAAATAAATGAAAACCCGAGTTCCGAAACACCGACATCCGAGAGGGCGGAGCTATACGAGATACGACTGACTAGCACCCTCGGATCATTATGTAATTACTTACTCATCCCAAAAAGAGAGATGCGCGAATCCGCGAATCCAAAAATTTATTTGAACTTGAAATTTAAAACCACAGTTAAAAAACGAGTATTAACAATCAAGTTTTAATCTCGTGAGCAGTTCACGCTTTAATTTGTTAAGGGTGTCTGTCTGCTTGACATACCATTGTATCTAGTGCAGGCTGGTCTTCTTACAAACGCGCTTTTTTGTGAATTTAACATAGTTCTTCACACTCCCATTCTTTTGTTTTCTCCATTCATTCATTTATTAAACATCAAACTTCTATACCAACAAGAAGACACACATATACATAGCGGTATTGAAGAACCCCCTTAACACATGAAACTATGAGCCTGGCGCCTACACATAACAGATCGAGTGGTTATCGTGACCACCACAACCATATAGATGCGGAAGACCGTGATCTGCGAGGAAGTGGAAGTAGGACTGGAAATGTTGATATTGGTGGAAATTCAGTACATTCGTCTAATTCGTCTAGTTCTGGTACAAGACAATCATCATTGTCCTCTTCGAGATCCAAATCATCTGATTCAACGATGGGAAATAATAGCACTTTGGCAGATAAGAGAAAATCGATCGTATATATGGCTGCAGAGGCTGTTCAACAAGAGCGTGACACTATTAGAGCTTTGAAAAGACTATCAATGGGTGGTGGTGGATCCCTCGCCCTTGATCCAGAACTATCATTCGGTATAGAGCATGAACTAGAAAGCACCGTCCATGGTGGTGATTCAGAAATTTCTACTGGTGAAGATGAAGCATTTCCAAAAGTTAATGTCAACGTTGGAAGACGGAAAAGATCATCAAGTAGTTCTTCATTGGTTTCAGAAGCTTCCTATATTGATGATGACGATGATGATGAAGGTGATTTGACATTAGTGGATACAAGTGCCAACAGATCTAGCAGTAGTCTTAAATCAACCAATGATGACAATAATGACGAAGATATAAAGATGGATACAGAAAAGCTTTTATGGGTGCCCGCAAAGTCACACCCAAGTATAGCACCAGATAAATTCAAACGTCATGTTCAAAACACGTTGGATGACATGAGCAAGAAGATCACTTCGTCGTCAACTAAAAGAACTTATTCTTTGCCTTCTTTGAAAGAACTCACTGATGAACTGGATAAACTTTCTGAAATGGCTGGATTGGAAGCAAACGATGCAATCACTTTAGCAAGATCATTATCAAGTGCATCGTCTTCATCCCATCTTTTATTGTCAAAAGAAAACATTTTATTCAATAAACAAGATGAAAACAAGATAATACGAAGTGATTCAAAAACTCAGTCCGAGGTGAATAGTGATTCAGATGTTGATGAAGACTCTCCAATTTTTTCAGCCTCAAACTCGTTGAAAAGAAACAAGTGGAATACATATTCAAGAAGTCGTCGTGTCAGTAATAAGGAAAAATCGCCAATATCACATTCACCACTCACAAAAACTTTTGAAAATAATAATCAACAACCACCTGAACCTATTTCGAAAGATATTCAACATCAGAATTCCAAACCTTTACCAGAGGTTAAACCTACATTACAAGCCAAATTTTCAAGACAAGCACCTCAACAGGATCATTCCCAGAAACGGGACCAACAGATAACGAATAAAGAAAGGGACAATTTAGGTTATAGAGAAATTTCTCAGTCTTCCAATCAGGAAACATCATCAACATCAGTTCCATTATCCAAACGCTCCCATTCTGATAACACTGACTCATCTTTACAAAATCCATTGCAGTCAAGAACCAATCATTCAAGAAACAGACACGCTGGATCGATCATTAGTCTGGAATCGAACTCTTCAACTTCAACCAAAGCTCATGATGCAAACCCATATCATAAAAGCAATTCTAATTCTAAAGAAGTTGACTCGCACTCTCAAGTTAAGACCGCATCGTCCGTTCCTGAACCAATATCCACCCCACCCCCATTTGCATCTTCATACAAGGAACCACAACAGTCACCATTACCTGTATCTCCTGAGACTACAAGTCAGCAACGTTCGAATATTGAAACGTCACCAAGAAAAACATCAAGCTCAAGTATTACAACCAGTAAGATCGAATCCAAATCTAAAGATTTTTTGAACCTATTCAAGATGAAAAGATCAAGTACTCCAAAGTTGAAGAAAAACGCCAATGATGAAAATTCTCCAGTTTTAGACACTCAATCATCCCCAGTTACTCCTGTGTTGTCAGACTTTCAAAAATTCGAACAGCAGCAGCAGCAGCAGCAGCAGCAACAACAACAACAACAACAGAAACAGCAGATACAGCAGGGGTTACAGCTAAATGTCAGTAATATTTCCCAGAATCCATCGGACCCTAATCAAAGACCTCCTTTGAATTCTAAAGGATCTGTCTTCAAGTATAATAATCAGACAAAGATCTTACAAGAGTCAGTAAAGAACTTGCCATCAAAGGGTTTAAGAAAGATTTCAGGGAAATCCCAAATAAACAATGGTGATATATATGCCAATTCCACCAAATATGAAACATCTCCAACATCTCCTACTTTTGAAGGATCTCAACTTCAATATCCATCACAATCTAACCCTCATCATCATCAACAGCAACAACAGCAAAAGCAACCACAACAGCATAATTCACATTCTCAGAAACAGCATAAACAATCAAAATTGAAACAGAAACAACAGATCTCGCCTAAAAAGCGTAATCAAGTGACTGCCCCATCCCAACAACATACACACCAACAATCTCAATCATCAGAATCTACATCACAAACCGTCCAACAACAGCAACCACAACAGCAGCAGCAACAACAACAGCAGCAGATGCAACAACTATCTACGGAGGAACAAAAAGAACGTTTGCGGAAGAAAATTTCGATGGAATCACTATCCTCGTCATCAACTAATCCACAACAACGTCCAAATGCTCCTTTGAAATTCACAGACTCTCCATTTGGATTTCCTTTGCCTCCATTATCACACTCCACTGTTATCATGCTTGATTATAGATTCCCAATTCATGTTGAACGTGCCATTTACAGATTATCACATTTGAAATTGGCTAATGCAAAGAGACCATTAAGACAACAGGTTTTACTTTCGAATTTCATGTATGCTTATTTGAATTTGGTTAATCATACGTTGTATTTGCAACAGTTGGAGGAAAATGGGGATAAGAACCAAGAACAATTGACTGAAGAGCTATGATGGATGATTGTTTCTTCCCCGGTTTTTTTGACGAGTTTGGTCTATCTATTTATTTATTCATTTTCTATTTTGCGTTTGGATAGATATTTGTTTATATTATTATCAAAAGAATGAAGATAAATATGTTCTTTCAATTCATTCTGATGTGAGGATACAGTTTTTAACGATTTAATGAAGGACTTTTTCTATAAGATATTGTTTGTAGTTTAAATAACAAGTAGCAAAGCACTTTTCTCAATTCAGTGGTTAATTAATGCTTAAAGGACTTTCGGTCAGTACAGTTATGTACTTACGAAATAAGTACATACCGACACCCAACAAGACATAATAAACAACCCCCCAGAGTTTTGAACTAAATCCAGTAAGTTTAGGAAATCCCATAAAATTACAGAACGTATGAACCACAAAACAACTCCAAACGTTTCTTCCCCTTAGAAACAAAAAATTAGTGAAACTTCCAAATAAGAAAGTATAAAACAGCTGAAATGTGCACATCAGTAAAATGTTAGTCAATGGTATAGTTCTTTTTGTGGCTAGTTCATATGCATGATGGAAATGGGCAATGCTGAAAAATGCTGGTGGTAGCCATATCAGTTTATTTTGAGATATTTCAGGAACTTGACGTAGTATGACAATAATGCCTGATGTGTATATGATCTCTTCAGTAAGTGGGCCATATATCAGGTCTCTTCTTCCTTGAATTGTAGATAGCTGATCTCTAAAATCATCTAAAATTGAAGAGTCTTCAAAAAAGAGATAATCAAGCAATGGCCCAATAAACAATATTATCACTAGAAGAAGATTCTTCAGTATATCAAGAATTGCAATTCCAAATTCGTTCACATCAAAAGTATTCACACTAAACAATATATAATCATTGTATTTGAATCCAGGAAGTATCCCCAGTTGATAATAAACTTGCGAGACAGGAACATGAGCGATGTAAGACAGAAGAGGTGGTAGCACAGCTAGTGTAATAGCAGAGAGCCAGATGATCTTCTTAACCCTGTTTCGAGCAACCAGGGGATCATTTCTGTCAATTACTCCATTCTTCAAGTAAACTGAGCCACTAGGTTTGCTGATATATATCACAGCAACGTATGAAACAGAAAGAAAAAGAGATAACCCGATTGCTGTATCTTCTTGTAGCCCCTTGCTATTCGGTCCTGTCCAGAAACTCATTCCAACCACTTTAGAAACAAACAAAAGATACAAGAGTTCAAAACATTTGGTGATTTTAATGTTATTGTTTCGGCCAAATCAGGGAATTTTCGCGATATCTCTTACATAGTGTACTTCATCAAATTTATATTCGTTACTTTATGCCCTTTTGAGTCATTTTCCATACCGAGAAAGTGATGATACCTAAGAATCCAACAGTCGAGGCAGCCATTATCACATTGGAAGTATAATCTGTCTTCACTTCCGGTTCTAAACCAGGAGTGGCAGTTTGTGGGTTTAATGCGACTTCTGCTAACTGAACAAATAATTCAGTCAAAGAAGCTGGCCAGGTTGAAGAAACATGTAATGGAGGTGGTAGGTATTTTGAATTGGTGTAGTCTTCTGGTTGGATATCTATTCTTTGTTGTTGTCTGTCAAGATCTGCTTTCAATGCCACTATCACAGTAGGTAATTTACTGATCAATGGGTGAGTCTCTGACAATTCAACCAAATGTTGGAAACTATCTGGATCTGAGGAGTCATATGACATGCAGAGTACATCACATTGTTGTAAACGTGCATCATTGTCCAAGATCGCTGATTCTAAATTCCCTAACTCTTCAAGAATTAAATATGCTTGTTTACCACCTTTCAATTCAACACTATTGACCACACTTCGAGGTTTGATTGTTGGATTATGGGTTTCACTGTAGCTTCTATTCAAAAATACTTCCAATAATGAAGACTTACCACTCCCTGATGCACCAACGAGGTAACAATTGAAAACTGTTCGATCAGTGACTGGGACTCTATAAATTTTACCATCTCTTGTTCTTTCTTTTCTAGGTTTAGTGACTTTCAAAGCGGTGACTGTGGAGTTTATCGTCTTCTTATTCTTCCCTGTATCATTTTCAAATCCCAGATAAGCTAAATATGCCAGAGTTGTTTTAAAATCTAAAAACGTAGTCATACTCCATTGAGCTAACCAACCTTGGAGAGTGACATACCCTTGTTCATTCTTGACTGTTGTGTGAGGAAAGTTGGAGTCTCTCCACTCCTTCGGTATCCCAGGTGTAGGCTTGAACAGTTCATTCAATTCCTCATCTTTCAATCCACCATCGTTATCTTTGTCAAATAGGATAAACAAATCAACAAAAAATCTATATCCAATTGGACTCAATTCAACACTTGCATTCTTTGGAACTTCTAGTTTAGGATATAAAAACTTATCGTTAAGAGACAATGAATCAGTATAGTGGAAAACTCTTAATATACCCCAGATAGTTTCATGTCTTCCTTTTTCAGCAAATATTCTATTCAAGGTAACGAATCCATCACTGTTCAATCCACGCTCAGTGAATGAGTCTGGCTTAATTTTGTTTAAAGTCCCTTTGATATCGGCAATATCATTGACATCGATCCCTTTATCAAAACATTTATGTTGTAAAGTAAGAAACTCATCGTTGTTCAAATATCCATCTTGATCTTTATCACTTAGGAAAAAAACTCTTTCAAGAGCAGCAATTGCAGCTGGTTTCAAATCTCCTTCTTTTGTATCATATAATGGTGCGATCGGATGTATAGCGGCCCTTTGGCAAAGATAGAATGCTTGATTAATGTTGTATTTTTCCTTTGCACTGCACCTTATACATGATTCAACTTCTTTAAATTCTTTCAAAATTGGTATAAATTCATCATTTCTAGCATGCTCAGAGTCAATCTTAGTATCTGCAAGATCAGACTTGTTTGCACAAAGAACAATTGGTAAATTGACACCTATTGAACGAAACACATTCATCCAATACAATGAGATTCTTTCATATGTGTAGTGATCGCTATAAACCAGCCAGATAACGTCTGCTTTCCGTATCTCTTTCTTCAATGTGTCCATGTCTTGTGGATTGGTATCCACTATAACTGTCAGATTAGGAGAATATGGGGATGATGAGAAGTCTCTAGGAATCGATATCGGAGGTAATACATCCTGAATATTCGGCACATACACGTCTTTCGCCAACGCAGTGATCAAGCTCGACTTCCCCACGCCTTCATCTCCACATACAACCACGCGCATCACATCTTTCGACATTTCTATTGTTTGTTTACTTATTCAATTGAAAGAAGAATAGATATCTCTAATGTTTTGGTATTGACAGTCATTTCCGAGGGCTGATTCCCGGATCTTCAGTTCTGTTGATGTTTTGAAATTTTCGAAGGCAAAAAATGAAGTTAACAACGATTCAAATCACACTCAACTTTCGATCGTCAAGCACAAATGGTGAGTCAATTGCATATCTGGCACTCTGTTTAGTGAATATTCAATACTAACACATCTATAACAGACCTCTGTCGGTACCGGTTACGATCTATCAAACTCTGTCTTTTCTCCAGATGGGAGAAACTTCCAAGTTGAATATGCCTCCAAAGCAGTAGAGAATGGGGGAACAGCTATCGGAATCAAACACAAGGATGGAATTGTCCTAGCCGTGGAGAAAACCATTGCCTCTAAACTTCTAGTCCAGAATAAACACACTCAAATTCAGACTGTTGGTCGCCATGTTGGTGCCACTTATTCTGGATTGTTACCAGATGGCCGTTATCTTGTCAGTAGAGCTCGTGAAGAGTTCAGCAGTTACAAAACCCAATATAAGGAAGACATCAATATTCCTTATCTCATAGATCGTTTGGGAAACTACGTTCAAGCTTACACTTGTTACAATTCTGTTAGACCATTCGGTGTTCAAACCATCCTTGGTGGTGTTGATGAAGATGGTGCTCATTTATACATGCTCGAGCCAAGCGGAACATACTGGGGATACCGTGGGGCTGCCACTGGTAAAGGAAGACAAAGTGCTAAGAATGAATTGGAGAAATTAGATTTTGATGCATTATCTGCTAGAGATGCAGTTAAAGAAGCTGCTAGAATCATATATTTAGCACATGAAGACAACAAGGGTAAAGATTTCGAAATTGAAATATCATGGGTGTCCACATCTGAAACTAAAGGCTTACATCAACACGTTCCTGAAGATCTGTTGAAAGAAGCTAAAGAATACGCTGAAGCTAAATTGAATGAAGACGACGATGATGATGAAAGCATGTCTGATTAGAACCTGTATACTATATTTTTGGTAAAATACACCATTTCATAATCACTGTAAACACGGTTTTTACGTATGCTTTGATTAACATAAACTAATATCATAACATTTCGTACAAACAATTATACTACACCCTATAGCCTCATACATAATAACACATCACTTGTCCAACAGTCTCATCTTCTCTTTCAATTCTTTGTTTTCAGCTTCAAGCGATTTGATTCTAGCACTAAAACTTAAATGTTCTGCTTTTCTTTGTTCTCTCTCCAGTTTTCTTCGTTTCTCCAACTCGGCCAATCTCAGCTTCGTTCTCTCTGATATCGTTTGATCTCCATCGTTACCTTTATCGTTGAAGTCGCCATTCTCATAACACCACTCAAGTTCTTCTGTCAAAGAGTTGATTTCATCTCTTAGACCATTTATCTGTTCCTCAGTATAACCACTATTTCCTTTACCCATATACAGTTCTGAAAATTCAGACATTATTGAGCTGATTGCATTTTCAAAATAAGTCAGCAAAGATCTATGAATGGTATGGATCGCTTCTATGTCTACCAAGTTTGGATCTTGGAGTTTTCTTAATTTACTCTCCGCTTGCTTGATTGAACCAGAATCTAAAATGTCTTTGAAGAAATTCAACAAGTTTTGTGAATGTGAAATAGATAGTTGGTGTAAGTTCTTAAATCCAACCTCATATTCTCCCAGATTAGATATTTGGTATGTCAAACGGTTTACTTTTTCCAAAAGTGTATTGCTATTCAAGGCTAGTTTAGATTTCTCTCTTTTGGTATCTTCAAGAGCATAGGCTAGTTTACTTTTTTCAGCTGCAAGTGCCCTTTGTTTACCGACTGAATGGTTCAACTCTTTAGCTGCGTGATCCAACTTTCTTTGATATTCTCTCTCATTGGCAGCCAAATCATCCTGTGCTCTGTGCAATGTGGTTTGTAAATTTCGGAAATCCGAAGTTAATAGTTCAAATTCATTTTGGTTAGTTTTCAATAAATTTTGTAAATTTTCAATCGAATTTTCATAAGTTTTTGAGCTTTTGTAATATGTATCCTTTAAGTGATCAATCTCTTTTTGTAAAGCTCTTTCAGCATCACTCGTTTTCTGACTAGAGATAATATTTTTCAAGTCATCTATTTCTGAAGTCAAGATTTGTATCTCTTTAGAATGATTTAACTTGATGACATTGATACGATTTTTCAATAACTCTGCATCTTTCCCACTTGGATTTATTTCTGATTTTTCAATTGAGTTGGTCTCCAATTCAACAACTTTATCGTTCAAAATTATAATCTCGGATTGTTTCTCATTTATAACTTTCTTCAACTGAGATAATATCTTTAGATTCTCAGAATACTTTGAGTTTAAAGAGTTGTAACTTTGTTTTAATTTGGTGAAAGACTCTGAACTTTCATGAAGTAGCTCTTTCAATTCGTTCTCAACTTTTTTTGATTCTTTTAGTTCGTTTTTGATTTGTTCTGTTATTTCAGAAGGAACAGTCTTAGGTGTCACAGGTACGTTCAAACTTCGCAAATTCTGTGTTTTTTCCAATTTAGCTTTCAAATCGTCGAATTTATCTAACAATTCATTGAACGCAAACATTAGGACTCTTATTTTTGTTTCGATAGATCCTGATTTTGCTTGATCAATGACCTTCGATGAGTTACCTTGTAAGAATTTCAACAGATTGGTGATCAATTCGTTCAATAAAGTTTCATATTTTGCAGAATTGGCTAAATGGATATTCAGCTCCAAATCCCGATTTTTCAGCTCTGATTCCAAAACTTTAGATTTTTCTAACAATTGTTGATTCTGTGAGTTCAAGTTAACAAGATCTTCTTGAAGTTGGAGAACTTTTTGAACCTTAGAAATATATTTTGGGTCAGTTTCAACATCTGGGGGTATTATTGGTTCTGGGTTATTCTTTTTGAACTCAAGTTCATTTTGTAGTGATTCTCGCTCACTCAACAAAACCCCATTCTCTTGTTCTAATCTTGACATAATCTCATCATTCATACCTTCAGAATTGTTTGACATTTTGAGTAATGCTCTAATATACTCCACAAGTATTCGTAATTGGACTTTATAGTTTGTAATCTGTTTTCTTAGATTATTAAGTTCCTGTGATGCAGAAGAAGATCCTGAATCCTCACTATTTGCAGTGTTCAATGGCTCAAACATTGATGCACTTCTAATCGGGGAATTGGATGAAGTATTAACTGGCTTTTCGTCCAGAAATGATTTCATGAAATTGGAAGACATTTGTTCATTAATTATTTCAGCTTTTTGATTGCTGATCCCTATATTTTCTTTCAAAAACATACTTGGTGGTCGGAGTTTCCTCCATGGTGTACTATCAGGGTGTATTCTTGGAAGATTCGGAGTGGCTTCTTTACTATCAATGTCAATAAACTTGGAAGATCTTGAACGTTGAATGGAACTAGCAGGACGGAAGTTTGATTTTCTAGTCTTTGGCTCCTTATCATGGAATACATGTTCCTCATTCTCTTTATCCAATTCATCAACTTCTTCTTCATCTTGATCACTATCATTATCTGAATTATCTGAGTTGATATTCTGCTGATTCGAAGGCACGAACAATTGGAAATGGTTTCTTGTCTTTTTTGCATTCACAGCAGATTCTGATCTTGTTGGACTAACAATAGCCTCACTTTTAGTTTTGCCATTGTTCAGCATGTCGATATTAGACGTCCTTATTATCTGTGAATTCGAAAGAAACGAACTGGAGTTAAGGAACTCATTCTGCTCATCATCATCCTCATCATCATCACTGGCCACGTCCACACCATCATTTTGTTCATCATAATGCGCACTATGTAAATCATAGCCACGCTGCAACTCAACCGAGTCATCAATCGTGAGACTTTCGATGCTCTGAATTGTCTCTTCGAAAGACATCTGTAAACAATGGATTGAATCGAGGTACTAAATAAACCTTGTAAGAAAACCGCGGTATACGCGCTCCAATTCAGTGAATTTCACACTTCCCGAGTAAACAGCAGTCGCCTCGTCTCAATTAACACGCGTTCTTGGGCTTTTCTTCAAATCCCACAAGGGCGCTCAACTTTTAATTCCTTTATCAACTCCGTATTGTTTTGATCTTTTTGAAACAAATTTCTTTTTTATTTGTTTTTGTTTGTCTGAATCAGGTAATAATTGTGCACGTGATAAATAATACGGTAAGGCCAACACGCGTCTAAATATTCGCGAAACAAAACAAAAAATTTCAAAAAAATTTCAACGATGTGCTTGTTGAAAGAATAGAGAATACAATTAAACGGATCCCTACCTGGTTAGTTACTTTCTAGACATACATCATGGGCATTATAGAACCTAAGCTAGAAGACATTCAAGTCGAAGATGTCGACTTCACCGATTTAGAAGAGCAGTTCGCCGTTCCTGAAGACGACTCTCTCAGTAAATTCGTTTTACTTGACGGTGCACCAATTGCCCCAGAGTCCAAAGTTCCAATCTTGACTAAAGTCTTGACCAAATTCTTGAGTACTGTTGGTAAAGTTGAAGATTTTTACATGCCAGTCAGTGATGGTAAAAGTAAAGGTTTTGCTTTCATTAGATACGAGAATGGTTCAGTTGCAGACAAAGCCATCAAACAATTAAATGGTAAGAAATTGGATGTTAAACATCGTTTGTTCTTAAACAAATTGTCCGACATTGAAAAATATGGACAATCAGAAACCATTACTGAAGAATTCAAAGAACCAGTCTTACCACCATTCCAAGAAACTGATTATTTGAAATCATGGTTACAAGATCCAGCTGGACGTGATCAAGTGATCTTACAAAAGGCTAATGTTGGTGGACTATTCTGGAGTAAGGGTAAAAATGAACCAGAACCGGCCATCGAACCAAGAGTCAATTGGACTGACCGTGAAATCAAATTTTCACCAAAAGGTACGTATGCATTTTCTATTCATCCTCAAGGTGTTCAAGCATTTGGTGGTAAAAATTTCACAGGTTTGAAAAGATTTCCTCATGCAACAACTGAATTAATTGATTTCTCACCAAATGAAAAATTTTTAGTTACATTATCTCCACATCCTATCATCTTACCACCAGATGATCATCCAAACAGATCTGCTTTCCCATTCGGTCCAGAATCTCAAGGTCATAAATTGGTTATTTGGGAAATTGCTACTGGTTTACCAGCAAGAACTTTCGCATTACCACCAAACTTAGAAAACGTTAAAGAAATGCCATGGCCATTGTTGAAATGGTCCCATGATGATAAATATACCGCTAGATTGGGTCCTGATGCATTAGCCATTTATGATACTACTGAAAACTTCCAATTGGTTGATAAGAAACCATTGAAAATTGATGGTATTGTTGATTTCGAATTCGCTCCATCTGGTGTCAGATTGGCCAACACAAGACAAAATGATCCAACATCATATGTATTATCTTATTGGACTCCAGAAACTCCTAATCAAACTGCAAGAGTTTCCATTTTGGACGTTCCAACTAGAAAAGTGTTAAGAACCATCAATTTATTCCAAGTTTCTGATGTTAGAATGCACTGGCAAGATACTTCTGAATATTTAGCTGTTAAAGTTGATAGACATACTAAATCTAAGAAGACTTTCTTCTCTAATTTAGAATTTTTCAAATTGAATGAAAAAGAAATTCCTGTTGAAAAAATTGAATTGAAAGATCGTGTGATAAATTTCCAATGGGAACCAAAAGGTGATCGTTTTGTCACCATTTCTAAGCCAGAAGTTGTTGGTGAAAACAATCCATCAATTCCAAAAAATACAATTACTTTCTTTGCTCCTGAATTACCAAAGAAAAAACAAGTTGTTAATTCCAAAAAATGGATTGCATTCAAAACTTTTGACAAGAAATTCTCTAACAACATCAGTTTCTCTCCAAAGGGTAGATTTGTTGCTGTTTCCACTATCAGCTCTTCTCCTGCTCAAGGTGGTATTGAATTCTTCGATTTTGATTACTCTGGTGAAAAGAAAGAATCTGAATCTGAAGATGTCAGTTCCCATGTCAAATTATTGAACAATGTTCAATATTCTGGTCTAACAAACGTTGAATGGGATCCATCAGGAAGATTCCTTGTTGGTTACTCATCCGTTTGGGTCCATAGACTCGAGAATGGTTACAGATTGTTCAACTTTGCAGGTGAATTACTAAGAGAAGAATTCATTGATGATTTCAAAGCTTTCATTTGGAGACCAAGACCAGAATCATTATTAACTGGTGGTGATCGTAAGAAGGTCAGAAAGAGTTTGAGAGAATACAGTGCTCAATTTGATGAAATTGATGCAATGGAAGAAAGTACAGCAGCAAGAGAATTAATCTTACATCGTCGTCGTCTATTGGACGAATGGACTTCTTTCAGAAAATCCATCTTATCACACAAAGAAGATTACGGTATTGTTGAAGGTGGAAACGATGAAGATATTGAAATCATTGAAGAGATCAAAGAAGAAATCTTGGAAGAAACCGAAGAAGTTGTTACTGAATAGTTTGCTTAATTTCCAAACCTACAATATGTAAAATAGAAAGGTTAAATATTATTTTAATAGTATGACACACATAGTATTACCGTATAACCTTAACCGAATAATGACTGCAGAAAGTAATGGGGTATAAATATTTACACGAAGTGGATTTGATCGAATTAGATTGCATTGATCCCACTTACTAATCGAACTTAGCGACGGAAGTGTGAAGCTGTAGTCCGTGCCATTTAGCGATCTCCTCACTAAGAACAGAGTTGACTAGCTTATGCTGTTTAACCATCGAAAGGCCTTTGAACTTCTGTGATGCAACGTTGATGGCAAACATGGACCCGCAACCTCCAGAAACATCCATCACTTCTAATGACTGGGGTTCAAGTTCTTTAGAAAGTATATCGTAAATCTTTTGTTCGTAATCGCTGAGACGCATGTCTGAGAACATACGTCTTGTGGTGATAGATTGCCTTAGCATAGGAATGGATCTAGCAAATGTGTTTCTGAGCATGGTCAATATTGTTGAGATTCTTAACGAAATAGTTGGTATTACAGATCTTTTTATTTTTTTTTACAATGGTTGAAAAATTTCGGACATATTACGGACTTATCAAAATCCCATAAACTTCGTTACTTCTATTTAAACATTGAATGAAAAAAAATATTCTAGTTCGGAAAGTACTGGAGTCTATCTACTTCTGATTGTAGTGCTTTCAAGTCCCCCAATATATCGTTCGTGCTGTTGACCCTTCCGAAAGGTGAAGAAGAAGTTGGAATTGCAGTATTATCGATCTCATTCAGTGGTGTACCATTTGTTGTGAAATCCTGCAGCACACGATCATAAACAGAGCCCGTATTGGCAGGTTGTTGTTGTTGTTGCTGTTGTGCGTATGGATTATTGCTGTTATAATTGTGTGCAGGTTGGGACTCCTGTGGTTGTTGGTATCCATTTGTATATTGGGGTTGTAATGCAAGTTTTGGAGGTAATGGAGGAGGTTGGGTTCTTGATGGTGGTGGGGTTGGGGCACTGACATTACGTTGTCTTCTAGTAGGTGGAGGTGGAGGTGGTGCAGGGGATGTTACTCTTACCTGGTGTGCGTTGTATTGTTGTTGAAGCTGGTCTGCTATCGATGGTTGTTGATGTACTTGGTCTTGGTGGAATGGAATTGGTGATGATGATGATCTATTTCTTGGGTTTACTGGTGGAACTGATAACATTGATTGACTCATTGGTGATACTGATCCTGCTCGTAGCTCTCCAATATTATAGTTCGAGCCTTGTCTCACTGATCCAGTCGATGTTGGGAACAAAGCAGCAGGACCAGTAGAGTTTGGAGATAAAAAGTCGTTTTGTGGTTGAGGTGATGACGATTGGAGTCCATAACTCGATGCCATCAGAGAATTGGCAAATGGGACTGGGCCTGTGTGGTTAGGTGGTAAAAGACCTGGCACTGTTCCTGTATTGTTAGGTGGTAATAGACCTGGCATTGGTCCTGTATTGTTTGGTCTTAGTAGTTCATTTTGGTTGAAGTCTGGAGATGGTGTATTGAGACGAGCTTCATCGAAAAATATGGATGGAATGTTTGAAGAGTTACCATGTATCAAAGCACTATCAACATTTTTGACGTTTTGAAAATGGTTAACCTCTTCTTGCATGTCACGTAATTCCTCTTCTTCATTAACAGCGGGTTGTTGTTGGCCTTGTTCTTCAGAAAATGAAGGACGTTGAATGTTTATATGTGGTACTTTAGATAACAACTCGCCCATAGGTAAAGATAAATCAATGGCTGGCTTCTGATGATCTGGTTCAACGGAGACTTCATCTGAAAATTTGACCCTTCTTACTTTCTTCTTCTTATGATCTGGTTTTTCACCTGTCAATATCATCTTTGTGAAAGAGTCGAAATCTAGTTTGCTGCTATTTTCGCTGGAAGGACCACTTATTGGTTCTTCTTCTTCCCTTGGATGTTTGTTTGGGCTTCTCGCGGATAAGATGGATCTTGGCTTCAATAGAGGAGCAGGGAGCTGAATGAGTTTTCTTCTAGGTTTGTTTCCAAGAATTGTATGTGATATAACTCTCAAAAGGGCAAAAAACTCGCCAATGTTCAAAGAAACACACTCTCTAAATATTTTCTCAATTGAATCTTGAACATGTTTTGATAACTTGAAATTGCTTAAAAAACTAAAGACATCATGTAGTCTGATCAATCTTGTTCCTCTAGTCAGTATTATATCATTATACCATCTGAGATACGTTTTTGCTTCTTCCGGTGTCAACTCTTCAATTTTCAAATCTAAGGGTACCACCAAATCTTCGGGCGATTCCTCATACGATTGGTTGGAATCTGTTTTTATAAGTGTGACACCACCAGTTATTTGAGGCACAGAGTGCGGACGATCAACGTTATTGTTTTGGGCAGCAAGGTTCACTGATGAGGTGGAAGATGTTGGAGTAAACCCGAAAGAGACGGGTGGTGGTGGTAAATCACTGTCTGATTTCAGCGCAGCCAGGTTCAACCAGTCAAATCCTGGGTTGCTAGAGGACATGTGATGTTTCTTTGTTTATAGTGCTGATATGTTTATAGATGATGAGCTTTAAAATCTAGGATCAGATCTCTCGATTTGCTGATGATTGTTGTCAAGTGTTGGGATGGAACAATGAATTTTATCGCTGATATTGTATCAGTGCATTAAAAAAAAGGGTGATAAAACGAGAATCAGATCCCTTGTTTGAAAGTGAAAGTCAAGGTCTGTTGGATTGTAGTGGTGGTGAGACTTCGGGCACAAATCTAAGATTCAGCAGCTGAATATACGCAATGCTTCTCCAATTAGCTGAGGGTGTTTCTGTCTGTGCCTACAATTTGTTTCTGGCGTTTTTTCATGGGAAAATAAGCAACGCTTCAAACCGTCGGAATGGTGAGGCATCATTGAAGAGCTCGTGGCACTGAAAGTTTGGGGAATTGGATGTCTGTAGTGGTGGAAACTTGAAGCTTTAGTACTGTACAAATAATATCTCAGTTTATTCCTAGTTCAAAGCACAAAAATGCACAGAATTATTCCATTTTCCTGTAAAAGAACTTGTTCATCTGCTGATTCCATACTAAGCCATCAGTATACAATGTATACGTAACTATACTACACACAATCCCAAGCCATAGCATCATTAATAAATAAATAAATATATACATCACTAGTTTCCACTTATGGAAGCGAACTGTCGTCTTCCTTGGGCCAATAAATACTTGTTCTCATCCTCGGTGGTGTGTTAATAACATCCTATAAAGACGAATATATATGATACTTACAAGAGTCGTTGCACGCACACGGAACTCTGCACGCACATGTGCCATCCAGTCCGGTTGTTGTTCAAGTGGAAGTTCTGCAACGGTTAGTCTCATGCTTCTCTCAATATGTACCTGTACTACTCACTCTTCACATTCCGGAGCACACTGCGGTACAGCCGAAGCACTTGCTGTCGGTGCAGGAACTGATGCCATTGGTTAGTCGCTGGTTCAAGCGTGTAGGTTTATTGTTCTTACTTCTTTGAGGTTCATCAGGTGCTGTGGTGTAAAGATAAAGAAGAGAAGAGAAAGAGAAACAATCATAAACGCATAGGACATACCTCCACTCATAACCGATACGCAACACCATCCAACAACAAATGTCCTCCACTCACGCTAAACTCGTGCTGCTGGGCGACTCGGCAGCGGGAAAGTCCTCACTCGTCCACCGCTTCGCCCACAACGTCTTCAACACCCATCAGGAAGCCACCATTGGTGCTGCTTTCCTCACCAAGACGTACCAACTCGACTCACAGCACACAGTCCACTTTGAGATCTGGGACACAGCTGGCCAGGAGCGGTACAAGTCTCTCGCACCAATGTACTACCGGAATGCTGCTGCTGCACTCGTGGTGTTTGATCTCACTGATGCCCATTCCTTTCAAAGATCCCTACTGTGGATCAAAGAACTCAGACTCCAGACAGCAAACTCCACAATCATTCTACTGATAGGGAACAAACTCGACCTCATAGACAATCATGCCGCAAATGCAGTTGAAGACGAACTCATAGACCAGTTTCTACAGTCAAGTGATGGTGAAGGAGTGCAGTATCTTCAAACAAGTGCTAAAACTGGACTAGGTGTCAATGACTTGTTTGAGACTGTTGCAGCTCAGCTTCCTCAGGATATGTGGACAGAAGAAACTACTGGAGACTCTATAGATCTCAATACGCGATCTCTACAATCAAAGTGTTCTTGTTGAACTATATCGTTTATTTAATATAAATGGCCAAAATGGTGATAACCATCACAGCCACCCTCACATCAATCCGCTCCTGCCAAAACACCAAGCCATTCCCAAACACAATCAAATACCTCCACCATGTCGAACTTTGACTCAGCATCACAAACACAGATAAAGCACACACTTGGGCAGCCTGTACTATAATTAATGACAATGAGTAACCAGTATCCATTGTAGAGATATCATTTAAATTTGTGATAGACGCCCTTCTTTGGCTTCGGCTCTGTAGATTCATGATTAACTGTTCAATTGTATGTAACACATCACCTGCACCAAGCCTCTGCTTTGGGTCCTTGAAAGTCAGCCCTTCAATCAATTGATAAATCTCTGGGTTAATATCATCTCGTTTGGCCAGAGATTTGAAAACTTCCTCAAATGAATCAATCTCTTGCTTTAATCCATCTATGTCAAAACCTCTAGACTTGAATGGTAATTCTCCGAAACACATATGATATAAAATCATTCCCAATGAATAGACATCAGTTTTTTTACTAAACTCATTCAATTCAAATAACTCAGGTGCACAGTATTCTAAAGTCCCGGTATTTCCACTAGCATCTCTTTTATCTCCTTCTAATTGGCTCTCTCCAAAATCGCCAATCAAAATAGTAGGTATCTTATCTGCATCGTCCCCATCTAAACTATATGGATATTTGGAGAAACTATATTCCGTTGACAACAAACAGTTTGAAGGTTTCAAGTCTCTATGGATAATATGGTTCTTATGCAACTCATAGACTCCATTCACTATATCTTTGAACATGGTCAATATCTCTAATTCGTTCAAAAGTCTTCCTTTAATTTTCCTAATCTTATACTTCTTCATCTCCGCCACGCTCAATTCAGGTTTCTTCAACCATTCGATGAAATCTTCCAAATTCCCACCCGAGCAGTATTGTTGTAGAATAAATGCACAAGGAACTCGAGGTCCAAATTCATTAATAGAGTCAACTTCTAACCACACATGATTATAGCTCACTAAATTAACGTTTTTAACACTGATGTTGACCAACATATGAACCTCATTCAGCACTTTAATCAACCATCTAGGCTCATCACCAACGGTAATTTTCTTCAATGCAAACTCTCCCAATTCATAACCATTTAAGATATGTTGCACTAGGTAAACAGATCCGCGGCTTCCCCGACCAAGTAGTTTGATTTCTTTGAAGAAATCTTTATAGTACCCCTGAGAAAAGACAGTAGTTGGTAGTTTCTGATTGGCATTGGATTGATCTTCCAACAACTTGAAATAGTTTTGATCGATAAATGGATGTGTTAACTCAAGTCCTCCACTACCACTAACACCACTGGGACCAACACCATTCACATCATGATTACCGCCATGGACTTCAGAGTCAACCACACGGAAAGAGCTTCCACAATGCGGGCAGATTGTAGAACCCCTTATCTCTAATGCTAAATCATGGTGTATTACCCCTTTCTCAGCTTCACGGTCTCTTAGATCTTGTTTCCATCTATAATCCCAATCCCCATGATCCATCAATTCCACCTCTTTTGTGTTTTGATTCTGCAACACAACAACCCCACGATCCACATTGTTCAATATCACTCTATATTCCTCCATCTCTGGATTAGCCGCTGTGTTGTCCAATAATCCATTGGATGGATTCTTACGTTGCAGAACAACTCTCTGTCCTTCTGATGGTACGAGTTGACCCTGATGTTCAAAGTGGTTCTCCGTTTCATTTTCATTATGCTCTGTATGATCGTATATCACGAGACTCATGTCGTATCCGTTGTTCACTTATGATTTATAAATTATCAATTGAGTCAAATGGACAATCTTCTCATTCTCTAATTGAACAACTTTTCTCGAGGTTCGGTTTAAAAGAATTGAATCGAATTTTTATGTGTCAAAATTTAAGAAAATAACAAGAAAAATATCCTAATAGAGAAATTTCCGTATTTGGACGCACATTCTGAAAATTACGCTAAATATCCGCCTCTGAAATCTGAGATCTGCCTAAATTACTTAGCGTAATTATCCGCACTAGAAATCATTCTGCCTGGGCCTCACCATCGTCTTTTTTTTTCTTTGACCAAACGAAACTAATCAAAACATTAAGGCAAAACTTCATCAAACCAATCCACAAGCACCGAGATGAGTGCCGAGGAGATGATCAATGGGCTCACACAAGCTCAACAGCTTGTGCGGAATGACCCTACAAACTTCCCCAAAGTCCTTGAGATTGTATCCCAAATGGCCTCAACAACTACACATCTTTCAGTTCAACAGTGGTGTTCTCATTTTCTAGAAGAATGGTTCACTCCTGAGAACAGGTTGATCCCTTTCCATGTGAAACAGTCAGAAGCAAGCAAGGTTATTGGACTACTTGTTCATTTGTCCCAAGTCAAAGATGTATACGTCTATAAGAACGTGGTTCTCACTGCAACATCGATCTATGAGCTTGTGTTTGATCTCGTGACAAAGACACATAATGCAGAACAATGGCATACGATGGGATTGTTGAAAGATAACATTGTGAATAATTGGCACACAGCATGGCCACTGGCGTCGAAGAACCCTGATAAGGATAGGTTCAGAAGCGTGGGTGCTAAGTTAGCGAGTATCAAGTTTTTATCCAAGGTGATTGTTGTTCAAAGTGTTCCTGGTCCTGTCAGCAGAGATCCAAGACGTAAAGATGGTGGTGGTTCTGGCTCTGGAGCAGATAATGAGATTTCTATTGCCAATGTTCAGCCTAATCATCCAGTTTTGAATAAAGTGGTATTGGATGCTGAATCAAAATCATTATTGGACTCTTTAATCAATTATTTCAAAGAAGAGTCATATTTGGTACCGCAAGTTTTTGTTGGTGTTTTGAACAGTTTGGTGCTAATTTTACAGAAAAGGAAAGCATTTGGAAGTAGAATCTTACAAGAGATTTCTACGTTTGATATCACAAAAAAATACCAATTCCCAAAAGATAGTTTCTTGAAGTATAAATTAGAATGCCGGTTTGCTGAGCGTGCAATTAAGAACGCACTAAACTATGCAAATAGAGCAGGATTGATCAATCAGCAGTCTTCGATCTCTCAAAAATTCCAGAAATTGGTTCTATCCATCAATTCCAAACACGATGAACAAAAGAAAAAAGGTATATTAAATCAGCTACCAGGAGAAGTACCGAACAAGAAACAATCAGAATACATCCCTTTCCCTAATGACGATCCAATCATCACAGATAATGCATACAGTGCCCTTTTCCAACTCATTGACTCATCAAATGAACTAATTGAATTCGATGCGTCTCAAGTCCCTTCTAATGTCCTCACTAGTGTGTCATTAACTGCATTACAAACTGTCACTGTAGATAAACTTATTACTGCATTGAGTATTGTGTCAACAAGATATGCAGATTTGACAAATAAGTCTAAGAATGATCAAAGTTCAGTCAAGGCAGAATTAAAAGAAGAAGAGAACGCTTTAAAACAGGATGATGTTGATAATTCTCAGATTTTAGAAAGCAACAACAGTAATGATGTAAATTCATTTGAATTTGATGATAATTTAGAAACTACTTTTGTTCTACCAACACCTAAAAACTTAACACTTCAGGAAAAGAAAAATCATTTGAGTTTAATTATTCAGAATTTTTTCAAACTTTCCAAAATTCCTACTGATGATCAATCATTAAATTCTTTCAATTTGAACAGTTTGAACGATGATCAACTTGATAGTTCCATTAAAATTTCCAAAATCGCAATTAATGATTGGAAAAAAAACTCATGGTTAATTCTTTTGTCAAGATTAGCCACTCGTGGACTACATAATCAATCAAAAGATTCCACCTCTACAGAAAACGAATCAGAACTCAGTGACCTGATTAGAACTTCAATATTTGAATATTTCCTTGAAAACATCCACGATCGAATTGAAATCATCATCGAATGGCTTAACGAAGAATGGTTTGCCGAATTCAATTCAATACCTGACAGTGATATCAACAATGATGAATATGAAGTTCAAACGCCCATTTATTTAAAATGGACAAAGAAAGTACTTGATTCAATGATTCCATTTTTAGAGGCAAACGATCGTAAGATCTTCATTAGACTACTTTCTGACTTGCCATACCTTACAAGCGATCTCGTCAGTCGTGTGACATCGTTGTGCATTGACCCACAGCGTAGTGTGTTGGGGTTCCAATCGTTGCAATTCCTCATCATGTTCAGACCTCCAGTGAAACAGGCATGTTTAGATATTTTGAAAGATATGTATCAAAATAACGAAGATTTGAAAGAAAAGGCTGCTGGTTTGTTGAAAAAGTACGACGAGAGTTTTGTGGAGGTTAAACTTGAAGAAAAAGAATCTAATGGTAATGATGCTTGAGGTTTTTGAAACGAATCAGGCTGGCGAAATTGTATAGAATCCACTCATGTTTTTTCATGTCAGTCTTGAAAAGGCCATAATATGGTGTTCATTGTAGGTCAATGGAATCTGAAATTCCTTGTATAAATCGATTTATTTTTCTTCAAAAACAATCTACATACTAGCCTAGTTCTGTCGAATACACGCGGATATTACAAATATTATTGATAATTACATTCATGACGCTATGTACAATATTTATAGTAACGTCGTCGTCAATCATGATTGGAGTCGTCACTGTTTTCTGCATGATCGACATCATTAATTAATATTATTATAAGCTCATGATATTGGCGACGTCGACGACGTTTATAAATAATATTAATATTAATATTATCAATAATAATATAATGCGCCGTACTTTTTATAATTTTGAAAATATTGCTAAGGTCAATTTGGCCATATGAATTTAATATTTCTGAATTAAATTCATTAATAATTTTTTTTTATAAATTTATATTGAGTGATCGACGAATTCAATATTATTATTATTATGTCGACCGCGACGATCAACAGCTAGTCTAGTACATCTTTTCTGTAGAGCAAATAACGGCACCTATTTGATCTTATTAATGTATTGGTTGTTGATGGTAGATATCAATGGTAAGAAACAACTACAAAGCTGCTTACCTGAAAGAATTAGGGGTCTAATTGCCAAAGAGGCAAAAATTAGAGATCTCATCGAAAGGAAGGGATCGGAAATATTCCGGGTACTTTTTCTGCCTATATAAGACTTATGAGTAGCTATAGTTGGTCAAAGTGTAATAGATGTGTCATGAATGCCTATCAAAACATCCCTACACCAAATTTTGTGTCAAACTTATCGATAAACAAAATCAAGAAAACAAACAAAGGAATGACAGCAGTTCAGAGCACAATGCTTGCTATCAATCCCAGGGTCTCGCTAGGGGATTTCCGTCTTGGAGACTCTCTCAACACTGTCCTGAAACAGACCAGCAGCACGAACCATCGCCTTGTCTACAGCGGTGACCGCATCCTTGACTCCCCTTACATCCTTCAACTGCCATTCCGCAATATCAATCTCCTCTTCAGCCAGTCCACTCAGCGTCTAGTTGTCATTGAGCTGTTGCTAACTGCTGGATCTGCTACCAAGATCCCCAAGCTTTCTTACAAGGGCACGCGTGTCTCGCAATGGGACGCCCGCACAGTTTATAACGACGTGTTTGGGCCTACTTACCAAGGTGTTTGTGTTGCTGGCAACCAAACCAACAACTATATACTCTCATATCCAGGAATATCTTTCAAGTTCGATCTTGGAGACTATCACCGTGATAACGAGGTGTTATCAACAAATGGGGTCAACGATACTTCTAACACTCTTGAATGGCTACTTGAACGTAATGCTCCAGTTCTTGCGATCACGGTCCATCCATACAATCAATACACGGATTGGGATCCTAGCTTGAGCTGTGTCATGCTCAAAGACCCTACAGAAGTTGAGAAATTGGTGATTCACCGGTCTGAGAGCAAATCAACTAATCGCAGTGGTAGCTACATTGACGTTCATTTCAGGAGACATCCAAACAATATGAAGAAGTATCGAATTGAATTGAACGTGTCAAACCAACAAGATCTGCTTTGTACACTTGGCCCACCAGATGACACGTTTGTCAAAGTTGATAATAGAACACAAATTCATTCACTTTCTGCTGGTTCAGGAAGTACAATGGTAGACCAAGACCATGAAAGTGGTTGGTATGCAAGAGATGAATTAACTTTTCATAACTATTTTAGATATGGCTTTGATCTACTATATAAGGACAATCTACTGATCAAGGTGGTGATTCATAACAATACACCTTTGAACAGACTCTTGTTTGGCAAATACGAAAAATGTGCATTTGAAGTTGTCATCAACGAGAGCGAAGAAGAAGAGGAATTAATTACAGGTGATATGCCTTTCTCAAAGATAAAGAGACTCATTGATTCCCAGAACATGGAATTAATTATCCTAAACCGTTCTAACAAATCAGTAGGTAGGGATATCGAGATAATTAATGCCTTCGAATATGGTGACGAGGAAAACGGTGACAGTTATAACAACACACCACTTGAAATCAATTCACTGTGTTTTGTGGACCATAAGAACGGGTTTAACTGGGATATATTTGGTGGTGTAAAATCTAACGAGAAAGGTGCTAAAGGAGGAGTTGTCAATAGTTTGACTGTTTACTGAATTAAACTTAAATTTGCTATTTCTATCTTATCCCTTTAAGGAAATTTCGCTTCCTTCTACAGTAAGTTTCACACTATTTTCCCTTATCATAATATTCCACACGGCAATTATTCTCCACTCTGACAGCAGCTTCAACCACATTTTCGTCGTGACTTAGTTTATTATTATTATCCAACATTAACCCAATTTTTTTTGAATCTTTTTAAATCTTTGAAATATCTTTAGATTACCCAGAAGAAGCTAAATATGAATAAAGTTAGCTATTTCTTATTGTATGCTAATGATCCTATGTGGTCTACATGATGTAATTGAAACGACGTTTGTACGTCATCTTAGATAACTATGACAGACTCTTATTGAAGCACTATTTGATATTATGAATGATCTAACAAACCTTTTGAGTTTTGTTCTATGTTCTGCTAAGATTGAACTTGTTGTTTCTTTGGCTCGTTATTGAGAGGTTCCTCAGCAACCCTTTTTGTGGATTGTGTAGTAGTCGGATTTTCAAGTGCACTATCTTCTTTTTCTTTCAATTGTTCAGTAATTCTTTTATCACCAGTGACTCCGTCAACAGGTCTGAAATATGGTTGACATCTCCAGTACGGAACTTTTCTGTATGAGCCTCCCCATAACTCTTTTCCACCAAGAACAATTTTATCTAAATCTTCAATATCTTCTCTTTCAAAAATCTCTTTGACGATCTCTTCAACTTTGATGACAACAGCTTCAACGGAATCAAAGTTATGTTTTGGAGAAATAGTTGCCACCATTTGTCTGATATCTGTATGAACTGGTAAAAATGGTCTTAATATTTTGAAAATATGAGATTTCATTGCAATTTTAGATGCATTTCCTGGACATGTTTTGACGATTTCATAGTATTCTCTTAAGACGTGATCCACTCTTGGGAATTGCTTCTCAGAAGCATCACTGAACACACCTGGATTATACAAGTTCCCTTCGGCACTCATAACTGCATCAGCACCAATTTCATTCAAACATCTAGTGATATCATCAGGGTATAAGATATTCCCATTTGCAAAGAAAACAGTATCTTTTGGTAGATTTTCTCTCAAATATTTCAAGATTGACCAGTCTGCTAATCCTGTTTTTTGTCCTTTCATCTCTCTGGTACGACCATGAACAGTTAAAAATTGAGCACCTGCATCGAGAACCATCTTTGCATATTCCAAAGTCTTTTCACGATCTTCATAAACTCTAATCTTTGCAGTCACAGGAATATCCAATTCAACATGTGCACGGTTTATCAACTTCCTTATTAACTCCCAATCGTCCATTAAAAATGCACCATATTTACCCTTTCTGGCTATACCTTGAGGACAACCCAAATTTAAATCAACTGCATCACAACGATCTTGAACGAGCTTAGCTGCAGCAACAAGATACTCTGGGTCATTAGCACAAAATTGAACAACTAATGGACGATCTATTGAAGGATCACCATCCATTTGTGACCACATATCTTTACGATATTTTTCTCCAGTTGCGAAAAGTCTAGCATGAAACATGGGCGTGTAACATAATGTGGCCCCGTATTTACGGGAAAGTATACGCCATGCAAGTTCGGATTGATCAACCATTGGTGCAACAATCTTTTTTGGTGAGTTTATAGACTCATACAACTGTCTTCCTTGCAATTTTTTGGAATCGGTATCGTTGATTGTCATTGTATGTCCTTGTCTGATATGGATCCGTTTTTGGAGGTGTTTGGTGAACCTCGTGAGTAGTGACAGCGTGGATGTAGCAATGATATGAATGTATTAGGAGGAGCTGACTATGTCCTCGCTATTTGATGTCAGTTCTGAGTTGGGTTTTTCGTATAGAGATTAAAAGATTTTGTGTCCCGTTGGGAAAAAGAAAGCTGAAATTTTTTGAAGGTTTTGAGCGCTGTCCGATGAGCTTTTTCGCGAAAGAGGAAATTTTTTTAGACATAATGAAGAAGCGATTGTGATTTGAAGAAGAATCATTGTCTAGATCACGAGTTTATTGCATCCTCTCAGGACTGAATATATCCTGTAACCAGTTATAAGGGGATAAGAATATTCTAAGAACCTCATTTCAAGAAAAAAAATAATCAACTACATACATTGATCAAATGCTAGACAGCTCAAGGTATCTCAAGTCCTACAACTGGAAAGAAGGTGAAGCCTTGCAGAAAGGAGGGATCAAAAAGCCAATCCTTGTGAAACACAAGAAAGACAAAAAGGGAATTGGTCATCAGGTGAATGGATCTGCCGATGCATGGTGGGAGAGACTCTTTGATGGTCAGTTAAAGTCTTTGGATGTGGTGAATGGTGATGGTGGTTCTGATGGGATCAGTTTCAAACAAGAGAAAGTCGTTGTAGCAAGTGCAGTGTCTTTGAGCGAATCTCCGTTGTATAGAATGTTTGTGCGTGGTGAAACGCTGAAGGGAACATCGGGGAAAGTTGCATTGTTGAAAGAGAAGCAGACGAGTATTGCTAAGGGGAAAGCATTAGATGTTACAGATGTGAAGACTGGATTCAGTAGCGGGAAGGATAATGAGAGCAGTAACGATGAAGATGATAAAAGCATACAGAAGAAGCTGAAGGTTAAGAAAGAGAAGAGTGATAAGAAATACAAAAATGATAAGAAAGACAGAAGTGATAAGAAGGAGAAGAAAGAAAAGAAGGACCACAAGAAAGAGAAGAAGGAAAAGAAAGAACTAGAGAAGAAAGAGAAGAAAGAACTGGAAAAGAAGAAGAAGAAAGAAAAGAAAGATAAGAAGGAGAAGAAAGAATCTTCAAAGAAAAGAAAACTAGAACAAACGGAGTCTAAATCAAGCAAAAAGAAGAAGACTGTTTGAACATTCCATAGATCTATACATATTTGCATTAATAGAATTAGCTGTAATAATAATTATCAGTAAACAAACCCTAGAACATTCTATAATTCTGAATTAAATCCTAGTTCTCTGACATTTATTCTGCCATTTACACATGGTCACACTAAAAATGTCAAAATGTAAACAAAAAAAGTGAAACATCAAAAAGCAGAAACAACAGCCCCAATACACTTTAAAGACGGGATAGAGATGACGCTGCCCATTTCGAACGGGCCAGTGGGCATAATCGCAACTTTTTTGGTTCTTGTCCTTGTCATACCGAGACTCATCACATATACTTTACTTATTTTGGGATCCATCCTACTGATATCACTCCTAGTGCTGATAGTAATCCTTTGGACACCAAACGAGGTTAATGATTCGAATTCAGGTAATAATATCAGCAAATCATCCAATGGTGCTGATACCAGTATACCTCCGATAAGAATAGAGGATATACGCTCTAGTGGTAGAATCAAAGACAGATTTCCAAGAATAAATTTCACAAGACCGGAACAATGGGTCAATGAGATTCAAACCCTTGAAGATATAGATGCGCCGGTACGAGTTCTATTGAATCCTGAATCAGGGTATGCTTCACATGCTAATGTTTTGATTGGATACATCCTTGAAGATTTTGTAATGAGTTGGTTCAATTCAATAAGCCCCACAGACGTGACATTTCCTAATGAAGTACGAAGTTTATTGAATGGAATAGTTAATGATTTACATGATCACATTGGCCAAATTGACGTTGCCCAATTACTTGTGCTCAAGATCATACCTGAGCTAACTGATCATTTTCAACGATATTTGAATGCTAAGGATGCAGCCTTGGATGTTTTGAAACAAAGAAACGGTGGGGTGTTTGATGCACAGGTTGGAGTTGGACAATTGAACTCTCAGATTGTTCAAGAGTTCAAGGAAACAGTTGTCAATGGTACTGCTAATTATGATGAGTTTATATACGGATCATGTTCGCCATCTGCAAACGACTATAATGTCGATGATGAGACGTTGGAGAATGGAATGAAAAAATTCGCCAGGGAAAGAATCTCAACATTGTTACCACTGATGATGTCTCATGGAGATCAAAAATCAGAGTTGGACAGTCAGATTGTTTGTAAACTGATGATTGAGTTGTTATCACAGGCTGTTTTCTCTCCTGTTTTGAAAATGATTTCGGATCCTGATTTTTGGAATGGGATTATCATTAAAGGTTCAAGTAAGATCTTGAAAGATAGAGATCAAGTTCGTGAGTTAAAGAAAGCCATTGATAAACAAACAGCAAAGAATGAACAGTTACAACAACAAGGTGCCCATACCAACAGTATCAGCTCAAAATATAAAAGAGTTACTTTACAAATGACACATCAAGAATTTCAAAAATATCTGAAAACAATTGAAGCGTTGGATAACATTGCACAGTTAAAACATCAAAGATATTTAATTGCATTACAAATCAACAGCACTGTCAACATGAACTCTAAGTCTGAAAGATTTATCAAATATTGTCATCGTTTATCAGTTGTCAAAGATTCAATTGAGTCCAAGATCTTGGAAATGTCAACGATCCCATCTTCAAATCCAACAAACAACAATAATGGAGCTTCCACTAAACCTCCTTTGAAAGATACAAAATCAGCAATTGGAGGCTCAGATATTAGAAAAAATCTTGGATTAGGGATAAGAACCCGATCATTTCCAACAGGTATGATTTGGAAAAATGGCACTCAAAACACAGAATCAAAACAAAGTGGACTTAACTCATCAACATCATCGACAAATCTTGATGAGCTGAGGGATGGACAAAAAAAGAGTTTGATATTCAACCAACGTAATGGATTAGAAGATTTCATATTAAGATTATCACTATATCAAGTCTTGAAGAATCCTTCTGCATTGCCTTTTTTCAAAGAATTCATGACTCAAAGAAAGCGTGAATCATTGTTATCGTTTTGGATTGCAGTTGATGAAATCAAGGACCCATTAGAGGATCCACTAGTTGATGCTGAGGAAGGATATGCCGATGATGATGATATAGATGACAATGTTGACGATGATGACGTTGATGGGAAGTTGGTTGAAGACTTGAAAAATGTTTGTCAAGTATATTCTAAGTCTAGTGATAAATTAGGGAATTCCTTTGATATCAAAGAACATGTCTCCAAGTTTTTGAATGCTGATGGACTGGTTAGTCACTCTGCTGCTGAGTATGAGAAAGTACGCAAGCTGATTATTTGGCAACAGATTCAAATTTATAAGAAAATGGAGAAGTTTGATTTCAAAGATTTCAAGAATTCAGACATTTTCCTGAGATTATTATCAAACGAGAAGTTTGAAGAGTCTTTAGTTTCTGCAGTTGATAATATGGAAGATTACAACGAAGATGTTGGACAAGTTGGTCCCGTGTCAGACAAAACGCTTGCATCTGTTATTGAGAATGAGCAATACGAAGGGGATGAAGAAGTTGATGAAAATAATGAAATTGAACAAGATGATGATCAGTCATTGTTAGAGATTGAAAATGCGTTGAACACAATTCTTACTAAACCAGATATGTCCAAGTACAAAGATGATACATCTCCAAATAACAGCTCTCCGGAGATTTCAATTGATCGTACTCTCAAACAACCATCTAAGAAATCAACTGATCAGTTGAAATCTGAACTATTTGGAGATGATGACGATGCTGGGTTTCTAGACGGCGATGATTTGTTCAAAGACGATAGTAATGATGTCAGTGGTGCCGGTGTTGGGAACGATGAAAAACTATTGATTGATGCAGATCTTGACATTGATTCCAGGATTGGACTTGACGGGGATACAGATGGACTAGAGATTAGAAATGATTTCATCACAGTGACACATGATAAATTTGAATTGAAAAACGAGATTAAAAGACTTGATGGTGAAATATTCAGATTAACGAAACAAAGTTCAATTATTGATTCTTTGATTTTAAAAGCTGAATTAATGAGCAATAATGTACAAGAGTTGAAATTGTTACGGAAATCCAAATCAAGTTATCAACGTGAGATTGAAAGCAAAGAACTTGTTCGTCAACAGTTGATTGTCCAGGATAATGAAAACAGTTTATATGGGAAAACCAGAGTTCGGATTAATTCCTGGGTTAAAGGTAAAGATGAACAGAAGAATGGTGGTGGGTTCATTGTTTATTTGATTGAAGTTGAAAAAGATGGAGGAAATGGTGATGTGAAGACTGAATGGGTTGTTGGTAGAAGGTTTAGTCAATTTTGGAAATTGAATGAACATTTAAAGAAAAAATACGCTGAGGTTGCATTTCCAAAGAAGAAGATAATTTTAAAATTTCAAGAAAAGTTAGTAATTGATCAAAGAAGGATTCAATTAGAGAGATATTTGAATTTATTATTGATGAATGAAGATGTTTGTCAAGACAAAGAATTTAGAAAATTTCTAACTCTAGAAAATTATCTTGATGATATGGATGATGATGTTGTTCCACCGAAAATACAAATTGATGTCAAAACTGAAAATGTGATTCCAAAGACAAATTTATCTAACTCTACCGGTTCATTGCCAGGTGGTTCCTCATTGAAAGATACCGCAAATAAATTATACAATGGAATTTATTCAGGCATAGATCTGTTATCATCTAGAAGTACCAGCAGTCCCGAGAAGAAAGAATACAATCGATTATTGGACATGAATGATGATAATTTCGATTCTGATTCTTCAGTACGCTCATCATCACCTAATTTAGCTCAGCTTTCAAACAGTACAGATTTAAACAACGTTTCAACGACTGTTAACCCACCGGGAAAACCAAAATCGTTAATCAAACCAATAATCGAGCTTTTCACTGTTCTTTTCCCACTTTCTAATCAGTCTAATAACTGGTTAAGAGGACAGGCTATTGTGCTTATTTTACAACAGATGTTTGGAAGTACTATTGAAAAACATCTAAGAAATATGATTGGGAATGTGACTACTGTTGAACGGATTGATAATATGTTGGAGATTTTAACAGATATTCTATGGCCTAATGGTGTTTTCTTCAAGAAAGAAAGCGCTACTGATGTGAATGATGTCAAGAACGATCGTGAAAAGATGAAGGAAAAGATTCAAAATTATCAAAACTCTAAGAAACTACTAAATGAACTAATGGTTGATGTTTTTGGGAAAGTTGTTGGTGTTAAGAACTGTGAGATGACCAGTTTGAAAATTCATGGGATGTTACAAGTTCAAGCGTTGAACACTGAACTAGGTTACAAGATCATGGATTTGATATTTGAAGAGATTTACAAAATATAGAGAGAAAAAACTACACTTGTGTATTTTTAATGATTAATGATTATGACTTATATGAAAATTTCAAACATCTGGAATCATGAAATCCCCTATTTCTAATTCTGTATCAGCTAGAAGCTCCAATTTCGTGTTTATTGTAAAATGAGCTGAATTTCCTTGTCTAGCCTGTGCGTACCTGTTAACCCCTGAATCGCTCTTACCCGTGGCCATATATCTCTTGAAACCTATCTCTGTTGGCATTGACAACACGGCCCATTCTTTCGTAGTAAGAGGCACATAATCCTTCTTCATACGTTTACCATTAAGCTTCCTCTCACGTTCAGCTACTTCATCAACGTGTTCTTCCAAATGTGCTGATAGTTCATCATTATACCATTCCAGATGGTTAGTTGCATCAGTCAAGAACAGTTTGGCCAATGATGGGTAAATGTCTGTGTTTATGGGTATAAATTTGACGCTATTTGGATCTTCATAGTCGCTTTCATCTTCATTATCATCATTTGATGCGTTTTCATCGAACAAAGACGGTAGTGAGTTTAATTCATCGAATTCTTGTCGCGTTAAACCTTTTGGCTTAGAAGAGATTCCCCCATCATGAGGCTCAACACTTCTAGTGCTGGCAAGGTAGACTTCTTGCCAGTTGTGTACTTTGGAGAGATGTTTGAATCCATTTTTGTCTAAAGGCTCTGCGTGGTCGTGGAATTGGGATATTATATGGTGTAGTTTCTCTCTTATGCGATCGACAAGGTAATCTGGTGGAGTCATTGAGTCAAAATCAATATCAATAGATTCATCGGACACAAGATTGTTTTCTTTGATCTGTGATAATATTTTATGCTTGAAACAGGTGGATATCTCTTTCTGGAGTATAGCTATTGGATCTCTGTGTGTCTGTTGGATTGGGGTTTCCAGGATGTATCCCTGCTGAATGGCTCTTTCTCTGAGTAGTTGCGCTAGTATTTCTTCTCTATCTCGACGGTGATACTCGAAGGGCTTGCGTGTTTTCACTTTCGGTGGGAGTTCTTCATCACCCTCATCGTACTCAACATCAACAATATCTTCATCATCGTCTTCTTCAACACCAACAAACTCGACACCGGAAACACCAACCTCGTGGAGATCTATAGGCTGAGCCTCTATGACTGTGGCCTCGTGGTCCTCGTCTGGGTCCTGGACCCACGACTCACGAGGCACAGGGACGTCGTTTGGCCTGAGAGGCCATCTGAACCACGCAGCGTCTGGGAACTTGTGGTCTGTGAACATCCGCAGCAGATACGTCGAGTAGAGATGCACACCGAGATCTTCACGATGCTCCTTTTCCAGGTGGTTCAGCAGCTGCTGGATCTCTAGCACATTGTTCATGGCTTCTCTTCTATCTCTTCTCTTTAATGGGGACATAATGAAAAAAAACTCTCGACAAATCACCAAATCATCAAATCATCACTGTAACTAGCAAGATGCCCACACTCGAGGAAATCGACGATGTCGACAACATGGACTTCGACCTCGCCGAGTTCGACCCAACGCTCCGCACACCACTCGCTCCAAAGCTCGAGAAGACCGTTGTTCGTTCACAGGATCTCGAGCAAGACCATTTCCACCAGCCACTACAACCATCACCACAGCAGCAGCAACTGCAACGTCCAACAATGGACCGTGAGCTCCTAGAAGGACTTCCAGTCCTGTATCCCGCCTACTTTGACTCGCAACGCTCCCACGCACAAGGACGTCGCGTCCCTCTGGAACTCGCCTCAAAGAACCCTCTAGCACAAACGTTGGCCGATGCCTGTGTCCATTTGCGTGTTCAGAGTGTGCTGGAACCAGACAAGACACATCCACAGGACTTTGGTAATCCAGGTCGAGTTCGTGTTGTTCTATCCCCTTCACCTGCGTTCCCACACATCAACCCAACCATCACCAACAAACGTTTATTGATGAAGAAGATTGCACAGTATTTACAAGCACATCCAACCACTCTAGATGTGACCCTCAAGAATGAATTGGTCCCTGCTGAGTTCAGAGGCGATGCATTCCAACCACGTGAGGTTCCTGTTGTCAAAGGGTTCAAGATGAATACTATCGTTCCAGTTTATTCACCATACACATTAGGTCATCCAATGACGAAAAGTGTATACGATGATAGACCAGAAGTTCCAGCCATTGCAGCCCCAACAGCCAAGGATAAACCTAAATTGAAGAATAAGTTCCGCCCAATGAGAAGATGAATGGAAACTGTATATTTAAGCTACGATTTAGTTAAATATCAGCATATTATTACAGTAGCAAAACCAATTTTTGAGTACTACAAATATTTTCCTGTAAGAATCTCCCTGAGTGTTTTCTCACTCTCTTCCACCAAGCGATCAATATCTTTGTCGTCACGGACTATCTTTGAATTGTTAAAATCTATAAAGAAGATTTTTGATTTAGAGTAAATTAGATTTCTTGCAGCTAGAGAACCATGTTCAATCTTTAATCTTCTGATCATGATCTTCAATTCCAAACATGCTTGTTCAATTACTGACTCTGATAATGGTAAACAATCTTTGAATTTATCAACATCTGAGATAATCCTCTCCATAGCGAGGTAAAATCCACAAGTTTGAAAATGCCCATAATCACCAAGCTCCAGTTGAAGTGAGTCTCCTCTTAACAATGGTTTTGGAATCGAAATTGGAACTAAAACTTCATCACCTTCTGGTTTTATCTTACCCTGGCGTAAATCTTCATTATATTTGTAAATTTTCTTCAAGCATTCCCATTCCCTTTCATACTTCTTCTTGTAAATATAATTTCTGTAACTTTTGAAATTATAATCAGCGGCTAGGAATTTATCTGAACACAGTTCATAAGAAATGTTCTCATCAGGGTAATATTTAATCGCAAGTTGATCCACTCCCCATCCTGAAATGGTTTTCACAAAATCAAGATAATTTTGTTCACTGTGTTGAGTTTTCATTGCTTCATATCCTTCCAAAAATCTTGTTATTGGTAAGAACATGACCTCTGCGTTCCCAAAATAAAGACTATACGTTGGATTTATCAGTTCAATTTGAAATTTATTGGCAAGCGTTGTTGCTCTAACACTAGTTCTTTTACCAAGCTCACCTGTTACCTCATTAATGGGGCTAATCTCATTGGTAACAAAAGCAAGAATACTTAAGCCATCTGCTCTGAACAAAAGAGATAATTTATCCACCCTTTTAAATGGTTTGAATTGATCTGAACTTGATACTTCTGCTAGAACATTTGAAACTGTCTTCTTTTCCATTGCTTGACCCATGATTGTGTCAACATGTCCATTGTTTTGGATAAGCCGATGAATTAATGTCAACAACCTCAACAGTGCTCTATTGATATGAGGAACATTGTCTTGGTATGATTCTGTGCTATTTTCCAAAGAATAGAACGTAATCTTAACAGGCAAGTTCTTCTCCTTGGCGACTCCGTCCTCTTCCACAACTTCCAAGCCAGAACTTCTCAATAACTCATTGATCGAAATTTTGTAAACAACAACATTTTTTCCATCCTTCTCTTCAATCTCATACGTTGCAAAGGTTTGTGATCCTGCCAGTCTACCGCCAAATATCAAAATATTTGCAAGTGTAGATAGAACATTATGAAACACATGAATCCCATCACTCTTTCCACTAAAGTCAGAGTTGAAGCCAAAAGGTTTGATAAGGTATGCTTGAATTGGTTGGATAAACTTAGTGAGGATGTTTTCACATAAAGACTCTCTTGATCCAGATTTATCGCCAAATATGCGGGAAATGTAGCTCTTATATCCATTTAATAGTGAAGAAAATACTTCAAATTCATTGTTCATTTCATATGCTTCTCCAATAACATCTGTGAATTTAGGAAAAACATTGTAATCATCCGACTTTTTAGCTCGTTTAGCCTCACTTGATTCTTGAATATCGTCATTGTTTATACTAGGCAATGATATTTTATAGGATATGGACATTGTCAAAGTTATAGGAAACATTAACAATCGTTTCATCAAAGGAATCTCATCAGGAATAACCAAATCCTCAAGAAACTTATGAAAAGGTGCATTTGATCCATTGCTAGAGACATATTGAGACATCAACCGCTCTAAATTATCATATAATCCTTCCAACATCATGACACACTTGTCAAGATTCTGATGAATCCCTTCTGCCGCTTCTTTGGTTTTTGTATCTACGTTCTCGAGGGTATAAGCAGCTGTCAAAAAATCTAGATGTTCCCATTCAATAGAAGTTTGTTCTCCTAAGAAGAGTGGGTCATTGGATCCAGTAGTGGCTGATTGTTGCATTTTGGACAGCTTTATGACTTGCCAATTGATCAATGATGATACCGCCAATGATTATTTGTCGAGTCAAATTTTTTCCTGTTTCGTTAAAATATTCTCATATTGAGAATCCATTTGATTATTTCTTGCTAGACCCCCATAGTTGACTTTGTTACATAACTGGATCCTATAACCCTACAAATTGATAATCTTCCGGAAATGCTTATAGATGAAATGCCGGTCATTTCAAAATATACACAATCGATAAAATTGTGTTCATTATTGCTATTAAGAGTAGTACTATAGTACTAGTATATATGAAGCTACTATCTAAAAGATTACGAGCATAAATATCGTTATTATTAGATAGTGGCAAGTCTAATTTGGGAAGCTGCACTAATATCACTTTCTCCAAAGTGTTTCCCTTAATTCTCTTTGTTTCTCTTCCACCAACCGATCAACTTCTTCATCATCTTCATCATTGTGAATTCTCCATGAACTATTGAAATCTATAAAGAAGATTTTTGAGTTAGAGTATATTAGATTTCTTAGAAATAAAGAATTGTGTTTGATTCTCAATCTTTTCATCATTATCTTCAATTCTAGACATGCTCTTTCAATAACTAATTCAGGTAATGGTAAACAGTCTTTAAGTTCATCAACATCTGAAATAATTCTTTCCATAATGATGTAATATTCATAAGGTGGATTGATTCTATAATTTCCAAGTTCTAATCTAAGTGACTCTCCCCTTAATAACGGTTCTGGAATTGAAATTGGAACTAAGACTTCGTCACCTTCTGGTTTTATCTTACCTTGACGTAAATCTTTGTTGTATTTATGAATATTTTTCAAACAATACCATTCAACTCGAAACTTCTGACGAATCCTATGCTCACCTTTATTGAACAAGAAACCAGAAAACATATAAGGGGACGATTGACCAAATTCATGATCAGTGTAATGCTTGATTGCAAGATGATCCACACTCCATTTTGAAATTGTTTTCAAAAGATTTTCTGAATCTTGATCAATCTCATCATTTCTTTGATATCCTGCTTTATATCCTTCCAAAAATATCAGTCTAGGAACAAAAATTATGAATGCCATTCCAAATTTATCTTTTCTTGGTTTTATAAATTCAATTTGAAGTTCATCAAAAAGTTTCAATTCTATCGTATCGAATATTTTTGTAACTCTCTCTATTGCTTTGGTTTTAAGGCAGTCTTTGTTCTCAAACTCTTCTTTTTTGAACCTTATGTATAGATCTTGTGCCCATTTAATGGTTTTGAAACTGTTTGAGTTAGATAGCTCTGGTAGAGATCGTTTCTTTGAGTTTTTTACTCTTGAGAGTTCTAGAGCACATTCAATCGACTTTTTAAACATATGATACTTGATTTTCTCAGTACTCTTGCTGATTTCTGTAACCTGATTGATCAATGACAATACTCTCAAGACCACTCTATTGATATAACGAATATTATCACAGCGTATATCGGCCGTACTTCCTAAAGAATGAAGCATAATCCTAACAGGTACTGTTATGTCTTTTATCATTTCCTTTTTATCAACTGTCGAATCTGCATCGCCGAATAGGATAGTAAAATAACTATAGTCAATCTCCACATGAGCCATATGAAGTTTTTTCTTGCCAATGAGAAATATAACACCATTGTTTGATAACACATCGTTGACACCAATGATACGTCTTACCAAAGTTTGTATCACCTTACCAAATGATTCATCTTTTTGAATCTTGGTACTGTCCAAAAGTTCTAGATATTCTGTATCTGCGAACACATCATTTGCAACACACATTGGTAAAACAGTCATCTCAACATCAGTAAATTCAAGGTCATCCCCGTTTAGTGCTACTTTCTTGATTGGAAGCTTTTGCAAATGTCTGGGGCCTTTAAGATTTGAATCTGGATTGTTTGAACTTGATCCAAAATCAATAATTTTGCCAATAGCGTTAAATATCAAATCTCTTTGTGAGTTATCATTACCTTTAACTATATCATTAACCAAAAATTTGTAAGCGACAACATCATCTCCATCTTTTGTCCTAATCTCATCCAATGCAACAGAGTGTGATCCCATTCTTATAGGGCCAATTATTAAAATCTTTGCAAGAGTTGACAAAATATTATAAAATTCATTAACACTCAAAGAGGTAAGAGAATTTCCTTCCTTCTTAGTACCGATATTAAAAGGTTCAATAATGTTTGTATGGAGTGGTTGAAATAACTCACTGAGAACGTTTTCACATAACGACTCCCTCGATCCAGACTGATCATCAACTATTTGTGAGATAAAACTTTGAAATTGAACGAATAGTGGAGTAAATAGTTCCAAGTCCCATTCTGTTCTAGTTTGCATTCTATGGGTTTCTTCAATAACCTCGCTGATTATAGGAAGAAAGTTATAACCCTCGATATCAGATAAAAAAGTTTCTTTATCTTCACTCAGCTCTTGATTATCAATTGGATTATTGGTATGGTTGTCAGCTGGCATTGATAAGTTATAGGATGTGGATATTGCCAATGTTATAGGGAACATTAACAATCGTTTTATCAAACAAATTTCTCCAGGAACAACAACATCTTCAAAAAAATTCTGAAAACATGCTTTGGACCCCTTGTCAATGACATATTTAGACATTAACCGCTCTAACTTACCAAACAATACATCCAAAATTAGAGAATGTTTGTCTAAATCCAGGTTAATTCCTTCAATTGCTTCCTTAACCCTCAGATCTGGGTGTGATTGTGGACCCTTAAGCGTATAAACATCTGTCAAAAAATCTAGATTTCTCCATTCAATAGAGCGTTGTTCTCCTTCAAAGAACGGCTCATTAGATCCAGCAGTAGAAGATTGTGGCATTTCTGACAACCTCAAGATGTATCAACTGACCAATGGCGATAGCGCCGATGATTTTACTGATAATTGTTTAGTTGAAAAGAGTTTAGTTTTTCTCCTGTCTTGGAAAAATCCCTAATAGTCATTTCAAGAAATATTCATAAGTGAGAACAACTGCCTTCTATCACAGCTAAAGTCAAGATAAGAAAGGTACTAGAACGCATGATCCTATTATTTTGTATATTGCAAGCATAAATATCGGTATTATTAGATCGTGGCAAGTCCAAATTATAAAGAGCGCCTGATTGAAAGTGTTTCCTTAGTTCTCCCTGTCTCTCTTCTACCAAATTCATATTTATCGTGATTCATCCTCATCATCATGAATTCTCCATGAACTACTGAAATCTATAAAGAGGATTTTTGAATTAGAGTATATCAAGTTTCTGAGAACTTCGACTTGGTGTAAGGATGAATTATGATGACTTATAAAATCAGAGTGAGTAGCTGTGATACTAGATGGTGGTTCTGAGCGGTGTGATGAATTCATATTATTACCAGTTCGAACTTCTGCTCAGTTTCTGCCTTATTTCTCTTTGTTCCCTTCTAAGCGTCCAATCAATATTTTCATGCTTACCAAATTCCGATGAATTATTGAAATCTATGAAGAAGATTCTTGATTGAGAGTATATTAAATTTCTTGAAAATAAAGAGTTATGATTAATCTTTAATCTCTTCATCATTATCTTCAATTCCAAACATGCTCTGTCAATAACTGATTCTGGTAATGGTACACAATCGTAAATATCCTTATAATCTGAAGTGATTCTTTCCATAATGATAAAATATTCATAAGGTGGATTGATTCCATGATTTCCAAACTCAAATGAAACTGAATCTCCTCTTAACAATGGTGTTGGAATCGAAATTGGAACTAAAATCTCATCGCCTTCTGATTTTATTCTACCATGACGTAAATCCTCATTATATTCATGAATTCTCTTTAAAAATTTCCATTCAGTCTCAAATTTTTCCCTAATATATTCCTTATGGCACTTGAATGTAACCCTAGCATAATAACAAGGGTCCCGTTTAGAACCAATGTCATGTTTGGTGTAATGCTTAATTGCAAGATGATCCGCTCCCCATCCTGAAATTGTTCTCAAAAGATCTTCATTTTCTTTGAGTTTATAATTTCTTCGAACTGCTGCTTTATATCCTTCTAAGAAAATCAATTTAGGGACAAAAATTATGAATGCAATGCCAACTTTATCTCTATATGGATCTGGATGTATAAATTCAATTTGAAATTCATCAAAAATTTCTGAATCTCTGGTACAGAGCCCCTTTTTATTAACTTTCTTTAATACTTTAGTTTTAAGGCAATTAAGATCTTCAAAATCTTCAGTTTTAAACCTTATGGATAAATCGTTAATGTTTTCGATTGCTTTGAAACAGTCTGAATTGGATATCTTTAAAAGCTTCCTTTTTTTTGGATTCTCAACTCTTGAGTTCTCAAGAGTAAATCTAATCATCTTTTTTAACATATGATACTTGATCAACTTGTTATTTTTACTGCTTTCTAGAACTTGGTGAATTAAGGACAATAATTTCAGAAGTGCTCTATTAATATAAGGAACATTATCATACGATGCTTCTGTGATATTTTCCAAAGAATGAAACACAATCTTAACAGGTATTGTTATGTCCTTTTCCATTCCCTTTTCGACATCTTCCTCAGCGCCTCTAAATAGGAAAGTGGGACAACCATAGTTAATCTCGGCATGCGCCATGTAAGATTTCTCGTTACAGGTGAAGAAAAGGATACCATTGCTTGATAAAAGGTCATTTACACCAATGATACGCTTTAACAAGCTTTGAACCGCCTTAACGAAAGGTTTCTCCTCTTGAAACTTGTTGGCCTTCAAAACTTCAGCATCTGGCTTGAGTTCAAGTGAGCCATTTGTGAATGACTCATCTGTAAAGATATTATGTGCAACATCCATTGGTAAAACAGTCATTTCCAGGTCAGTGAATTCATGATTATCATCAAAATCTTTTTTCTTGATTGGTAACCTTTTCAAATCTCTGGGAGCTCTGACAGCTGGATCTGAATTGGTTGAACTTGAACCAAAATCAATAACTTTGCCAATAGCGTTGACTCCCAAATTCCGATGTGAATTATCATTCTCTTGAGCTGTATCATTGATTGAAAATTTGTAGGCAACGACACGATCTCCACCTTTCTTCTCAATCTCATTTATTGCAACGGATTTTGAACCCAATTTTTTAGGGCCAATTATCAAAATGTCTGCAAGAGTTGATAAAACATTATAAAACTGATCAGTATTCAAAATGCCATCAGTCTCTCTATCCTTCTCAATAGAACCAGAGTTCAAAGTAAAAGGTTTGATAATATTCTTACGGATTGGTTGGATCAACTCAGTGATGAGGTTTTCACATACCGAATCTCTTGACCCAGATTGATCATCAGCTAAGTCTGAGATATAAATCTGATATTGATGGAAGAGTGAAGTAAATATCTTGAAATCATCATTCATTTGATATGTTTCTCCAACAACCTCTGTGAACATAGGAAGAAAGTTGTATCTCCCATTATCTGACTTTTGAGTTACTTTATCTTCACTCTGTTCTTGATTATGATTGTTGGTAAAATCATCAACAGAATATGATAGTTTATAAGATACAGACATTGTCAAAGTTAAGGGAAACAATAGTAGTCGCTGCACCAGAAGAATATCTTTAGGAGTAACCACTTTTTCAACAAAGTCATGGAAAGAAGCACTGGATTCATTGTCATTGACATATTTAGACATTAATCGTTCTAATTTTCCAAACAACCCATCCAAAATTAGAGAGTACTTATCAAGGTTATGCTGGACTCCTTCGACTGCTTTCTTAATCTTTCGGTCTGGCGAAGTTTTCAAATCATTAAAGGTATAAGCATCTGTCAAAATATTTAGATGATTCCATTCAATAGAATTCTCTTCTCCTTCAAAAATAGAAACATTGGATCTAGAAGCTCGCATGTTTTACACCTTGATGGTTTGATGATGTGATAACAATAGGCTGTGAGTTTGAATGCTTTGGATGAGAATGGTATAGGTCATTTTACTCAATTTATCTATTTTGTTAATGTTCTCAGATGAGGTATTATGTGGATCAAAAGCATCAAATTTCTGTTTAGATTTCTTAGAGACTTGAGAAAGACTTGAGAATATTGAGTATCGCACTATCATCAATATCAGTTCAATCATCATCATTGTTCTTCTTGTTCTTCATCACCATTAGTTTAAGAAACTGTATTCCCCATACAGACTGGGTGTACGGATGAACTATACCAGTGAATGAATGATTCGGAATGGCAGAAGCCCAGTGGTTGAGAGTGGATGTGATCATAGCTGGAAACTTCACATTGCCACTCACAACCTCGTGAGCTCTAGATACACTCTCATTATGCGCAAACAACAATCCGGTGTCGGGACATTTAAAAACAATGTAATGATGTAGTAGTAATAGTAATTTGAAAAAAAAGTGTTGATGAATCTCAACTTTTCCCCAATAACCAATCAAAATGCTATCACTCAGAACATCAGTCAGATCCGCAACCCGTGCCTTCTCCTCCTCTGCTGCCTCTTTGGGCTCCAAAGTCTACTTCGTCCCACAAATCGGTGACAGAAAGCTCGAGAGAATCGAATTCGAACTTTACGACGACGTTGTCCCAAAAACCGCTGAGAACTTCAGAGCATTGTGCACTGGTGAAAAGGGATTCGGGTTCGCCAACTCTCCATTCCACAGAGTGATCCCACAGTTCATGCTCCAAGGTGGGGACATCACCAGGGGAAACGGTACTGGTGGTAAATCCATCTACGGTGAACGTTTCCCAGACGAGAACTTTGACAAGAAGCACGACAAGGTCGGTTTGTTGTCTATGGCCAACGCCGGTCCAAACACCAACGGCTCCCAGTTCTTCATCACCACCGTTGTCACTCCTTGGTTGGACGGTAAGCACGTTGTCTTTGGCGAAGTCACCAAGGGTTACGAATCCGTCAAAACCATTGAGGCCTACGGAACTACATCCGGTAGAACCAGAGAGAACATCATCATTGCCGAGTCCGGTGAGTTGTAAGTGCCTATAGCTCACAGCTCAAAGATTATAACTCCCACACTGTTAATAGTTTATACATATATCACGTGACTCGTCTCTTTCCAGGTTACGCAGCCCTGTAAAATTTCCCTATCGAATAAAACTATCGGAAATAACGAAAATTTCTTCCCTTAATAATCATCAAACACAGCAATGGAAGACCTCAAGAAGGGGCTCAGCAACATCTCGCTGTACGACGTCAAGGCGTACGTGCGCAAGGCCCAGAACGTGGTGTACAACTACACCGAGACAGAGGCAAGAGTTCGTGAGGCCACCAACAACGAGCCATGGGGTGCCTCCTCCTCTCAGATGCAACAGATCGCTGCTGGAACTTACAACTACCGTGAGCGTGAGGAGATTGTGGGTATGATCTTTCGCAGATTCACCGAGAAGAGCGCAAGTGAGTGGCGTCAGGTCTATAAAGCTTTGCAATTGTTGGAATATCTCGTTAAGAACGGATCTGAAAGATTTGTTGATGATGCAAGAGCAAACGTCTCTTTGATTCAAATGCTTCGTTCTTTCTACTACATCGACTCTCATGGTAGAGATCAAGGTATTAATGTTCGTAATAAATCAAAAACTTTAACTGAATTACTGAACAATGATTCGGTATTGAGAGCAGAACGTAAGAAAGCAAGGGAGAATTCTAAAAAATTCAAAGGTGTTGCAGGTGGTGCTGCTGTTGGTTCCAATGGATACGATACAACAGGTGATAATGAAGAGTATGATACTTATGAAAATAGAATCTTTGGTGATGGTGGTGTTTATGGTGAAAGATTTGAAGAAACTAGAAGCTCAAATAAAAAAGAATTCGAAGAATATGATATCGACCAAGAATCAAAACCTGCTCCTGTGAGTAAACAACAAACACAACCAAAACAAGAAGTTGACCTATTCAGTTTTGATGATACTCCTTCTTCATCAAATGCTGCTAAAGCCACAGCTACTGCTCCATCCAATGACGATGAAGATGATGAATTTGGTGATTTCCAAACTGCATCTACTTCAAATCAACCAAACGGATTATCAAATAATTTGAACAACCTTTACCACTCGCAACCATCAGCAACAACAACTTCAACCAACAATGCTGCAGACTCATCCTTTGGAGAATTCACCTCATTTGTATCATCTGCACCAACCTCTCAACCTCAACAACAACAATCATTCCAACCACAACAAAGCTACAACTTCAACACTTTCACTTCTGGTCCTGCTGCGGCCCCACCAGCGAAACAAGACGCTTTCAGTTCTCTATTCTCGTCAGCTGCATCAAAGGCTCATACTGCCCCAAAACCAGCTGCTTATTCAACAGCTTCTTCCAATGGTGCTGGAAACTCAGCTCCTGCAACTAATACAGCACCTGCTCAAAACAATGGTGAGATTAGTCTTCTTGATTTTTAAATCAAAGACTATATATCTTTAGAAGAAAAGAAATGAGGAATTGTGAATTAACAGTATAGTTTTTTCGAGTATAGTAATTAAAAAAAAGGTTTTTTCATTTCATTGTTGTGTGTATTGACACTGGTAGTACTGAGAATGAGTATAGATTGGTATTATTATGTGTTTTCCGTATTTCTTAGAAACGCTATGAATTTCTTCTCTTGTCCCTCATTAGTAAACACTATAAAAAAATCTCAACTCAATAACTTACAAACTCTAGCCTTAACATCAATATCTTCGAACCTTCACAAACCACAATGAACTTCTTCAAGCTCTTCCCTAAATCCACGTCCACGGCAAACAGATTCGTTGTAAACACTCAAAAACTAAGAAAAGAGTATCGTCAACTTCAACAAATTTATCACCCAGACAGAATCAACACCCTAGATCAGCAAGAAACCGTCAACACATTGCCAACCACGACAATACCAGAGATCGACTCACAACTTCTCAATAAGGCATATACAACACTACGTGATCCACTGACTCGTGCACAGTATATTCTTCAACAAGAGGGAATTGATACGTCAAACGAGAATCTTAAGACTAATGATAATGTATTTTTGATGGAAATTCTTGAAATTCACGATGATTTAGAAAACGCATCAACAGCTAATGATATTGAACCATTAAAGTCACAAAATGATCTGAGATTGAAAGAATTAGAAGATGAATTGACTGATTTTTTCAAAAATAATCAATTTGAAAAGGCAAAAGAATCAGTTGTTAAATTGAAATATTATTCAAATATTGAAAAAGCAATTGATAATTGGCAACCAGGAAAACCAATCACATTAAGTCATTGATCATCTCATTCATATATTTTTGTGTAAATAGTTCATTCAAAGAAAAATAAGTACGTTATTTTTAATTCATGATTATCCTTTATGTTTCCTTTTTGTGTAAATAAGAGCCTACGAGTTCTACTGACGAACAACGATACACTACATTCCCTTCAATTTGAAAATTCATCAACGCTTTGCTCTTTTCTGTCATCCAGATTCAATTAATGAGTGCCTTTAAAGAATCATATCAAAAATCTTTCAAATTTTAAAAACCAGAAAAGAATCAACAGCCAAAAAAAAAAACTTTTTTGTTAATAATATTAGAAAGCAATACACACCTAATGATATAATATAAATCAATATCAACACCAACACCACTCATTCGCTTCTAACACCTGTTGTTTCTAGAATGAACTTCATCAAAAAAAAAAGAAAAAAATTTAAAGCAAAAAAAAAAATGTCACAAAACAATAATAAAATAATAATACAAGTTTCCAATGCATAATCATGAAAACCAGCAAACAATAATCAAGCATAATCTTTAGTCTCCAAGCAAATAATAACTTTTTAGTTTCCAGACTCTTGTGGAGGGGCTTGTTCTAAAACTTGATCATCAGGAACAGCAAATTGTCTCTCATTAGTACCAATATTTGAGTTTGTCCAAGTTAAATTTCCAGCTGGACCAGCTGAACTTTTACCATTTGGATGTTGAAACAAACATTTTGGATTTTTACAACCTTCACCAAAACGACAAACTTCACTAATAGGATGTGTAAAAGAACAATCAATTCTAGTACAATTTTCACCATCCCTACAAGGAACATTGGAAGTTGCATGTCTAAACTTGCAAAATCGATTGGTACAATGATTCCCATATTTGCAAGTTTCCAATGATCTCTCTTGTGGTTGTGATGGGGCTTGTGAATGACCTTGGGTTAGTGGTGCGGAAACTGGTCTGATCTTGGATAAAGAAGAATGGGCTTTATCACAAGAAGGATTGGCACAAGTCAAATTTTCAGGACACCATTCAAATTTGATGACTTTAGCATCTTCATTAGCTTGAGTTGGATGACCAAATGGACATTGAGGATTTGAACATAATGTACCAAATTTACACAGTGTGATTCCTGTGTTTCGAGGTGTGTTCTTTTGGAAGTGGTCCCTCTTTTGAAATTGTTCCCTTCTTTCTCTTTTAACTTTATCCAATTCAGCAATCAACTCGTCATCTTCACCTGGATGAAGATAATTACATGTTCCATTGGTGTTTGGACAATTTGGAAATTGGAAACATGTTCTGGTAGGATGTGCAAAATTACAATCTTTACCATGAGGACAGTGTGGGAATTTATGACAACGACCTTTTTTCTTTAATTTGAAACCATCATTGGATAAGTTTAATGCTTTTTCAAAAGCTGCTGTGTTTTTAAAAGCTGAATTTTTTGGTCCAGTAGGAACATTAGATCTCTTACTGATCCCGCCAATACGTGAAGCAAGTGTTGCAGGTCTGGCAGGTATACTTCTTTCACCAGCATTACCAGCTGCTTCTGTGTCCATTGCACCATCATCGTTCAATCGTTGTTGTTGTTGTTGTTCTTGCAATTGTTGTTGTAGCTCTTGTTGCAATTTTTGCTGTTCGTAAGAGTTGATGGCCTCAAATGTGCGGTCAATAACAGTGGTTAATCCTTGAGTGGACACCAAATCAGAAATCTCTTGAATAAGATCCTCTTTGGTACGTCCATTATTTATCAAAAGAACAATATACTCTGAGATTTCTTTTGGATCATCAGAGAAATCTTGAAGCTGTTGGAACTGACTGATGATGTAGTTTGTGAGTTCGCTCTTGAGTTCTTCTGTAAGTGCCATTGTGTTGAGTCTATCGTAATCTCTCAACCAGCCACTTGTTTTCTTGCTGTTGTTTGTTTGCCACTTTGTTTTGAATCGTGTTTTTGAATTTTTTTATTTGAAGATTTTTTTCTTTTTGGTATGCGCACGCCAAATTATGTCATCATTAATTGCATTCTATTAAATCCGAGGTATATCCGAGCTAATAGACTCTCAGATTTATCTGGATAATTCTTGCTTGAGTATAACGGCTTCACAGTATTTCATAGTAGACTGTAGTGTGAGTATTAACATTGAACTAATAAACAGTAAACACTAAACTATATCTAATAACTATCAAACTTTACTTTATACATTGTAGCTATAATGTAATATGCAGGAAGTCCTTCTCATCTTCAAGGAATATTCTCAGTATTTAGGCAATTTTTAACAATGGCCTGTGACTTACTTTTAAATCATCCAGCCTCCACCTTCCCTTTTTTCAAGAGTCAAATCAAACTCACACTTCAATACATTACAATGGCAAATCAAAGACCAAATGTTGACGTTTCTGATGCAACAACCATTTGCAGCTTCCACAAAGAGAGACTCACTCTATCTAGAACTGGTAGAATAACAGATAGTGAAACCTTCAAAGCAGCAAAGATGGAAGAGAGAAGGTCAGTTGATGGGAATCAAAGAATATCAATGCTAAACGATATGTATTCCGAATATTTCAGTGATATCATATCGATGATTATTTTAAATGACGATGATATTATATTGACTCCTAAAATTTTAAACGACTACTTTGATTTGAACAAGCCATTGACCGCAAATGTAATTGAATTAATCAAAGTTGAAAAAGATCATATGAAAATACGCTCTTCAACTCCAAAGAATAGAAAGAAATTGATTGGGCTTCAGGAAATTTTGATTGAGAATCAGATTCAGACATCTGATTGGTACAGGGCTTTATTGAATAATTGTCGCTACAAAGTCCGTAAATACTGGGGTTCCCAATGGAAAGATAAAACTCCCGAGACTAAATGGAGATTTGCTTCAGCTCAGCTTTTAAACAAAGATCATCCTTACTACGATCCAGCTACTGATAAGGTTGTGACAAATCTTCTGCCAAAATATAAGGTTTTTTACAAGACACAAACCAGTTATTGAATCCTTTAAGAAATGACCTCATGAATCAAAAAAGAGTTTTCTCTTTACCAGAAGGCTGAAGCATTCATATGAATTTTAGCTGGCGCTTTGAATTGGAAGAATGTGATTGACATTTTTGGTATTTCAAGAAATGTTCAGCCAATTTGGAGAATATCAAGCTTTCATGAGAACAGCTTTGGGAAATTAAGGGCAGCTAGGTACTTTAAAGCGCTTCTTGAATCTTCCAGATGGTCAGTACACTGTTCTGAATGCGTTTTTCTTAGATAACGTTAAATGGGGCAAACTAACTGATCGAATATTCAAAGAGAAAGATATCATCTCTGATTTTGAAGTGGTTTGGTGATTACTCTAATCTAATCCTTTCTGGATCCAGGATTTATGTTGATGTAGGTGATAGGTATTAGGAGGTCCTCAGAATCCCTTTAGGGTTGCTTGGAAAAGTAGGTAATATTCTTCACTGTTAGAATTAAATTCCTCTTAAAGTTTGTACTTCCATACACGCCACTTCATATGTAATAATACTCAATCCACTCAATAAACGTCGAGCAAGCTGCAAAACTATTTAATTATACAGACTGCCCATACTACAGGTAAAAGCAAATATAATTTAATTGCCTTCAAAACTTCTACTAATATCAACGCGTGTTCCCAGAAAATAACGACATCATAAGATAAAAAATAAAAAAACAATTTTAAACAGCCATTTTTGATTATACTTCAGCTCCATCGGTTCCTTAATTGTAGTCTAGTTCTCAATAATATCACTCTAGTCGCTTTGATTGTAAAGTTGATACTCTGGGTCATTGTTGTAGGTTTGGCGGATTCTTTCCTGAAGTAGCTCATGATAAAGGTTGATGCACAATCTGCAGTATCTCAAAAAGTTGAGTAGGAGAATAATGGCTATAATGATGGCAATTAATGTTTCAATAACAAAGACGAAAGTATTGTCTTTTATGTCATCATATATGCACAGGTAAAAAAGTAATATCAGTAGGCAGAAAATGGTGGGTCCCTTCATCGGAGGAACACCTAAAAATGCTGACAAGGCAATCCCTATTTTTGAACCTATTCCAACGGCAGGGTTTACATTAACTCTACCGGTGTTTGGATTGACGGCAATGGGACCTGAATTATTCTGGTGGGTTGGATTGATTAGATAGGATTGATTGGTATATGAGTCCAAATTATCTTCATGAGCATCAAGATATCTCCCTGGTAATTGCCCTGTAGCGGCTGTAAAAGATTGGTTGACCATTCTAGTCACTAGTGAGAGCTGAGAAGTTTGTAATCGTGGATGGTGGAGGAAGCTGGTATTGAACAGAATATCAATAAATTGCCAACTTTGAAACCACAACTTTATTTTTGTGTCAACTTTTCGAGTGAGAACAATAATGTCCGATCACCATGGGGACACTTTCAAATTGTAGTCTTTCGAGTGGAGTCACATAAGTCTTTCTGAATCATGATTCATGAAGACTGAAGACTTGATCTGTCGATAATCAAGAAAGGTGAACTGCTAGTCCCAAGTCTCAAGATTCAATTTTTTTTTTTTTTCAAGATAATCTTAGAAAAGGACGTGACACGTGACTTGTCACGTGTGTCGCGACAAGATTTCAGTTATACCAACACCTAATTAACAATTTAAAAGTACTCAGTGTCTGTAGAATCCGATGAGTGACAATTTGGTGGCATCGAGGCCTCTTTACATCAGCGACGAGTGTGGGTACTGCCATGGGAAAAAGAGCATCGAGGACTCAACCCCATTGAAGTCATGGATTCCAATAACGAAGAAATTGTACTCAAGCACATCTCAAGATCTCACTGATGGAAACCAGGACAAACAAGATTCATCCCACACGATCAAATCAAGGATGGTTGGATTCACAATGAAATCTATGACTGTTAGACACTATGAGCATTTGATTAATAGGAATTTTAGAAGATCTGGGGATTTTGTATATAGGAACGACAATCTGAGGTCCTGTTGCGTTTATCATACGATTCGGACAAATTATGAAAGCTTGGAATTGAGTAAAGAGCTAAGGAGTGATCTCAATAGGTTTAACAACGTTATTGTTGGGAAAGGCCCAAATCGTTCAAAAATCTTTGATAAAGACGTTGAAATGAATAAATTGTTAACAGGTGGAGATAATTTCCAAATGAAGTTCGAAACTGGGTTTAGTGAAGATAAGTTCAGATTATTTCAAAGTTATGAGAAACACATACATGGTAAAGCAGAAGAGAAATCGACAAAGAGTGGATTTCAAAGATTTTTATTAGAATCTCCTTTTCCTAATGCTATTATCCAAACTACTGATGAATCATCTTTAAGTTATAAAATTGAAAGATATGGATCTGTACAGCTTTGTTTTTATCATAAAGGACAATTAATTGCAGTGAGTTTCTTAGATGTTCTTCCTTCTGGGCTGTCATCGATATATTTCATCTATGATCACGATTTTTCAACAAAGCATAAACTATCAATGGGTAAGATTTCTGCTCTTGTCGAAATATTAATGACTGAAAAACTGGGCTTGAAGTATCTGTATCTGGGCTATTATGTTCATGATTGTGTCAAGATGAAATACAAAGCTAAATTTGGTGGTGAAGTTATGCATCCGTTGACTTTCAACTGGTTGAAATTGAATGATGATGGAGTATCTTCTATAATGGAGGACTTGGAGAAAGTATACGGAAGAGGTAACCTTGACGATAGCAGAGACTATCAAGTATTTAAACAGAATGGAATCGAATACGAGAAGTTTCCTGATGGTCTTTATGGCAATGAAAAAGATCAGGTCATCGGTGAAGATTATGAAACTCCATTAATGGTTATCAATTCATCGAGTTTGGAGGATGTGGTTAAATGGATGGATGATGGGGACGTTTCTGTGAAGATAATCATTGAGGAAAGGGTGCTAGAAGTCCAATTGAACCAAATTGCAGGTTTTTTCCTGAAATTTATTGTGGATATTGCTCGTCTACTTGGTGTTGAAGTCATGTCAGACATCATCATCACTTAGACATCCTAGATTATACGGAAATATCGGTAATTTATAGATAAAAATTGGCGTAAAATATTGTAGATGTGAGAGGAATGAAAGGGCTCTGGGTCATGAGCATACTCAACTCAAATCTCATCGCCTAAATTTTTTGTGTCTAGTTTGTATGGAAAAAAAAATCCGAATTGTAAACACAATCAATACCGTTACCAAAAGTTCAAACCACGCATCAAATGACTATATACTCGTTCTGGATCTTCGATAAACACTGTAAGTGTCACAATCAGAGCAACTGAACGTATTGGGAACACTTTACTAACAACTATCCAAGGCAACTGCATATATAACAGAGAATTCTCCCATTTGGACACTTCCTCAACGGTATCGGGCACAGTCAACTCCAAGAACAACGAAGATAATGCAAAACTTCTGTTTGGTGCCTTGTTCTCACTACGAAACATAGCACGCACGCTGGGTGATAAAGAACCAAGTGATAGTTCACCAAAGATCAATAACAATTTGAACTCTTTCACAACTGGGAAATATAAGGCCCATTTCTACGAAACGTTGAGTAATTTGAGATTTTGTGTCCTTAGTGATTTGAAAACTCGTGATTTACAACCTTTGCTGAGAAGTCTTGCTGATGTCTATGTGGAAGCAGTGGTGAGGAACCCATTGGCTCAGATCGAATTCGATGAAGGTGAAGTCATTGATGATCCTTTGTTTACCCAAAGAACAGATCAAGTTATAGGCAGAATGAGCATATGAATGATAACCCGATAATAATTTAATTGGCTACATACTATTAGATATACTCAATGATGACATATTATTAGCTCTAAACTAGACAGTATGAGACTTATAGCATGTAAGAGATTCAAATCTCAAATGTTTCTTCATTAACTAACCCATATAAATCCCCTAATAAATGCAATATTTTGTTCAATTCATTTGTCACACTGTTACAAACCAATACATAGGAATACAACAAAACGTAATCTTCATCAGCCAACAATTTTTTCTTTCTAATCTCACCTAGTTTAACCAATATTCTATCTTTTGAATGCTCAATAGATGCTGGTTTACTAGGGATAGGAATTCCTAGTGTTAGACATGATGAAACCATATAAAAAATCAAAAAGATTCTATTTGTAAACTCATCACGTTCTTGTTTGGTATAATTTAAAACGTAGAGCTCCATTTTTGATAATTTTGGATCGATTAAAATCATAGTGTTGATATTTTGAAACGATTCAATGATTTTTTCAGTAGATTTCATCAATTTTTTATAAATATCTTCCCTAAACCTTCCTTTCAATCTCATTTCTTTACCTGCTTGTTTCAATGATAACTCTAATTCTCTCATTATAGCATTGATTCCAATTGAATCAGCTAATCCAACTAATCTTCCATTTTGTACTTCTAGTGGATCAGTATTCCAAATGATTCCTAATCTCAACCACAAAATACTCAACCCCTTTTTCAATCTACCTCTTGCTGTCATTGGGAGAAACGTAACTGTCATAATTAAAGCCCATAAAACACCAAAAGTGATCCCTAGGAATCTATGAATTGCAATATCGGCAATGATCGGATCTGTATCATCACCAGGCTCAATATCATCACTTGAGCGTGCAATACTATAAGAATACAAAGCAGTGATATTATAAGTCAACAGTATGAAACGTCCATATGCGTTTGTATCTTTCCAATTCAAGATAATATGGAATGAAACCAATGAAATCAACCATCCAACGATGCAAAGTACAAACACTTCACCATCACTTAAACTCCATGATAGGTATGCTATGAAACAACCTAAAAATGTTCCTAAAAATCTCCAATTAACAGTCATTGTTGTTCCTCCAAGAGATTTATTCATGATTATTGAATAAGTCACTAATGCCCATTCACCTCTAAGTTTATGAAACCATTCTTTGGTGAATGGTAAGTATGCCAAAATAGACAATACAAATACTCCCAAACCGACACGGATTGAGAATTGAACTTCAACTTTTCTGAAAAAACTAAAGAATTCCCATAGTTTATAATGGAAAGTATCACGAGAGTCTGTGGTTGATATTCTGTTTTTTAAAGTGTTGTTGAATGATGCGATTGCATAGTTTAAATCAGGAGTGGTTGTTGAACTTGAAGGATTGTATAATCTATTAAAATGCCAAAATTTCAACCAATTCCAACTTCTATGATTTGATGATTCATTCCAAGTGAATTCGCTTAACTCAGTTATGAATGTGCTTAGTTGTAATGAGTATTCGGACAGGATAGAGGCAAAATTTCCACAACTTGCAGCAACTTCTTCCTCGTCAATTTTAACTTCAAGTGGTAAATCATTGTCTTCATTCTTAAAAATTTCTTGATTATAAAGTTTCTTCATTGCTCTATTATACTTCTTCTTGAAAAGTTCATTTGCTAGTTTTAAACTCTTTTGATAATTAATCAATTCTTTTTTATAAGTTATGTCTTTGAACTCTAAACCATGGAGAACACCTCTAATGGTATAGCAAAAAGATTTCAAGGATGGCCCAACATAATGAATGAACAAATCAAACAGCTGTGCTGAGTTCAAGGCAACAATATCTGAATCATCAACAGAAATTTCAGATTCATTTCTTGATACCATTGATGAATACATAGCATCGTCTGAGTCTAACGTATTTATGGATTTTGATGATGAATTATTTGCTAAAGAGTCAGCATGAGATGAGTTGGATTGGTCATGGTTATGAAGAGTGCTCCATTGCATTTCGGCAGACCCTTTTAATCCACCAAGTTCCATACTCATGAACTCACAAGATCTAACTAGTTGACTCAAGATTCGATATTCATCCTCTTTACCAACAAGATGAAGTTCATATTTAGATTCATCAAGCAGTTTATTGAGTTGAGTTATATTTTTTTTCAAATCTGTATTCAAATTAGATATCAATTCATCTGCATTAATGTTATTACCATTGATAAAACATTTCTCAATTTGAATCAAATATTGTGACATAAGTAGCCAACTTTTTTTCAACTCTTTTTTCAGCAATGATGTAGCTGAGGATGGTAGAATTGTATAACATATGAATATTGATATTCCTGATCCCACAGAAACAATCTTAAACAAGGTAAGAAATCTTGAATATGGAACAGCATCTCTGTATTGAGAACCTTCTTTAACAATTGCAGAAACAATAGAAATTGCAGCCAAAGAACAAGCAACATTAAACGTTGGATGGTTCATCTTTTGTTTCATATATGATACAAATCCCAAACTGAAAGAGACAAAAATCAAGTTTATGAACATGGATAGTACATCATAACCCTGAGAGTAGCAAAAACTGGCCAATCCAGTAGAAACCAACGATACGGCAAATCCAAAGAGAATTGCACCAACGGCAAAAATCATACTTTGATGCATAGATCCAAGGGTTCTTGAAGGATGGAAATAAACTGCAACCGTCGCAACCACATGCTTGGAATCTGATTTACCTAACCATTGGGAGAAAGTAGGATTATAAACGGCCAAAGATGCAAGTAAATAGGCAAGAGAGCATTTAACCACTGAATGATAGTTATTGATAACCATCCAATTCTTGAAACTGTTGATCTTGTCACCAATCCATCGAAACCTCTCTCCAAATGCCACGATTGGACCTCTAGTAGAAGCACCATTAATGATTCCATCATCATCACCTTCAATCAATTGACCTTCCAAATCTCTTTCGTCCAAGTCTCCACCACGTCTAATTATCTCACCAGTTGAGGCAACAATGGCAGACCCTGTCCTCACCAGTCTTCCATGGATGTTGTTGACAATCTCATCAACGGTCAAATGATCTCCAGCACCACTATCAGTGGACATGAACGATTGGTATTGCCGTAGTGGCTTCTTGCTCCAAGTGCCGGTCTTGGGTATGAGCACCTCATTCTCGTCGGGCTGCCGCGAGGAGATCGTGAAGAACGGGTTCTCAGACGACATGTTCAGTTATAAACTACCAATGTGTTGATGTAAGGTACTAATTTTCCAAAATCAAACAAATCAAAACAAAGGGACAAAATTAATCCTGGTGAAACAAATGGACCCTGATTTTTTACAAATTGAGTTGGGATGAGAGAGGGCATTCCATGAGATCATCGTAGCACTTACGAATGCCAAATAACCTTCCATGGACGTTTAAAGATTGTTCCATTGATCATCGACTGCCCCACCTAACGCTCCGCCTAGAACTCCGCCTAAGCGTTAGGCGGAGCATCGCGAATTCGCAGGCGGGGTCATCCCTCTGACAGTGAGTCATTACGTCATTGGCACTAATTTGTGGAGTGACACCTATAAAAGGGCAAAATCTCCTTCTTTCACTTCACCCCTTTTCTATTCTTTATAACTTTATAGTTACTAAACAACAACTATTACAAAACTACTACTACAATGACCAGAACTCACAAATGGACAATCCACGAATCCAAAGCCGACTCACACTACTTCACCCATAACGGTTTCATCAACCAGGCTCCAAACTCCACTAAGAAGAACGGTGCTGGTAAGGGAAATTGGGGACAATTAGGAGACGAGCTCGTTGATTCCGGTATTGAAACCAACTACAAAGGTTTGCAACAAAGAGGTGCCAATGCCAAAGGACATGAGATTAAGTTCAAAGAGATTTTAGACTATGAGGTTTAAGGGGTTCGATCCAAAAAAAAAATGATGTAAAAAGTTATGGTGATGGACTTTCTTGAACCTCGATGAATTAGAGACGATATGAGGTTACGAATTAACGATTATGAAAGTTTTATGTATATGATGCAGATGTTAACGCTTATGAATAAATGACTTTTCATGTGATTGATGTAGTTTCTGGTAAAATTGTGTATCAAGTCTTGAACCAAAGCCAGAGGAGGTCAAGTAAATCATGGATACAGAGTACATACCACAGATATTGGTTGTTAAAACTTATAAAAGGAAAATGAAATAGGGGTGTACCCCAATAAGCTAATCGTGAATTTAGGTCCGCCCAACAAATATTCTAGAATCTGGGGAAATTTCACAGGTTTCGAAAAATACCTAGGCGAGCTCGTTTAGCTTAAGATCATTCAGGGCTTTCCATACAACTTTACAGTAGCAAATGATCTGTATTAGAGTCTCTATATATTCAAACCCCAGACTGTCTCACTTCATTTTACTTTCTAATTCACTTTTAACCCCTTTTCTTTGCTGTCTTTCTCTATACAATTCCCAATTATCCAAAATTCTTTTCTCAACACCCCCTTTCTTCAAGTACCCAAATTCATTGTCAAAATCATCAATGTTCAACTTTTTGGAGAACTTACTGATAAACTCCTGATCTGCACCAACAACGACATTTTTCACCAATGAGCACTGTAAAACGCATAAGGATCTCTGATTTATATTCATTATATTGACGGTTCCATCCACACCACCATCTTTGATCACAGCGACTAAAACATCCTTATATTTTGAGTATACCTCTTCCAATGCTTTGATATGGAAAGGATTGAACAAATCAAACAGTCCATAGACAAGAACACTCTTGAATGGATCTTCCGTTCTAAAATCATCCAGAATTTGCACCTCCTTCAAATCTCCATCATTTTTCAGCGTCCAGACGTTGTTATAAGGAGTTATTCCATCTTTACCAGTTGCAAACTTCTCCACCAGTTCAACATCTAGCTCTTCGATATCGACATAATGATTTGTGTTTCCAACACCTCCATGCACTTCCATAATGACTGAGATCAAATCTGTAGTACTCACACCATCTGTTCTCTTAACTAGTTTCAGTCTTCCTTTCTCCCTCACTTCCTCATAGCAATCCCTTCCATTTGCATCTGTCGTTATATCATCACCATGCACGACCCACCAACATCCATAACGATCCATCCAACTAGGAGACGTGACATATGGCGCATCAGGAACGACGCTGTCCACCCATTTGTTGTATTTCAAAGACAATGCACGCTCAGCCAATCTCATCACAGGTGGGCCTTTGTTGTGAGTAATGTCCTCATCGGAGTGCACGCCTGCAACGAGAGTGATGGTATTTCCTTCGGTTGATCTCAGCACTTTTTTGGACTGTAGAATCGCGTTGGCGTGTCCATGATGAAAGAAGTCAAAACATCCATCGATCCATACGTGATCCTGGGACATGCTTATTTTGTATCTCCGTGATGATTCTTTGATATACTTTGTTGACGTTTTTTTTTTTGATTTCGCCTTATGGAGAAATCACCAGAAATAAATTAGGCAGAAATCCAACCATCAATCTCATGAAGTACGTTCTTGGCTCTTCGTACTGCAGTGCAGAACTATCAGTGGTGAGAACAAATATCACTGTTCACAAGCTTGAAATCCATATTTTGCTGTCTAATTCATCAGACGCGTGGGATGTGAAACGACTTCTTAATGGCGTCTTGAGATTTGACAGGTTTTGGTATCAACAAGAAATAATTGTTAAAGATGACAAGATAGTGATCTCATTGAAAGATTCTATTGATTTGGAGCTTATTTCGAGGTACCATAAGCCAATCCCATCACAGAAAGAAGAAACGATTGATAAAGCCAATGAAATTACCCCAGATTTAGTACAAACTAATGTTGATGGGCAAGCATCAAGTCTTATAAAGAAAGTCACCATTGATTACACTTACAATCGGATTAGTTTTCAACTGTTGAAATATATTTTAGTCTCAACAATACTCACAACGTTGTCTGTCATGTCTCCGTTACAATTTGATCCAGTAAAGAGATGGAGTATAGCTACAAACCTTGGTATTGACAAGCCAGTCTACAAACTTCAAAATTCATACATCTCAATGAGATCAGGTGTATCCAGTAATGGTGCCATTAACTTCCCACTCAAGCCACCAACTGTTCAATTAGATGATGTGATGATGAGTAACTTAGTTAACAATCCAGATTGGTTTCTATGGAATTATCTTTTGAAAAGACAGGAATCAGATCAAGCAAAAAGATCAAGACGAAAGAAAATCTTAGATGTATCGTTCATTGACACATGAATGTGCTGCTATATATGGACCTACATACAATATTTTCCAACTAGATTTGATATAGCGCTTATCACAGTGCATCCCAATAAGGAAAGGTTATGAACTGATCTCTATTTTTGCCTAACTTTTGTTTACCTTTCAACATCGCTTTCCATTTTATCCATTATCCAGGCTCCATTAGTCACATTCACTTGTTGTCGTCTGGTTCACATCATCATAACACCTGGAGTCTATACAAAGGATATAAAAAATACTACCACGAAACATTTGATCTTTACTTTTCATATTCTGAAACAATGCGTCTGCCCAAACTTCACTATCGACTGTTTCCTGTCATTTCCAATGCATCAGCTAAAAGTACTGCTACTTCAGTCCCAAGTATTAATTCCAACCACTCGCAAAATTCCATATCAGTCACAGAATCATCTTCCAATATCACAACAATATTTCTTCATGGTTATTTGGGATCTCATAAAAATTTTACAAACTTATCCAAACACATCACATCAACTCTTCATCAACCAAGCATTGCATTAGACCTTAGAAACCATGGATTAACGACCCCACATGTTGATAATATGTCATACGTTGAGCTTGCTGGTGATCTTGATAGGTTTATCAAAGATTGGATTACTTCCCATGTTCCTGAAAACCAATCATCAAACCAAGAAAATGATCACAAATTCAATCTAGTCGGTTACTCCATGGGCGCTAAAGTCATCCTCGAGTATATTTTAAACCCCAAGTTTCAAATTGATCGCAAAACTGGACTTTTCAATAATTCTTCCAAGATAGGACAAGAACCTAGTTTCTCAATTAACAAAGTCGTTTGTTTGGATAACTCTCCAATGAGACTAGATAACTTAGGAGAAGAATTTCAAGGATACATTAACGTTTTGAAAAATCTCAATAAATGGCATGAAACCACTTTCAACAAATCAGAACCTGGATCTAAACCTCCTAAAGATTGGCGCAAACAATCTGTATCATACCTGAGTCAAACTCATAATTTATCCAATGATTTATGTTTATACTTCATCGATTTATTTCATATTGATCCGAAGACCCATACAGTGAAGTTTAAAGTGAACGAATATCTTTTAAGTGAGAAATGTTTATTTGAATTGAATGATTTTGCAGATTATAGCATTGAGGCTTCATCTATTGGAGATCGACCAGTTGAAAAAATCGGTATACCGAGTTTGTTCATAGGAGGGCTCAAATCAGATTTCATCACTAGACAATCATGGGCAATGATTGAAGAAATTTTTGATGATGTACAATTGCAGGGCTTTGACTGTGATCATAAAGGATTGCTAATCTCTGACGTTGACAAGCTTAAACTGCTCATATCCAATCACTTGAGATGATGAAAATGTGAGTTTCCCACCTACATAAGGTGCAAGCTATACTTGACGCCCGCCGATAATTCTTTTTTGTGGTTTATGGTATGACATTTGAACCTCCACAAATGGAACGTTAGGATGATCAAGTACAATTGTGTCTGATAGTCACAATGCTGACGCTCATATATTATTACAAAGGTAGCTATATGTGTGATTGTATTTTACCATCTACACTGATATGTAAATAATGTAGTTCTTCATGCAATTCATAGCATTCCAATTTCCTATACAGAGATATGGTGAACTGAATTCTGAAATACCATGACCAATACCAATTTACATTATCGGGATTATGGACTGTGGCCACAATCTGATCATTCATGGTATCTAGTGTTCACGTATACACCGATAATACGGATCTTTTCAACAAGCTCCATAGTATTGGCATATAAAAATTACATGGGCTTCCACAAGTGACAAGACTGCAATTATTCAGTGTTCATTTTCCAAATTTAGATCGGCGATATTACAAAAGTTCTCTGCAGTATGTTGCATCTCGGTATAACTTAAAATTTTGTATTTTACCGAAAAGGATCGTTTGTGTAGATGATTTCCAAAATCGATTCTTTGAATAAGGTTGGTGTGACAGTAAGTAGAAAATTGACATACTTGTGGTTGAAAAGTTCACTAATAAGTGTTCAAAACTAAGCGGTTGGTTGAGTTTTCTAAATCACAATGTCAGTTTTCTTCTTATAATAAATATGCAGGAGATCTTCATGATCGAACATCGAAGTTTTATGGATATATCAATTACGAATCACGATCTGTAGACTGTTACGTTATTAGGTAGACCAAATTGTATACAACCGGGTAAATGAGTAGTAGACGATCGAACTCTTGATATATGAGAGTAAAACTAGATATTACATCAGTAAGTAACTAAATTGATCAGAAATTCGTAGAGTAGAAAAGAAGGGGAGCTTCTTCCTAATTATAATGATATAGAAGTATATCGACATGCTAAATAAGCATCATGAGGTAGTCTCAAGGTGAGTTCTAGAGTAGCTTAGTAAACAGAATCTGATGGCTGATGGCAACAAAAGTATGGGATTTAAAAAGGCTTGATAATAGAAATATGTATCAAGCAATCATTCTGGAGTCAAAACTCAACTTAGTGATGCAATTTCACCGGTAGAACTTGTTTTATGTGATTACTGATATTTAATAATCGAAGATTATATAGACTATAGAACAGATCCCAAAATGTCTGTTAGTGATGCTGTCTATCGCGATTCATAATGCGAAGTGGACCACAAATAAGCTACGCATGTGCACGATTTGAGACACAAAAACGAGGAACAACTTTATTCCATACAGATCATAACTGTACCAATATTATCTATAACTGTAAACGCCGTACGATTACCATGACTGAGCTGATCTGATGGGTTCTGTCTCATTCTTGAGCATTGATATTCAGATAGGTGATAGTACAATTACATAATTAATGGATCAATTGATCAATTGTCATGCGTAATATGGTAAGTAGAAATAACTTCGAATAATTGGTATTATAGGTCACCATTATACTTAGATCCTAGCGACTAGCGACTAGATGCCGATTTAGGTTGATGACTTGAGGATTTCGTAAATACTGATGTGAACAGGTTATATCAACGAAACCCGGAAAAAGAGTCGGATGGACCTAATTATTTTAGTGGATTTTTGAAAAGGGGAAGAATGAATCATAGCAAATAATCCGAAATTTGAATAGTTGGCACAATACCAAATACTGCAGGCTAATTCTATTGCATTTGCAGTGTATTCTTCCTTGCATTCCTAATCTGCTGATCTTAGAACTGGCCAGAATTGGTTTGGGTCCTTGTATTAAGTGGTATTATCATTTTGGGCCCTAAAAAAAGAAATTTGACACATAATCGAGGCTGAATAGCCACGAATATAAATCACTAGTCATCGATCGTCATACTTCTCTCAATGACATCAAAAACAAAGAAGCTATCCCCAAGTCATGGCCCACAACATCACTTGTCAGACAACTATTGTGCCATTATAGACATTGTCAATTGAATTTAGGCGCCTTGTGATATCTTATCATGTAGCGATAACGAGTACGTGTTACGTAGAAGGCGCTTTTTGAGTCTGGTACCTTATAGTACTACAACTACAATTTTGATTCTTGATTCTTGAATCACCGTGGACGTAATACTTGACTCCTTAATCCTGGTCAACGGTATGGGACCTAAACCCACTTGAATAGAATCTAATCCTAGCGAGGATTATTCGGAGCATCTTTAGGAGAAGTAGTTGGCTTGAGCCTTGGAGTAAAAGAATCAAATCGTTTAGAAATAGTTTTACCTTTTACACAGTTGTACATTGTAATTAAAGTGATATTTTGTTTGGTGTCAAACTTGAACGACTAAGTTATCAACCAGCAATATGTTGATGGCTTTACCGGAAAAGAAGACACATGATGGTACTAATAGTGATTTGCAGATAGGAGGGTACTTTGAACACTGGCCAACTTTCGTATATTATTGTAACTGACTGCTGCTAAAGCATGACTCTCAGCTCAATTTGGATCTGAACACTATAGGTGTTAAGTTGGAAAGGACCCTATGATGATCTTTCTTATTATTTTTGCTCATTGTGCAAGTGAACATTACATAAATATAATTATCGGATCTATGTACACTTTGCCAAGAAAGCAAGCCTTCGGTCAATTGGACTCTTGGACTACAGTTTACCGCGCATACATAGTGGAGGCTGGCTTGCCTATAGTCTATAGGTATATACAGTGTATAGCATCGATTCTTAATCTTCAGACCTTCATGTGTAGACACATCAAGCTTCAACTGTCTATCCAAAGCGTACTTTGGGATTTCAGTTATATCCGTTAAGAGAGTTGATTTGATTAATGGTAGCTGCTTATAGACTTGTAGAGTTTTTAACGGATCATTGATGTTTAGATTTCTTTTATGTCAACTACGACCTAACAAGGAAAAAACCTTAAGCAAAGTTTTTCCGATGCTCCTTTTAATTTTTGACAAATCGGAATATCTACATTTTAAAACTTAATGCCAGTGTACTCTTTTTAATGCATGTAAATTGAGGGCAAATTGCTGTCTACGATTAGCAAAGACTTCGCATTACCGATTTCAACGGTTGGATTGTTGGGCTATCAGTTCCTAGTTGATACAACTAATGAAAACATTTGAATATGTATTTTTACCTTATCCTCCAGGTATACTCTTGTCAATTTACTGTTATTCGTAGCACTTAATATGCACATTTTGAACCTTAGATGAATGATTTAGAGATGGCAAATTTTTTATAAAAGCATAATTTTCTCCTGCCTCCTGCGAACAATATGACTCGCATATAAATTATCATTGTTTTAGAAATGGACAATTTTGACGTGTAAAAATGCAGATCGCATGCTTTCAAGTTTGAACTGATGTGCTTTAGTCTTTGATCTTGGTTTAAAGGATAAGGAATAAAGAATAAAGGTTTTGGTAGTCAGGGCTTCATGTTCTATTGACTGTGAGAGAAAACCAAATATGACTGGGCTTTTAAAATTTTGTTTCTATTGTAATCAGGTACAAATTTAGATGCTCATATTAATCTAGCCTAACGCGAAACTAAAAACTTAGACTGTAACGAAAGTTCTATTGCAGAAAACTTAACTTATATAGTGATTGAGTTTCGATGAAGAACAACTTTAATAGAATTGAGTTGTTTCTGGAAGCTTCAGCCTAACCATTAAATTATGAGTACATGCACATGTGGTTCCGCGTTAGAACCTTCCCACTAACAAGCATCATTCTTGAAGCCTAGATGTTTTGTTACTCGAACAGCTGATAGTCACGACTCACAAGTATAGTTTACTTTGTTAGGTGTCTTCGTTAGTCCGATAAATTACAATTTGGCGCGTAAATTGTAATACGTACCGTGCTTTTAGCTCATACTTCATCAAACGTTCGCTTCGCAGGCTTCGGTGGCTTGTAGTTGTTCTATTGGTGAAGTGGCTAGGTTTTATTTCATGCATCTGATTATCTTTGATGGACTAACTTTTTAGATGACATATACCATCGACTCATTCAGTTTTAATAATCAGTACTTGATAGGTGAATCTTGAAGTCTGCCCAAAGTGCTAGTGTTGATCTATAGCAACTTATTCCAGTAAAATAGATGGTATCAGCTATCTGCAAGCCTTTTTATTTAAAAGGTTGAAAACTCAAATACTCCTCGTGTCTGTGTTTCTTGTTCTTGGATCAACTCTTGCCCAAAATACTTATGTGGTGATTATGCTTTCATTCTGTATCTGCTTCCAAGAAGCTAGTTGTTGTTTTATTTCATAATGAGTAATTGATGATTGATTTGAGAACTGAGATTCCAAAACCTCTATGTGGTCTCATCCCCATAAAATTCAAATAGATTATAGTATGCGGTTAATTGGGCAAGACAGATACTCACACCTTAGATGTGAATAGTATGTCTTTCTCTACTTCACAAAATTCTGTGTTTTCAAAAAAAAATAATAACAAGAAGTTCAGCTCTAAACTTTGTATCATAACGGATTGTCTTGTCAGACTCAAGACAAGATCTCCTCTTCTTCTCAATAGTTGAAATTCATGTCCCCAGGTTCTGACGGTTAGCATATTGATATATTGAATGGCACGTTGTGACAGCCGCAATCCGCAATCAAATGATTGGAATTTGATATGTACATTATGCACCGATCAACCAAATATCAACCTGAATCCGCCGTTGAATTCGATGGGGGGTCTTGACTTTAATCAATTCCTCCGGAAATTTCAATACCATGATGTGTCAAATGTGATCGAATACCAGCGGAATCATCTATTTCTGGTGGACCTAGAATTTATAAGATTTTTCAAACGGCGACTACTTATCTTGAATCTTTATAATGTGTCAATGGGGGAAAGCTAATTTGGAAACCGGGTCTTTAAAATATTGTCGTCTACTTCAAGGATCGAAAGTTATAGGTCAGGAGCTATAGGAGTCTAGTAGGACGCGTATCTCAGCCTTATACGATATGTTATGTGGATTATCTAAGCTATTTAATGCAGTTGAGCATTGAGCAATACCCAGGAAAAAGCTCAAACTTCAAACTCCAGTTTACCAAGGATCTGTCATTTTGTGTCAATCTTTAAATTTTGATGCCTCAAAATCACTCTAATTTTTTTACGTCAAAGGACCAATTAATACTTTCCACACTACGTAGTATTATAGCAACAATTCTTGTTGCCGTTTAAGATATTTCAATTACTATGGCATTTTAAGTCAATTGAGGGTTTAGATTTTGTAAGACTTGGAAGCAATACCCCATTACTGATTCTTGAGCAATGTTTACATTCTTTAAAGTTTAATGATTGTCGACACTGGAACATTCTTTCGCATCAAAGAAGAAACGGGTATTCTGTGACATATCGTTTCGTAAATAGCAATACCAGTAACTGATTTAACTCTAATAACTGAAGTTTTTGATGTTTTTTGATAGAATTATGGGATTGCAACATTCTTTATTTCGAACTACCTTACCAGTTAATAAATAATTGGTGTTCGGTGTTCCATTCCAGACCAGAGTTCTACCACGGCACAAGTTATCCGATGCCTCACTCACAGCTTACAGCTGGGTCTTGCACTTTACAACATATAGGTTCTATATACGCTATGCCAATCAGAATTACCAACAACTTTACTGAAGAGTGATATATGATAGCATCATCTTTAATTAGTTCTCGCTAGTTTTACAAATGATGCAGAGAAGCTTGAGCTATAGATCCATCATCTTTGTGACACGTATTTCTAAATCTTCGGTGCTCTTGTAAGACATTTTCTATAATCCATGGTAGTATATAGCACACAGAGTTCAAACTTCAAAGCCTGAACCGTTATTTTTGATTCCCGATTCCCGATCAGTGAAGAAACTGACCAGGTCTAGTGTTTATTGATGTTCTCCTCTACGGCCAAAATTTAAATTTTTTTTGCTCTCACAAAATATTTAAAAAATATTATTGTTACGGATGCAAGATCATGTACCTTTTTGGTTTGGGCTGTGGACATTCTCTGCTCAGCAAATGCAGCTACGGAATAACTTCTTTTGTATTAGCCTCCTGTAGCAAGAAGGAAAATCTGGTAGCCTTGTAGCTACTAACAGAGACACTAGGACCTAGATTTGCATTGCGGTTTATCTCCCTAATCCAAAGTTACAGTTAATCCAAAGGTTAACAACATAACAACACTGTGCTAATTGGTGAATTAATGGTTGGTTGAATCGGTTTACAGTATGGACCTGTTCCGGTCACTTAGGTTATTGTTTAGCATTTTGTATTACATCACCTTTTGAAGTTTCTTCATGTGCATTTAACATTGTGATTTTATCAATCTCAAATGGGCAAGCGGGCATATATATCACAAAAACCGCAGTGTTAACTTTGAAGGACTTCATTTAGCTTCTATATAGATTTTTGATGGAATTATAGTGTAAAGAAAGACGGAGGTGACTGAACTTGCGGGAAGATTCAATTGAGAGGCTAAAGCCACGGTCCAAGAATCAATTGAGTCGTGGAAATCTGTCGATTTGCAGATACAATTGATGAACATTTTAGCGAAATAATTTATTTTTTGATTCTGTGGGTGCCATTACAGAGCAGTCTCCACCTTAAAACAGCTTGGTCTCCATTTCCAATAAAAATTGCTATGGTTATGTAATGAACATGTAAACGAGTAAACGATAAAGAACCGGAAGCTTGTAGCAATTGTAGACTGTTATTATTTCTTTGATTCAGGTACTATGTAGAATTCAGGAACCAGTTACCAGATTCCAGTCTAGCGCTCATTGATCTATAAGATAACGCTTCTTTATTATTTTCTTGATCTTCCTTCTGAAAAACAATTGATACACGTCCGTGAATTTTGCATGTGCCACTATCCTACTCACACATATGCATATATGTTCGATCAAAAAGATCTCTTGAATATATCTGTTCGTAAATCAGAGCGTGTGAAGAAGACTAACTCATGATATAATTTAAGCACTGTGTTGTAGATTTGGTAAAACAAATCGATCAGGCAAACAATCACCGACAGGGTAAGCTAATAATATACAGGAAGATAGAGTTCTATTGTGCGAGCGGATGTTTTTAATTGTTCATTCTATGCTTGGAAAAATTGTAACAATTGAGCCATCCAATTTCACTTGAAAAATTTAGGGCCTGGGCCCTGAAATATGAAAACCTGGAGTAATAATTTATCTTCTATATCCACAAATGAACAGTAGCACCGCAACGGAGAATTTATAACGTGTTTCTGCCAGGAACAGCACTTTCAAAAATATTAAATATCAGGTGCGCACGGTATACATAAAAACTTATTGTTCCTCATTCCTTTGTGAAATGTGAGATAATAATATTGGTTCAAACTTCATGGGCTAGAGCCTATGATCTTTGTAAAACATTTCAAGGTTTTACAAATCAAGATACCATTCTCTTTTTATACTGCAGTAGTTCAAGACTCAATAAGGAGATCTTTCAATCGATCTTCATGCTAACGGTCAATCGTACGTTTGAATTTTCTACAAAATCTAGGCAAATCATTAATCTAATCAAAACAAACACTAAAAAAACAAAACAAAAACACAATTGATGGACGTCAGTGTTTCATACTCAAATTGAGACACATATAATCCAAATCATTATAATCATAAATAAGTTCCCGCTTATTCCGTCTTGTCAATATCAAAATCATCTGGAATTTCTGCATAGTAACTCTGTAAAGCACGCTGCAAAGAAGGAACCAACTTCTCCCATTTCAAAATTCTCACCTCTTTATCAAATCCCCTAGGTTTACGTGATTCATATCCCATTATTCTTGTAGCTAACTCATGTCTGAAATCAAAATCATCAGAAGCAATAGGAGATCCAGATTTCGAACTGAGAGGAGATTGTTGTTTAGAAGTTGCATCAGAATTTGGAGTTTTGGAACGAATTGGTTTCTTGGACCAAAATGAAACCAAATTTGATCTGATTCTACCTCTTTCACGACGACGTTCAGCGGCATCTTGAGATTCTGTACCAATCAACAATTCCACAATCTTGATCACTTCAACACTAGTAATGTAGAATGATCTTTCTAATTCATTTTCATTGTTTGAATTGAAGCGTTTTAATTTTGGTTGAGGTGCATATTCATCATCATTCTGCTCATCTTCTTCATCAGAATCTTCACCAACTCTCTTATAGCATTCTAGACAAGAGATTTCAACAACATCAAAACCAGGTCTTCCAGTAGGTAGAGTATTTGGATTTCTTTCAGCGGCTCCAAGAATTGAGAAAGTAGCAGTGATCTTTGGTCCATCCTGTGAACGCTCAATCCTTATTATTCTTCTCTTATCATCTAATTCTTCCTGACTCCATGCTGATAAACACATCTCATCCAAGCCTGCGTTGCAAATATCAAGATCGACTGGAACATAATGATGTTTAGGAGCAGTGGCTTTTTTTGGAGGTTTAGTAGCAGCACCACCTGAACTCACACCACGAATGACTTTGAACCTTATTGGTTTCTTGATGCTGTGATCGATGTGTATTGTTGATGATCTCATGTTGTGGTTTTGGAAATTGGAGATTGAGTTTGATGGGAAAGCCATTGTGGTTGAATGGCCATCATGATGGAATTGAGGAGTGCTTCCAAAAGTAGCTGAAGCTGGTGAGATAATCACACTCGACTCTTGAGACCCACCTTGCAATTGTTGATGGTTATAAAACTGTTGATGCTGTAGATGTTGGGCTTGTTGGGCTTGTTGGCCAACTTGTGGGTGTGATTGAGTGCTGAGGTTGGTATCACTATAGAATCTCATGTTAGAGAATGTTGGTGGGTGTTGAGCATCAGTATGGTTAGATAACTGAACTCCTTCGCCCATAACTGGAGCAAATGCTTCTAATGGTGGGAAGACAGTTGATGAAGCTGTTGAAATATTTACATCTTCATGGTTGTTCAATGGAGTGTAAACAACGGTTTGAGATATCACATTGTCAAACGGTTGTTGTTGAACGGTATTGAAAGAAGGATTCTGATGGTTTTGATAGAATTGAAAAGGTTGCACAGCATTATGTTGGGGGAAGAAAGGTTGTTGCTGCTGTTGCTGAGGATGATGAACATTGTTCGACACTAGTTGATATCTATGGGCTTGAGGTTGAAGGCTAAATGCCGACGGATGCAATTGTTCAGGTTGGAATAATGGTTGGAAATGAGTCTGATTGTTATGTTCGAACATTGAAGGGTTTAGCAGCAGTGGATCAGATGGAGCTTCTTGAATGTATTGATTATTCATATAGTCAAAAGATTCTGGATTTGCTGGATAATCACGGTCTCGATAATTCAAGGCTGATTGATCGTAGTAGAACTCTTCAGTAGATGCCATTCTTTGCTGTTGGTTTGGGTTCATCAAAAAGTCCCACTAGTTGCAGTTGAATGAGGAAGAAATGTCTTTTAAATTCTCACACTTTTTTTTTTCCTATACCAGATGTGTTGATGAGAAGAATTCAAGAGCACGGTTGTAGCCTTATACTATTAATTTTCTTGCAGAAGTTGATGCGTAGGTTGCAGCTGTTAAGAATTTATTCTTTGAAGCTATGCAACGGCTTGAAATTGTGGGTTGTTGATGGTTGATAACCAGAAATCTTTCAAACTAATCAAAGCGAGATGAGGTTCTTTCGGAATGTATTTATATTTTAATTTATTATGTTCTTTTCCAAAAAAAGTTTCAAAACCAAACATGTAAATCAACTTTGCCCAGTATATGTTCTGTGCTTTAGATCTGCAGGTGAAAATCCTTCTAATGCATACACCGCACAATTAAAAATAGTTAAACTTTATTAGACATATTCTAAATTTCGATGTGGACCATTTCTACACCCAGTCTGCAGGTGAATGCATACCTCCTGCAAATTATGTCATATTGGCCATTTCTATACTCAGCCAACTTAACTAGGTGTTTTTCAAAATTGTATAGTTGTGGAGGCTTATCAACGTTCACTTGCGTTAGGAGGCTAATAGTAATGATCAATCCTACTTTTAGCTCGAAGGGAGCTGAAAAGTCGGTAAGACATAAATCAGTTACAATACGTAATACGTTATCTGGTCACAAAGTCACTCAATTGCGGTTCCATGGAAGGCGTAGATTGTTCCATGGTAGATCTACCGAGCCTCGCCATTTACATATCAACCGGTGATTTTAAAATCCATACCAATTATCATTACCATGTTTATCTACAACTTGCATTTGATGATTTCCAGTTAAAATTATGATATTAAATTACTAACTCGACTTCTAGAGTTTACTTTGACTCTTAATTCATGGGTAAGTTTTCGAAAAGGCAACGATTGATCGATATTGAGCTTTTCAATTAGTAGTGTCAAGACTCAAGAGTAACTTCGAATAAGTACGATTACTTTACTCCAAATATCAGTATGCAGCGTGCAATATGGATTCAAGATATTCCACGGTTGACTTCGATCTAGGTTACTATATGAAAATCACAACATAAGGCATTTTTAATTGTAAAACGTGTACCGCCATAGATATAGCATTTTTAATAACGGAGACAAGGCATATGAATTACAGCTTTAAATCCGCTAAAGTTGTAATGCTAATCATGCATCTGAAAGAAGGCGGGGGAAAACTTTGAAATGGTTCTCACTGAGCAGGTACCTGATTAACAAAATTATTTGTGCACTGAATAGTTTGTGGAATTTAAACAAGATTTAAGACAAAAGATATAGTATCCACAAGCCCTGCAGAACTGTACAAAATCAAATTAAAAATTTTAGCACAGTGAGAGAAATGTACACTGCATTACCATTTCTGGGAAAACCCAAGAAAATCCTACCCTTTTTAGTGTATCCGACCTCCATATGTCTCTTTAGAATTCTCTTTCAAAAGTGCCTGAGGAATCTGATTAGGTCCGAGTAAGTCCGAGGCACAAAAAATTCGAGAAAATAAAAAACAAAATTGGGCCTGTCGAAGATGGAAGTACGAACTTTAAGCTCTAATAACTTTTACAAAATGCAATAGATTTCGAAAAAAGTAGTGCAGGTAGGTTGAGAAGGGAATATTGTAGGATCTGTTCTGTTGAATTTTTGAATAAGGCCTCATTTCTTGAGAAAAGTGGATCCGGGGGTTCCCGGTCACTTGGAGGAAAAAAAATATAAAAAGGGTAGGAATATTAACTGAACGGTCAATAAATTAAAAAGCAATTTCCTTTTAAGTTTACGGTATATCTCTAACTATGCTATATAAGTCTATTAGCTTAACCAAAAAGAGATGCTCAATCTTGCTATATGCATGTTTAAGTGGGAATTTTACCAATTTAGCAGGTGAAGTAGTGAAGGTAAAAACCAAAAAGGTTCAAACGTTGAAAGAATTACAGCGAGTAAACAGTATTTACAATTTGCCCAATTAGACCAAGCCCTTCAAATTTTTTAAAGCCGTTTCTATAACGTAGAACAAACAGGGATCGTGGAGAATCAAGATTTATAATGTAGATCTAAGTTCTAACGGGCTTTAATATCCATCTCGCTAATGCTACAGAACACAATAACAACAAGTAATAAACAAATATCAGCTTCTATTTTAAGCCGTAGGTCCGTAGCACACGACACATGACCCACTCTCAAAAGATTAATTACCCAAAGTAATACGTTTTTTAGGGCGTCATTTAACCTATGCTTTATCAAATCAGTGCATTCAGTTAACTGTATTTAAAATGCTACTCAAATACATTTTGAAAATTATTTCGAGTTCTAAAATGAGTCAGGTCCGGCTTTCGATAACCCTTTGGAATGTGTGCCTCTTTGATCTTGGGCATCGGACAATATAGATCGATGTCGGCACTACACATGTATAGTTACTAGTACTTTAGAGTTTTTTCTCCACAAAAAGTCACCGAGATGTCTCACAGAACGTATAGAAGAAACTATAGAACAAATTTGAGACTTGTGTGCCCTCAGCCCTGTAAGTAACAGACTACAGTCCACGGGAGAATAAAGTACACTGTGTAATCAAACATGGAAGAAGTTTCCATACATACCTTTGCGTAATTTATTTAGCCATGTTGTCACGCCCTTGAGGAAAATTCTAAGCCATCTTCGATTTCGCTAAAAATACTGCACGGCCAAAAATAGTAGGACCCTCTCTCACATATCAACTGTTTCTTCAAAGCTTTACTAATAATTACAAATTTGTATTTTAAGACCACACACAGGATACAACATAGTTACCCTTCAAAAAAAGCCAAGGAGGATCAGCTACATACAACACAAAAGTTGATAGAAATTTTGATGATTATCAGAACACAGTACGTGGAAAAAAAAATCTATAAACAACCCTACAGTGTACAGCCTCTAGAGTCCGCCTTATAATCATTTTTCTCAACAGTGGATTGTAGTATATTGTGGTGGTGACTCGCAACTGTTTAATGGCATTTGCCTAATAATCAATTCCAAATTCCCCATGATAGCGCCATGTAATAATCAGTTCATTTAGCTAAGCCATCAACCGTTAAGTTGTACAATATTACAACTGCACTGCCAAATACTGGACACCAAAAGACAAGATTTATGATCTATTAATGGTAACTTGTAAGTCCAAAGATAAAATGGCCCATGGGCCATTCCCACCTGATGGCTGATGTGTTGAAGTAACAGGCATTAAAGATACTAGACTACCAGTATTTGACTTTTTTCTAGTAATGAAACAAAATGTCTCTCTGGGATAAACTTATTGGTCACAGACAAAGTGTTAGTAGAGCATTTGTATAGAAGATTCAAGAATCCTCGCTTGTTACTACCTACCGAAATTGACATGTCCACTGGTCAGTACTAAGTGGTAAGTAGTGATTGATGATTACCATACCTTTAGTAAAATGTGATAAAAATAGGTGCATATGAACTAGAAATACCCAAATGTTACCCAACATTGATGAACCCCGAGGGTTATACTGGTCTCTGGACTCTGAATTGGAGATATAGACTATAGACTAATTTATAAAGCTTCTAGACCTTCTTGGATCATAGAAATAGAGCATAGAACCTGATTATTGTAAATGATCTTAGGATTATAGTAGAAGTCAAAGGTCATATATAGCGCCTGGAAGCTGGACCCTTCAATTTATAACCTCCTACGTTTTTAGTTCAAAATTGATTCAAGTTGATGAGCTAAAAAGAATCGGCATAATCATATCCAACAACACAAATTTACAGGGACTTTTATTCACAACCATTGAACTTTTGAGTCAGTAATGCAATAGTTGAGTCGAATGTCCCGTTGTGATATCCACTAATCTAAAAGTGAATAAAGTTGAGATTATAACTTACCAATGATTCGTGTGACTAATGCTACAGTCTACTTGTTAATGATGGATTAATGTTGGGATGTGGTTGGAATAATTCCACCCTATCCTGCGCTTATGTACATTGCCATAATCTTAAACTGTTGCAATAAGCTCATTCATTTAGCCAGTAACGCTTCTTTGATTTGATATAGAGCATACAGGGAATTGAAAGTTAAAGCATTGGCTCTTGGGCTACTGAGGTAAGTACACTTAATCCATATGCCAGCTACAGCATATATGTTTTGAATTCCTGAATTTATCAGATCGCTGATCGATGAAAGGCTTGAAACGACAAGTCCGCTTTTCACAGATTTAAGAAGTAGCTGGTGAATAGGGTACAGTGTAACTTCCTATATGTTAATAATCGTGACCGATTCATATTTCAGCTGTACTCCAAACACTCTGACTTGGTGCATAGACTCATGTAACTTGTTCCTTGTTCCTAGATCTAAATTTCAAACTATAGGTAGACTAAGACACAAACTGCATTATAACAATTTCAGCTAACCTGAATTTTTGACAGAGGAATTTTTTATATGATTCAGACATTGAAAGAAGAACCGTCTTGGACAAGTCACAAAAGGAATGGGTTCTTATGTTCAACACTACTTTTTGTGATAGTCTTGCGTTACTTGAGGATTACAATTTTCTAGTCCAATTAATTGACTATAACACAAACGTAAGCTATTACGAAAATTTATAAAGTAGTGGCTAGTAAACGTATTCATGTATACTGAAGTAAGTATATTATAGTACATCGGTGCTGACTTATTGATGGAAAAAGGAAGATCTTCACTCCATATACTAATTTAGTTTGCGGGCATTGAGATGATAAGAATGTTTAACAAGAACGAAAGCAAAAAACTCAAGAATCAACACCAAGGCTGAAGGTACATTCAACGCATAGTTTATTGGATTGTAAGAGGCATCAAACTGAGCCACACAATTCTTGAAAAGACGCAATTATAGAGATAAGGCAAATCTTAAACCGTTTAACTGCATCGATGATGTCGTTTTTATATCTCGATGTTCATGCCAGTGGAGCAGTATGTAAAATGGGTTAAAACGTACAGAAAATAACCAATAACATCACGGAAGCTGTTAACTTATAGAGACTCGGATAAATTAACTGTAAAACTAAAGCTCCTGCTTGAGATGGATGGATGGAAGGTTTGAAGTGATAGGAAGAAACGATGGTAATACTGTTACTCAGGCTAAAGAAGGTTCAATCATAGTAAATCAAATATTCTTCAAAACCCGCGTGCCATACGGTCTTAAACAATATTCAACATGCTTTGAGTCAGTTATCAGCGATGTGATTCATAGAACAGTTTCTCTTATTCTTCCGCAAGTGCTTCCATCTATTTGGGTAAATGAACAGGGTATTAGTTTTGACATTCTATTTCCGCCGGAATTCATTTTCAATCAATCAATACTAGTATGTCCAATTAGGAGCATTGAACTACGAGCAACTCGTGAAAACATTGACCTTGGCGGTTAGATGGTTTGACTACGGAAGCAGAGAATGTCTGAATGATTTTGTTTTTGAGTATAGTTTGGGGAATTGGCTTAAAAGCAATATTGACTAAATGTTCCGATCAAGGAATCTATAACTGAAACTGAACATTTGCTTAATAACTATAAGCATATGAAGAGTTCCCAGAAAAAACATAAATATCAAACTACTCTGACTACAAAACTCCACTTGATATCAGCAAAATGCTTCTAACTTACCCTCAAATGACGTTTTAATCGGATAACGACAAACAAAATCCGAACATGGGATTAAAAAATCACCCCAGTAAGGCGAATACAGCCCATTTATATCACCAATGATACAACCAGAGATGACCATCCAAGTGTGGACCATTCTTACAATCGAATTCTGTTAATTGTTCATATTCTTCCGGGTTTATGCTGCGTTTTTTTGGTCCAATCAGGTAAAGAGTTGCTACGATTTAAGCAGTGGCCCCGATTAAGGAAGATTGCTAAATAAGCAAAAAAAAATATTAATTAAAGAAAGACACGAAAAATTATCATTTTGTCTCCTTATTAAATCCCCATATTGAGCCAGTTACTTATTTCGATCAAGTTCCCAGTTCACATTTGATCCTATTTTGAATTTCTATTGAATCACTAGAAACTCAAATCAATCAAGTATCAATCACCCTAGAGAAAGAAGTGCATCTTAGATAAGGTCCCTTCTTTTAATCTATAATTTGCCACAAGTCTACCAACTAGAGAACTCTTTAAATTTAACAATGTCGTAAGTATATCTACTCTAGTTCTATTGGTTATCAATCAGCATAGATGGACCTTGATATATCATCCTTTTTACATGGATCAAGTACTAACAAATCCCTAGATTCGCAGAAGTGGCTGCTAAAGCAGAAGACAAGGTCGATAAGACTCAAATCGAAGTGGATCACGATGCTAGAGAAGCCAAGGCATTAGCCAAAGAAGCAGCTGAGAAAGCTAAGGGTGCTGTTGACGATGCTGAATCAAAAGCTCAATCGACCATCGATGGTGTTAAGAAGGATTTACCAAAATATCGTGAGGATGGTAAGAAGATTGCAAATGAAACAATCGATAAGGTCAAGAAGGACTTATCAGAAGGTAAGAATGCACTACACAAACTTTTTGACAAAGTTGTTGCTAGTGTCTCCAGTGCTTCAGCCTACATTGTCGACACCACCAAGACCACTACATACAAGGCCAAGGAGGAGTTGAAAAATCCAGTTGTTGCTACTCAAACGGTGGTTACCATTGGTGCTATTGCAGGCTTAGTCGTTGGTATCCAAGAGCGTGCTAAATTGTTTAGAAATAAGACTGATGGTGAAATCACTGCCATTTTGGCTGGTCTTGCTGGATTTGTGCTTTTGGATGGTTACTTGTTTGCTACCAACTATGGTAAATACAACAAGAAGTCTTTGAAATGAGTTGATCAACAACTAAAGAGGAGCATTCGAATTCATTAAAGACCATCACTGGAAACTACCTACTTATGTTTTCCCCAATAAGGGATTTATATTGCTTTTGATTGGTTGATCGTGTGAGTGGTAAACTCCACTTATTTCTAGCTACTGTTGATTACTTTTTATTAAACCCAAACTTTCCTAAATCGATTTTTATATCTTATCCTATGTCTGTTATAACTAGCAAGTTAATTGTAGTGGTTGTTGTATAAATGCACTTCAGTATTGAGAATTGTCCTGTTATCTTCTCCAAACCAGATGGAAAAATGGAAATATGCAAGGCTGACACAAAAAGTGAAAAATGACACATAGCACAAGAGCCCTAAATTTAGTCACGTGACTGAGGACATATCTGGTAGCCCTATTTTTATTTTCACATCCAGACATCACGAAAAAAAATCGTCACAGTGAAAAATAAAAATCATGAAAAACTTTTTGGAAGATAACTAGAAAGACTTTGTATATAAGTATTGTCGATCGAAAGTTACCAACATCAACTTTCCGTGTCCCATTCCGACTTTTATACTTAATTAATCAATAAAAATGTCTGCTCCAGCTGCTGCTCCTGCTCAAGAGCAAAAAAGAGGTGGATTCGCCAGAAGAGGTGGTCGTCAAGGTGGTAGAAGAGGTGGCCGTCAAACCGAAGAAAAAGGTTGGGTCCCAGTCACCAAGTTAGGTAGATTAGTTAAAGCTGGTAAGATCTCTACTCCAGAAGAAATCTACTTACACTCTTTACCAGTCAAGGAATTCCAAATCATTGACACTTTATTCCCAGAATTGAAAGATGAAGTCATGAAAATCAAACCAGTTCAAAAACAAACCAGAGCCGGTCAAAGAACCAGATTTAAAGCTGTTGTTGTCATTGGTGACTCTAACGGTCACGTTGGTTTAGGTATCAAAACCGCTAAGGAAGTTGCTACCGCCATCAGAGCTGCTATCATCATTGCTAAATTATCCATTGTTCCAATCAGAAGAGGTTATTGGGGTACTAACTTGGGTGCTCCACACACTGTTGTCTGTAAGACCACTGGTAAATCTGGTTCCGTTTCCGTCAGATTGATCCCAGCTCCAAGAGGTAAAGGTATTGTTGCTTCCCCAGCTGTTAAAAAATTATTGCAATTAGCTGGTGTTGAAGATTGTTATACCGCTTCTTCAGGTTCTACCAGAACTTTGGAAAACACTGTCAAAGCCGCTTTCGTTGCTATTGCTAACACTTACGGTTTCTTGACTCCAAACTTATGGGCTGAACAAACCTTGCCAGTTTCTCCATTGGACACTTACGCCGATGAAGCTGCTGCTTCTAAAAAAGCTTACTAAATTGCCTGATTAACTTCATGGTGATATGTCTTATATTTTAATACATTAGTAAACTCTTTTAATTCACATTTGTAGATAATGAACACCTGCGTGATGGGATTTGGTACTAAAAAAAGATAACGACTAGGTTTATAGTGTTTGTTTTACTGTTTCTATACTAATGACAGTGTCACGTACAATATTTACTACTCATCACTACAACTTGAATAAATGAATATGTGAATGTGTTATTATGAATGTGTTATTATGAATGATCGTTATTATGTAAATTATGTATTATGAATCAACTATGCAATTGTTTTCTCTCTCATCTTCAAATCTTATTACTTATTATGTCCTTTATCAGTAGCCATCTTCATCAAACCAATCTCTCTCTTGAAATTTTGAACATTGAAAAGACTGCCTTTCTAAAACTCACATGCACATGAAGTTCTCCGTTGTCCATTTTATCAGCACTTTCTCCTGCCATGATCAGATCTCTTTCAATCAAGTATCCTCTAACTACGAGTAAACTCAAGACACCTGCCACATATGTGCACCCACAATAGATCTCGGTATGAAGATATTGGGAAACTGAATACAATGCACCTCCTTTAGGATCACCTTTCAATTGTAATCCAATAATAGGTGCAACGATTGCAGAAACACCAACTGTGAACCAAACCATGTTCAATGCATTTTTAAACTTTCTTAACCCAAAGACTCTTGACACAATAGGAGACAAACTAACCCAAATTGATCCTGATAACAAACCTTGTAATATACCAAACGCTAGAACGGATGCATAGTTCCTTATTGGAATCCACATTGCAAAACAAAGTATTGCGACTATGGAATAGACCCAAACAATGGTGGTGACAACACCCATGAGATCAGAGATTCTACCAACAAGCGGTCTTCCAATAATGAAACCAACACTGATCATACTTGAAGCGATGGATGCTTGAGTTGAATCAAAACCTAAAGTTTTAGCAAAATCAGCAATACCTAAAAGCAAAGCGGTGTATCCTTGCATGACCATAAACACATGTAAGGTTAATAACCAAAAGACATAGTGTTTGGCAACGGAAAGGTCAAAGATTTTGGCAGTTTCTGGTTTGACAAACTGATCTCTTGTTCTTGCTAAGATTATCCCCACAGTACATAATACCGTACAACAAATCGATTGGGTGATATATGACCATCTTAGACTATGATTCTTTATGATTGCCTGTGTAGACAAATTAAATAATAATCCACTAAACCCTGCACCTGAAGCTGCAATTGCTCCTGCTAATGCTCTTCTCTTTCTAAACCATTGTGGAATTAATCCATAAGCTGGAACGAAAACAGTACCATAACCAAGTCCAACTAATAACCCTTGCGTTATGTACAACTGCCATAGTTCTTTAACAAATCCACTAAGGAAATATCCTAAAAACGTGAGTAGTGTACCTATTGCAAGAGTTGGCTTAATTCCTATTTTGGAAAGAAGTATCCCACTAAATGGAGCCAAAACGAACCCTATACCAAATTGGATCCCACCAATTGTAGAATAATCCAACTTTGTTGCATTCTTAAATGATCCCTCTTGCAAGTAATGAGCCAAATAGATCGAGTAGGAACCAGTGGCAGAGACTGCTGTGACCAAACACACATTACCAGCAACCACTACCCAACCGTATCCACCATCAGGAACTTCAATAACGTCTTCTTTCTCCGGGGTATTTTCTTCCATTTCTATATTATACTCAAGGTCTTCTTTCCCCTTCTGATCATCAAGAGGTTGCGAAGACATCTCACGAGTACTACTTTGACTCTCTCTAAGTGGTGGTTGGAATAAAGCAAAAGTTTGAAAACATTAGAATTGATCAATGTTATCAAGTTGGTGAGTCAAAACTTTTAAGCGGGATTTGACAACCGTTATCGAGAAAGTTTTCCTCTAAATCGAGTCAGAAAAAGAAAGGCTCAAAGAAGCTTTTAAGGTAATATAATTGAAACGGTGATAATGTTTTGATCCACCTCTTCTTTGGGAAACGATAGCTCATCGCGAGTCGTTTCTGTCACTCTGTGGCTCTCTTTTAATATATTTCTCCTCCTATATACGTGCGGCATCTTTCTTTTTTCTGTCATTTTTGGTGGTGGATAGTGGCTCCTATATATATCACTGAAATTTCTATATAACTACCGTGTTGAAATTTGGTTCGTACGAATGATATCAGCCTTCAGGTCACTCTGTGTACCGTAAGTTTGTAGTGGAAAGTAATTCGTCTCCACCCATCAACCTTTCCGGGTTTGGTTGGAAACAAATTGATCAAATTTCAGAATCTCTAAAAACCGAAACAAGGTTGATGAAACCCATAAAACCTATCAAAATTACCCAAAAATTGCCCTAATATCTGTAAAATACTGTGGAATAAGTATTCTGCCCATTATTGGTTGTTCCTATGAACTTTTCAAGGCTATAACTCCTTTCAAGAGCCTGCAATTTAACTAAAACCGATTTTTTTTTTTTGTAATAAGTCATGTATTCGATTCTAATATATAAAAATGTTTAAAAAACCGATGTCCGTTTTTGCTTAGTCAGCGACTTTTTGGTCAAATTTGCAAAATTACAAAGTTGTCAACTTCGCGGTTACAGTGGCCGAGTGGTTAAGGCGATGCCCTGCTATTCTAAGTAGCTGTTAGGCATTGAGTTTTACTTGCGCAGGTTCGAATCCTGTCTGTGACGCCATTTTTTTTTGAAAATCAATACTCTGAATTCTTCGTAGAATATATCTCACCACCTCCTTGTGTTACTATTGGTGTTATCTATGGACTATTGGCTCCAATGTGCCACTAAATATTAGACTTTAATCGCGTTCAATAATTTTTTTGTACCAATTTTTTCAACCCTGGTGATATTAAGAGTTTTTGTTTCCTTGACAACGAACTTAAAAATGTAAACAAATAACAGATCAAAAAAAAAAAAAAAAAACACAAAAAAATTCCGATCTATAAACTCTCCTCATACTCAAAAAGGTCATTCTTTACCATTCGTCTTACATTCATCCTCCTTCTGCTTCCATATTCATCGACAGTTGCTACTTACTGAGACGAAGCTAATTCAAGAGCTCACGATAATTGCACTTGCTACATACCAACACGCATTTTTATTTGTTTTGACCACCGTGACCTTCGCTAACTAAAGACCTACGTGCTGTTTTTTTGGTCAAATCAGAAGCCAATATGTTGCAATCTAACAGAGACAGACGTAATGGTCTCATCATCTCATCGGGTGCCACTTATGGTAAATTTAATAACAGAAGAACTGGTAAATACAATCTTAGTGATGTCGTTTTAAATCTTGATAATGATTTCAACATTTCTCAGGACAAATTAAGTGATGATGAGTTTGAATCATCCGATTTGGTTAATAGATACTCTACCGTTGAAGATGACGATGATGACTCGTTCCATGGAATAAGTGATGTTCCATACGCTCAATCGCATTTAGTCAACGTTTCAATTTCAGATAACGAACAGGATGAAAATTCAACGATAATGATATCAAGTCCTGAAAAACAAAAAGAAGATTCATTCATGATGTTTGCTAGTCCTGAAAAAGTGGAAAAAACTCATCAAACTTCTCAACATAAAAGTCATTCAAAGAAAAGCTCATTACATGATAACACGCCAAATAAGCGCCCAGCTTTACAAGATATTTCACCATCCATTCAAAGTAATATCACTAGTGATATCAATGATAAGAGGATTCCATTGAATGGGAACGTTCCAAGTTTCCAAAGAAATAGTTCCGCTGGGCTAAGTCATCTGAGAAATAGATCCTCATTAACTTCAAATAGTTCTAAAAGATGGTCATTATTATCTTTCAACAATGACTTGGATAAAGAGAATTCAAACAGTATTTCCAAAAGATTTTCAATCAACTCAATTCCATCTATCCAGTCAATCCATTCTTCATCATCAAAGAATAAAAGATTTTCAATTTCTTCACAGCATTCTTCATCTACTTCATCAACCACATCTTTTAAAACAGCCATTACAAAAGTTGGAAACATTTTATCATCTGTCTCAGTTAATTCTGGTGATACTTCAAGTGAATCAACACCATATAAAAACATTCAACCAGGTGTTGTTGGAGAACCTTTCTCTAATTCAAACACGAATAAGAGATCAAGTGATAATGCTAATCTTACACCTATCACAGTTCGTCATTCTCATCTCAATTTGAGAAATCCAAGATCCCAGCCTGTATCTATTCCAAACATGAGACCTACACCATCCACAGCTAAAGCGGATGATGATAATATAAGTTTGTTCAGTACAAACACAATGTCAAGTTTGAGAACATCTAGATCTAGGTTCAGATTATCATCAATATTTTCATCATCATCATACAAAAAAGAGAATGATGGTGAATCGATAAGATCATTGAAAGGTAAAAGTTCATTTAATGATATAAGAAGATCTGTATTGAGATTGAACAAAAAGGAATCAATATCAGATTTAAACAGAAACATGATTTCTTTACCTAAACCAGACAATGATTCAAGATTAAAATTATCCAATAGATTAAGAAATTCTCCATCAATCATATCTATTGGTTCTGTTGTTTCAAGACCAACTACTGCTATTTCTAATACAACAATAGCAACGTCACAACTTAATACCAGCTCAACCATTGATGATATCAACAACGAACAACTCCGAACTTTGATAAAATTGACTGAAAGAGATCAGATCTATTCATTCAATTCATATTTAAACAATGTTTTGAAACTTACGAATAATGAACTGTTGATTAAATTTAATGAAGCTTCATATAGTGAAGTTTATCAAGTCAAGAATTTTCAAACTGGTAAGATTGAAAAAATATTAAAAATTATACCATTTGGAGATGATTCAGTTGATCAACCTACCATTGATAATGTTATTCAAGAGTTGAAAATTAACAATAAATTGAAAAACATGCCTGGATTTATTAAATTGAATCATTCAATTATCGTTCAAGGTAAATATCCACCATTTTTACTCAAATTATGGGATGATTTCAATGAACTGAAAGGTTCTAAGAATATAAGGCCTGATGAATTTGGTGATGATCAAAGATATTTGATTCTTGATTTGGAGTATGGTGGTTTAGATTTAGAAAAATTCCCAATTACCAAATGGAATGAATCATTGGATATATTTTGGCAAATTGTTAAGATTTTATCTAATGTTGAAAGAAAGTTAAAGTTTGAACATCGTGATTTACATTGGGGTAATATTGTTATTGATATGTTGGAAAAAGATTACAATAACCATAGTGATATTGAAGAAATAGATGAAGATATTTCGAGTATATCAATTGATGAAGAAACGATAACGAAAAGATTCACAAAGAATAAAATTAGTGTTAAATTGATTGATTATACATTATCAAGATTAGATGATGATAACAATCAAACAATTTTTACAAGTTTAGATCATCCTGATTTTTTCAAAGGTAAAGGAGATTATCAATTTGATATTTACAGATTTATGAGAACTGATATTCAACAACAATGTGGTAAAGACATTAATTGGTCAATCTATACGCCAAGATCCAACCTTTATTGGCTTCATTATATTCTTTTGAAATTGATTAATAGCAAGAATTTAAAGAAAAGATCAAAAGATTTGAGTTATAAAAAATTAGAATATTTAGCCAAATGTTTAGATCCTGCTAGGAAAAAACCAGAAGGTAATGTGACCAAAAAGAATGGGAAATGGAATAATTATTACAGTTCTGATTTCAACGAATGTTTTGACGTTTTAAAATTAGGTGATATTTGTGGATTACACTAAAGGGACTAATGTATAATAAACACAGATTTATTTATTCAAGTATGAGTAGGCTTGATCTTTATTTCTTAACAGATTCTGGTTTAACAGGTTCAACTAAACCTTGACCTTTGAATCCTTTGATAATAGTAGTTATTCCACTTACGAAAACACCACCTAATATCCAAAGACTTCCAAATTTAACAGCACCATCGTTATTACCACCCAATACGGCGGCAAAATCGAATCTTAAGAGATCTTTAACCAATTTTATCACATTCAAACCCAAGAATGATTCCACAACACCAGGGACGACTCCTTGAGGGATGTAATAAACGGTTTTGTTTCTATACCAAAATCTCGAGACGAAAACAATGAATGTTATTAATTGAGATGTCAATTTGATGATTCTTGCATGGCCTGAATTGGAGTTTGAGATCTCATCCTGTGTGGATTTCAACTCTTGTTCCAGTTTTTCAACACGACGGTTCAATTTCGTCCATTTAGCATACTCATTCTGTGGTGATATACCAGCTCTCTGGGTAATACAGGTGTTGATCTCTGTCTTGATGGCTCTCTCCTTCTGGAAGAGCTGGGAGTGGAGGTACGGGCCCAGCAGCGAGAGCACGAGCGTGAGAAGCGGCGTGGCGAGCGACTTGAGCAGCAGCAGAGCGATGAGGAAGAGGAGCATAACTGATAACTAATAACTAATAACTGATAACTAGTAATATCAATATCAATATCAATATCATTCGCGAGAACAAATTTTCAGCACACAGTAAAGAGTGAGTAGTGAAGCATGTCCGACACTGAAGAGTACGAAAACTGGATCTCGGACTTCTGCTCGCTCTACGGCCACGCTTTCATCGTCGAAGTCGCGTCGGAGTTCATCGAGGACGACTTCAACCTCACGGGGCTCCCAGCGATGGTGCCCTTCTACAGAGAGGCACTCGACCTCATCCTGGACTTCGAGCCAGAGGAGCCCGTCAAGATCAGCGACATGCCCCTCATCCAGCACAGCGCAGAGATGCTCTACGGGCTCATCCACCAGAGATTCATCCTCACGAAGCAGGGGCTCGCCATGATGAAGGAGAAGTACGAGAAGAAGCAGTTTGGCGTGTGTTCCAGGTATCTGTGTGAAGGGATGCCCCTCTTGCCCGTGGGCAGACAGGACCTGCCTGGGTTCGAAGCTGTGAGGCTGTTCTGCCCTTGCTGTATGGACTTGTACCTGCCTAGCTCGTCCAGGTACCTCAATGTGGACGGTGTCTTTTTCGGTACGACGTTTGCTGGACTCTTTATGAAGATGTATCCCGAGCATGTGGAGCCACGTAACGCCAGAGGAGGAAGAGACGGGTTGAGAAGTAAAGTGAACAATGGAATCTACGAGGTGAAGATATTTGGGTTCAAATTGAACGAGATGAGTGCAGTTGGAGGTAGAATGAAATGGTTGAGACAACTTCCTCAAACAGAAGAGGAAATTAAAGAGTTTAACGAGTGTGAGTATCGTCTTGTGGACGAGGAGGAAATGCTTGATGATTAATTGAAGAGCTGGCAACTAGAGCTGGCTGATGAATATAATAACGTTTATAGTAATATGAATAGTTGTAGAGATAGTAGATAGTAGATATTATAACGCTAGGACTAATGTGTATGAAGTGGAGGAGAGGTGATAGTTTCCTTACAATCATATAAAAAAGACTAGAAGTTTATACTATACAGGTACCAAAGGAAATCATCGGGCAGAAAGTATACTTATCAGTGCTCTAGAAGAAGGTAATGAGAGCACTTTGGTATGAGAAGAAGTCAAAATATCAATTCATCTAAAATCTAGAAGAAGAATAAACCAAAGATGGCAAAGATGAAAGTCATCGAGGCTGTTTTCATTGAACCAGCACCATCAAAGACACTGTTGATTGAAACAGTTGATCCTGATCCTGATGATCCATTTGGCTGAGAGGCTGATCCATTTGGCTGAGAGGTTGATCCACTTTGTTGAATAACAGTGGCTGGTGTAACTGCTGGATTTGGTTTAGCAGTTTCAGCAGGACCAGCACCTGGTTTACCTGAAGTGGAAACAGTTTCAGTAACTTTAACAGTGACAGTGGATGGAGTATTGACAACAACATAAGTACCAGAATCATCAACAACCACATGAGTAGATGTATGACCTTCGTTCCAACCTTCAGTGACACATGGAACAGTGACAGTTAAAGTAACACCAGAGGAGACAGTGACAACTTCAGTTGAGATAGAAACCGGAGTTTCCACAACAACTTTTGGACCATTAGAGTCAGTAGTGGTATAAGTGGTGATGAAAGAACCAGTCCATGGTTTGGTAGTAGTAGACAAAGGAGTTTCAACAACAATCTTTGGACCATTAGAATCGGTGGTCGTGTAAGTGGTGGTAAAAGAACCAGTCCATGGGATAGTGGTGACTGGAACACTTCCAGTAGGTGTGTCAACAACCCAGAAAGTGGTGGTCGAGTCAGAGGTTAGGTAAGTTGTGGTGAAAGAACCTGTCCATGGTTGAGTAGTAGTTGAGATTGGAGTTTCAACAATAATCAAAGGACCATCAGAATCAGTAGTGGTGATGGTTGTTGTTAAAGAACCAGTCCATGGAATAGTGGTGGTTGGGGTTGGAACATTTCCACTTGGAGTGTCAACAACCCAGAAAGTGGTGGTAGAGTCAGACGTTAGATAAGTTGTTGTAAAAGCACCAGTCCATGGCTCGGTGGTAGTAGGCACAGGAGTTTCAACAATAACCTTTGGACCATTGGAATCAGTAGTAGTGTAAGTAGACGTGAAAGAACCAGTCCATGGCACAGTCTCCGTTGAGATTGGAGTTTCAATAATCCAAATAGTGCTGTTATAATTAGAAGTAGCATGAGTTGTTGTAAAAGAGCCAGTCCATGGTCTAGTAGTACTTCCAACTGGAGTCTTGACAATGACTTTAGGACCATCAGAGTCAGTAGTGGTGTAAGTGGTCGTGAAAGGTTCTGTCCAAGGTTCAGTGGTAGTTATAATAGGAGTGTCCACAGTCCAGAATGTGCTGGTAGAATCTGAAGTTAGGTAAGTTGTTGTGAAAGATCCGGTCCATGGTCCAGTGGCAGTTGGAACAGGTGTGTCAACAACCCAGAAGGTGGTGGAAGAGTCAGAAGTTAGGTAGGTTCTTGTAAAAGAACCAGTCCATGGCTCAGTACTGGTTGGAACTGGAGTTTCAACGATAACCTTTGGACCATCAGAGTCGGTGGTGGTATATGCAGTAGTGAAAGTACCGGTCCATGGTTCAGTAGTAGTTGGAATTGGTGTATCAACTTCCCAGAACGTGGTGGTAGAGTCAGAACTGATGTAGGTTGTTGTGAAAGAACCAGTCCATGGTTCAGTGGTAGTTTCGATTGGAGTTTCAACAATCACCTTTGGGCCATCAGAGTCGGTGGTGGTATAAATGGTAGTGAAGGTACCAGTCCATGGTTCAGTAGTGGTTGGAATTGGAGTATCAACTTTCCAAAAAGTAGTAGTAGAATCAGAAGTCAAATAAGTTGTGGTGAACGTGCCAGTCCATGGTTCAGTAGTGGTTGGAACAGGAGTATCCACAGTCCAGAAAGTAGAGGATGAATCTGAAGTTAGGTAAATTGTTGTAAAAGATCCTGTCCATGGTCCAGTGGCAGTTGGAACAGGAGTATCAACAGCCCAGAAAGTGGTGGTGGAATCAGAGCTGATGTAGGTTGTTGTGAAAGAACCAGTCCAAGGTTCAGTAGTAGTCTCGATTGGAGTTTCAACAATAACAACAGTAGTGGTAGAGTCTGAACTGGTAGTGGTGATTGTCTCAGTACCTGTCCATGGAATCGTGGTGGTTTCTTTAGGACATTCAGCATTTTCAAGTTCCTCAAATTGGTAAATCAAAGAAGACCAGTCATCTTCATAAGTTGTGGAAGGTGTTATCAAACGTAGTCCCAATCTTGTAGTTCGTCTCATATTAGAATAGGTAATTCTTATTGGGTAATATTTTCCGCTGTCTAGATTGAATGCTGCACCAGTACGATACTCTGCTGTGTATGTTTCATGATCAAGCACAGCATTCAAATAAGCATTTCCAAATGTGGCTGTGCTCTCAGACTTATCACAGCAAGTAAAAGCGGAAGAGTCTCCAAAATAGATAAGAGTACCATCATCAACAATAGCAGATATCTGATAAGATCCTGTCTGGGGTGCTTTCAAATAACCAATAAGCTCAAGAGTGTAATTAGTAATGGTGATTGGAAACCCGTATATTTCTCCCTGGATAGTTTCATCACCAGCGAGTAGTTGGTCAATAGTTGGTCTTCCAACACCTGTTACAGTCCCTAAAACGTTGTCTGATTTATAGCCCTCAGCTAAGTAGTTTTCATCATCAGCAAACTTATTGGAGTTAAATAGATAAGGGTAAAACGTTGCATCAAAACCAGTTCTTGCTGGCTGAACTCCAATTGGACAGGCCTCAAAAGTAGCTTGAGCGCTCGCATCTAGTGTATGGAATGCACAAATTGCCAAAGCAAATGTGATTTGCTTATTGAAAATCATCGTAACTTGAAATTAGAGAATCACTAAAAACTTGGAAAGTTAAAGGGAAACTGCCTCACTTTTATATTCTTGTGATATAGACTCAAAAGAAACCATTGGGACCAGGACTATGAGTAGGGTCTTGTAGAATGAACAATAATTATGCAGGTATATGGACTGCTGGTACAGGGCTGCTGAATCAAGGCCCAACACCTTAGATTTGCAGTCGAATCAAGAAAAAAAAAACCAAATATGAACATGCCTAGAGAACTAGACATATGCACCATTGAATGAAGGAGGACCTATATACCACCAGCGGTAGTATTCATTTCCTTGGGATTATCAATTATCATGAACGCCAGATGTCAATGAGAGCAGTGCCCAATATGAGTTGGGATTCATTAATGGAAGCAATGCTTTTGGATATCAGGCGCAAAACAGTTTGAGATCACATGAGCTGATATAGAACTCAGATACATGTATTGCAACCTAACAAGGGAAGAGATTCCAACAGTCAGGCGTGGACGGAAATGAGCAAGACCAGTAATTAAAGATGCGCATGTCCATAGTATCAAGACCAAAAAAACCTCAAAAGGAGACCTAATTATCTCTGATAATATATCCCGGTAAGCAGAGTCTTAGAATAAACCAGCAGTTCTTGGTTATGGAAATTTATTTGACTCAATTCTAGGTGTCTTGCTTTATAGGTTCATGTAAGTCCTCAGAAGTGATAACTCAGAAAAGGATCAACACTGGGACTAATTATATCAACTGAGGTTCTCCAGCTATTTGGATTTCCAAAATAGGACATCTTCGATCTCTCCAAAGCTCGTTGCTTAATTCATGCACGGTGCGTGCCAATATTTTGGTTCAAACTTGAAAGTTGACATACAAAAAAAAACCCTTGGAATGATTTTCATAGCTGGCAAATAGATGGTGAGTTGTTTAACAATTGAGTCAAATCCAACTTATGTGAGATTCTTGGACACAGAACTCATATTTTGTCCTGGACTTTAGATCCTAATGTAGACAAAGAGCAAGCAATTTCATCCTCATTGCTTCCAATAGACATTTTCTAGTATTGACCTCAACTCAGCAATATGTAAGTTCTGTAAATCAAAAATGACATTTACAGTCAAAAAAATATTAGTGCAGAATAACGACTTTGTAAGGCCCAAAAGCTACAACTCCATACATCATCACCCAGTTGAAAGCATAGCTTTGTGAGAAATCAGTTTTCAATCAGCGATTCTTCCCCAACTTCAACCTTGCCTCAGATTCATGGTGTGCTTCAAAGCAGTTCCATGATAGATTGGTTCGTGTCCTGCAAATTGTGAGTTAGCTGCATGTCACGTTGACTTTGAAGTTGCGAGTACCATCAAATAGCTCCGTACATGGTTGTCTTGACCTCATAGAGATTTAAACAAGCCCAAAGCCTATCATGCATCTTGTAGATCCCCACATCGGCGTATGTTAACCGTCCAGCCGCTAATTCAATTATGTGATAACAAACAGAGCCATGTCCAGTCTATATCCTTCCCTATCTGGTGCTACTGTCTTAGGTTTGACAATTTTGGAGGGTCTCCATCAGGGGATCAGTCTTAGCTATACCATATTCATCAACATAATACCGCTTTGTTAGGCTCAAGATACAACAGAGCTGCGTATACCAGACAATTCACGAATATGTGTATACATATTTGTGCCTGTTTGTTTATTACTCGGCTACCAAAACAATTTATTTGGTGAATTCGCGGTACCTTGCATATTATAGTGAAGAACAGGCATTATAATCAGCAGATTGATGGAAATTGGGAGAACTGCTGCTGCCAACTCGTTATAGGCCATAATTCTTGAATCCTTGAAGCATTGAATCTTGAATCCTACAAGTTTTGTAAGTACTACAAGTTCGGAATGGGGACTAAATGAAAAGATATATGCATCCTGCAAGTCCATAGCTGCTGGTGATAGGTAATGAAACAATTGTATAACGAATTGGCATCGAAATGCACACCCAAACGGTAGTAAATAGTGGCTTGGTACCTATCACGAGATATTGTTCTTCCTTTCCCAATTTGTTACTTCGTCTTTATGTACCGACCGATATACCAAAAAAAGCGCAAGCGCATTATGATTATTCAAATTGGGATTTCAAATGCCTGGTCATATTCACTGCAAAATAGATGTGCCAAGGCTCCCTCGTTAGGTATAGAGCCATATAAAATTGTCATCTGCAGACAGTCAAGCAAGGATCTGAGTCATGGATTTGAAAAGTTGAGTAAATGCAGTTCACAAAGATTCTTCAAATGAGAATTGAGTATAAAATTTAGTGAAGTGCCAGAAACTAAAATATTAGTACCATTTCCTTGCATAAACACATTATTTGTTGATAGAATATGTATAGATCTACATCTATTCAGACACTAACAACATTTCTGTGCAACTCTTGAGAATAGTTTTAGTAGTGGTACTATGGAGTGTGCCATATGGAGATGTATGCGTCATGTAACAAAGAGGCTGGTTCAAATTGTGGTTTAATACTCCTCTGGCGGTATGTTTGTCCCAAGCACCATCTAAATTGTGAACTGAATCTCAACAATACAAGGATATGAAATGTATGATAATCTCGGTCTATCTTTCCCGTGGTAAAACGTTAGGCTTATAAGAGAGAACATGCCATTTTAACTTGAAGATTCCTTTATAAAATATTTCAATAACTTCCCAAACTCGTCGTCAAAAATATTTAACGATTCTTCTGCACTTAGTTCACAAAAAGAGAAAACGTTTAAAGGTGTCAATTCTTGCTTTTTGTCTCTTCTCGTTTGTTTCCTTGAACCTCTAAGTCACAAAAATTTGGAAATAATCTGGCTATAGATGTACTCTTGTTTTGTTTCACCAACTTCATCATTTCTTATTTTAATTGAAATGAGATCTCCGCTCAAACTAGTTTTCATTCTTGCAGAACCCTCAACTATTTTCCTGTATAAGAAAGCTTTTCATTCATCACTGAAACTTCAACTTTTTATTCTCGTTATTACTTTGACACTATCATTTTCACTTGCGGAAGAATACCACTAGAGTTTGAACTTTCTATCGAAACTTTTGAGATTCCGCTTTGCGCCATCTTCAACTTCCTCCCAATCATCTGATGCAGATTCCATAGGGTCAATTGCTTCAAAGATACCTGCAGTTGCAATAACTGTTCCTGTACCATTAAATGATGAGTACTCTCCGAAGAATAGCAGTATGTGCCAATGGATCTAAGCCTTGAATGTGAGTTTTAGTGAAAATCAATGATATGTCCCAAGTCCCAAACAATAATGATAAAAAGGAGAATAGAGTCTGAATTCTGTGAATAACTCCTGAAAACTTTCTTAAACGCCCAAAAGTTTCAGGGTAAAAAAAGTAGAGAGCCTTTTCTCCAGTTCTATCGTAAGAAGATGGCCAGATCATAAGCCGTCTTTGATATTATAAATATTGTTAAGCTTGAAATTTCAATAATGTTCACTTCAAATCTTGCTATTGCCATTTTGATATCTTTCGTATCAATTTCAGTAGCACTTGTATAGTATTTCAGAGAATTCTTCATCTCATATGATTTAACTTCTTCAAAAATCAAGTTATGGTGGAGTGATTGTCTCAAACATGGCAAATTCTTCAAAATTTGAATTCACCTTGGATGAAAGACAGAAGTTTTCATCGCTGACGATAAGCTTGAGTAAGTGTAGCTTGCAGGTTCTTGGATGGTTACCGGCGTTATATTTCTCTTCCAAATCATTTAAAGCTTGCATGGGAGTAGTCACTTCTTTGACAAGATTGTTTACCTTTTTTTGTTATGTGACAAAACCTTTCAAATTGCATAAAATTTGGCCAGAAATTGATCCAGCTTCAGAACTGCTTCTATATTCATCATCCTAGTGCTATTTTCACACCATAATCTGCGTAAACGGCTGGAAGACTCGTATACAATTAGTTTTGCAGGAACTTATACTTGTTAAAATATCGCGAAATGAAATGTCAACATATCAACATGTAGGCACTGTAAGCCAATCTCATTAAGCCATGAAGATATCCAACATCGCTCTTCTGGGACTCATAGGCACTGTGCTAGGACATGGAGATCATAAAGACACAGACTTGAAAGAGTCGGTCCCTGAAGATTTGACCTGGGAACAATGGCACATGAAGCAAGAACATGGCCTTGACGAGTACGAGCCAGATGTGTTCTTTATCCTACACGATTCCAAATCGAAAGGATATCTAGACACCAAGGACATACTGAATGCTTATGGGCTTCATAGGGATGAGGTTGTCGGTAAAGGTGACGGTCTGGGGTCTCATGACGATAGTGAGGTTATTGATCAGAAGACAAAGGATGAGATCGTTGCAAAAATCATAAAACTATTCGATGCTGATTCGGATGACAGAATCACTAAAGAGGAGTACTTGAAAGTTGCTGCTAAAGGGGAAGGTTTCCCTGATTTGGGAGTGGGTGCTGGTCATCATGGCGATTTTGAACATGAGTACGAGGTTCACCATTGGAATAAGTACCATAAAGATCAAGACCCTGATATTAAAATCGTTCATAAGGAGGATATTGAACATGAACTGTTGCATCATGAGCATGAGATCGAGCATGGAGACGAGAAGGCTCAAAAGATACTGTCTGATGAAGATTTTGAAAGTTTCATCAAAACCAAAAACATTCCACAAAAATTCAGAGTTTAAAGACTTACAAAAAAAGAATAATTATAGTATAAAACCAGGTTCTTTCTTTAAGAATTGATTAGCTTAGACAATGTTTTGTGTAGTGCATCCAAACCGTATAGATTTATTTCCTCGAATACATCCTCATCTTTCTGCACACAGAGACATTGTATCCCTAGATTCTCGATTTCATCAACTTCAATAACTATCTCGGAATAAGCAAGAAATATGACATGGGTTATAACTTCATTATATTCAAGCTCAACGTTTGATTTATCAGGTCCAAAACTATAACGAACTGCATTATAAATAGTATTTATGAAATCCAAGGCTGTGAACCCTAATGTTTCTCTATCCAAATTCCCATTCAACAAAAGAATCTTCTTCGCCTTACTATGCTTGATTGAAAAGCCAATCCCCTGTAAAATGATAACAGGCACTATACTTGTCATCAATGACCCAATTGAATATATTATGTCGCTACTGTGGTTTAAACTCATTAATGTTCTTGAGCTGGCTTTAGGATGTATCTCTTCACCATATGGATTGATGTAAAAAATCCGTTCAATTGGTGCTTCCAATGGAACAGTTGAATCTTTTGAAAATTTCAGCTGTGATATCAAGAGATCTGGATGCTGGTATGGTACATCTTCGTGCAGTTGAGGCTGTTGTCCCAGAGTATAAGGGGTGTCAAACTGTTGATAATAATCAATCGATGACGTGGACATTGCCCCCAAATTAACAGGAAGTTGTTCATCGTGTGGATGTGATATCTGAGACTGACCAGTTATAATAGTTCCATTTCTCAACTGAGCGGATATGTGGTACGTATAGTTGGTATTCAAACAAGGTAATATCTTGATATTTGGATCTATTCTTGTCATTCTCAATAAAAGTTCAATTGCACTATCTAACGATCCAACGAATAAACGAATACCTGTTAAAAGCAAGTTCCCAATACTGGCAAGTTCATACTTAAAGTTCGTGGATTGGTTTCTCGACTTCTTCAGCAACTCCATATGCACATGAATCAAGAAACTTCGTATCATTTCTTTACATTGTATCTCAATATCGTTCCAAACATCATGGTTCCCTTCAACAATTGAAGTCCACTCTGACTTCGCCTCATCGTTGTCTTCTGACAATCTGTAGCTTAACAATCTCTGAAACCCTTCATCTGTGATCATTCTCGTTATCCTTGATCTGATATCGCCGATTGCAGGCCCTCCAAGAACCCTCAGAATCTCTGAAGTGGAACCTCCATTGTCAGAGATGGGGAGAATGTAAGTGATGTTGTTCGATAGTTTCTGAAATATGCTCACGAGTGAGTTTGTGGCTGTTCCACCTGATATCACAACGATCTGTCTTCCAGCCATCAAAGTCTCTCTTTTGCTATTATTTATCTCATCAACCTCATCGATTTTCCCACAAAAAGAGCGTCGGACTTTATTCCCGATTCGAGATTAATGCCGATCTACGATATAAGCATAAATTTAATAGTGGCTCACACTGAAAAAACTTTCACTCTACGCTTCAATTTCGTGGTGACTCAATCAGAGTTGTGCCAGTACTCTATATAAACTAGCATTCTTCCCACTCGCACTCACAAGTCAGGGGTCCTTTTTTATTTTTGCACCCACTCACAAACACTCTCTTATTGACCCACACTATCAAGACCTCATCATTCCCATTGTTATATGCCCTCCAAATCGAAAATCTCTTTCAGGGAGCAGATTCGGGGCTTTCCGTGGGCCCAGATACTAGTGGTTGCATGTGTTCGGTTTGCTGAGCCTATAGCGTTCACTTCGCTTTTCCCATACGTCTACTTCATGGTTAAAGACTTTGGAATTGCAGACAACGATGCCGATGTCGCCAAATACTCTGGTTATTTATCCTCCACATTCGCACTGTGTCAAGTTCTGACGAGTTTTAACTGGGGAAAGTTCGCTGACAAGAATGGAAGAAAACCAACAATATTGATTGGATTGACTGGTTCTATCGCATCTTTGTTGTTGTTAGGATTCGCTAAGAATTACTATTGGGCTTTATTTGCAAGATCTTTGATGGGTTTACTGAATGGTAATGTCGCAGTTGTACGTACCATCATTGGAGAGATTGCAACTGAGAGAAAGCATCAAGCTTTAGCCTTCTCCACAATGCCTTTGATTTTCCAAGTTGGATGTGTTATTGGACCTTTAATTGGTGGTTATTTAAGTGGGACTCATACAAATTTTCAACTTTTGAAACCACTAGTGAAGAAATATCCATATGCCCTTCCCAATCTATTCGTTTCTTTTCTATTGATCATTGGTCTCTTGGTTGCTATCTTCTTCTTGGAAGAAACTCATATCAAGCATAAATATCGTCATGATTATTTCGTCGATGCTGGTGATTGGATTTTAAATAACATTTTCAAAACTGAGACGAAACCAAGATTATGGCATGTCAAACATCAAAGAAACAACTCAATATCAATCACCGAAGAATCACCATTGATTGATGCCGATTCGGAATCCGTTCAAGATTATTCTAATTCTGTTTTAGATGCAAGAAAACAATCAAAATCTGAACAAGACATTAGAGGTGTTGGAAAACTATTAACTAGACGTCAAAGTGTTGCCTTGATTAGAGTATATTCCAAGAATGAAGAGCTTGAAGATGAGAAAATCAATTATGGAGAACTTCTAACACCTCATATTTTCTATGCAGTTATTTGCAATTTCATAATGAGTTTACATATCGTTGTTCATGATGAATTTTTACCTGTTTTCCTTGCCTATGACGTTGCCAGAACTAAGACAGGGGAACTCGTTTCCAAACTTCCTTTCAAAATGACTGGTGGTTTAGGATTCTCTTCTGAAGATACTGGTCAGTTATTATCCTCAACGGGACTTCTAGGTATTTTCTTCATATTGGTTGTCTTCCCTTACGTTGATAGAAAATTCGATTGCTTGACAACATATAAGAAATTTATCTTAATTTTCCCATTCGTTTATTTATTGGTCCCATTCGATGTCTTCCTTGCTGATCTTCCATTAATACAACAAAAGGCAGTCATTTACATAATGACATGTTTGAAAACTTTAGGAACATCAATTGCTTTTCCTCAAATATTATTAATCGTTCACAATAGTTCCGATCCAAAACATAGAGCTCTGATAAATGGTGCTACAATTTCGATCAGTGCCTTGGCAAGATTCATTGGTCCATTAGTCTGGGGTTTGTTGATGTCTTGGGGTCAACAGTACGATAAAGTTTGGATCGGATGGTGGTCATTATCTTTACTATCTTTATTGGCTATCAGACAGAGTAAATTCTTGAGAGATTCAACAATTGAAAATGATGAGAGCAGTGATGAAAGTGATGTCAATGACAACGTAATTGAGGAAGAAGATGAGTAGTTAGTTTTATAAGATACCCTAATATTCGATCTTTTTTATGCATTATAGTTGATTGTAGGTCTAAATAATATACAGGGTTCATTAGAAATATTGACGAATTTAAGCGGTGGTTTCTTCCTTGGTTTCTTCAGCAGGCGTTTCTTCGACAGGGGTGGCTTCAACTGGAGTTTCACCTAATGGTTTGGCAGCACCAGTTGGAGTCTGTTTATACTCATCCTTACTTGAAGTAATAACACCAAAGACTCTATAAAGATTTTCAAAAGTCTCTTGTTTTGATAACATCAAGTTCACACAGGAAGTTCCCACCCAAATTGGGTATAAGACATATTGGTTTTCACCTTCAATTCTAATGAATGCACAACCTTGTGTTAAAGTTTTTACTTTATCTGAGAAGTTCTTATCTAATGCCTCTAGTTCATGTAGTTTAGGGAATGCATTCTTCAACAATAATTCAAACATACTCTTTGTGGCAGTGACGATTCTTGCATCTGATAATTTTTTAGCAACAATGGATAAAGTATCGTGTTGAATTCTCCATTTACATTCTAAATCAGTTCTTTGTGACACGAAAATCTTCAAACCAGAGTGAACGATCTTCAATTTATGTTCATTAGCGATCAAATATTTTTTAGTCAATGGAGTACCCAAGTAGATACCTCTTGATGGTTCACCAGTTTCGTTTCTGACAAAACAACATTCAGTGATATCTTTGTCTAATGGATCAATACCATAAAATTTCCAACATTTAGCTAATTCCTCTTGGGTTGATTCTAAGAAGAAAAATGGTTCAGAACTTTCACCATGTTGAGATCTTTTCTTGACGGCGTGAACTGGAACTTTTGGTCCTGTTGGAGCAACTGGTGTCTCTTCAACTTTCAATTTCTTCTTTGCTGGTTCTTCAGATTCGGTTTCTTCTTGTTGTTCTTCAATTTGGGTTTCTTCTGGTTTAGACTCTTCTGGTTTAGACTCTTCTGGTTTAGACTCTTCTGGTTTAGACTCTTCTGGTTTAGACTCTTCTGGTTTAGACTCTTCTGATTTAGACCCTTCTGAAATCTTGATTGGATTCTTTTGAATCTTTTCAAGAACAGTGATAAAAAATCCACCAGTGTTTTGTTGATGTGGATAAACTCTGATACAATCTTCTAAATTGTAGTCTTCTTCTTCCGTAAGTGGGAAAAGTTCATTACCATATTCTTCACTTTCTCCTCTTTGTTTCTCAACGTAATCTTTACCAATAACTTTCCAATTTTTAAGACCTGGTGCAGATACTAAGCCAGGTAATTGTGTCTTGACAATTCTAATATTTTTATTTTTTCTTAATGCTTCTAAGATAACAGCTTCATTCTCAATTGGATTCAATGAACAAGTAGAATAAACCAATCTACCATCATGAGCTAAAAGATCAATCCCTCTTTGTAAAATTTGATATTGTAATTTGTTCAAACCTAAAGCATCACCAACTCCCCATTTCTTCCAAATTTGGACATTCTTTCTGATGGTACCATCACCGGAACATGGCACATCACACAAGATTCTATCGAATTTAACTTGTCTTCCATCAACAAAAGTCTTTGGGAACATTTGTGCTTTATGATTAGTGACAATGACATTTGGAGAATTTAATCTCTTAATTTGATGAACTAACATATGTGCTCTCTTGTAATCTGAATCGTTGGCAATGACAAATCCACTTGGGTTTGATTCGTTATCATGTAAGGCTTCGATCAATTGGGCGGTTTTGGATCCTGGTGCAGCACACATGTCTAAAACTTTATGACTTGGTTTAACATCCAAGACTAATGGTGGAATCATAGAAACGGCCTCTTGTCTAGAAATATTACCAACATCTGTTTCAATAACCAAGAATCTTTGAGTGCCTGCAAATCTTTCATTCTTACGAATAGCTTGTTTTGAAATTTCAACTTGATAAGCTAAATCGTTAGGATAAAAAGCAATTGGCTTTGGTGCTTCAATTTTTTCACCTTCATATTCCATATCTCCTAATGAAGGTAGATGTTTTTCTCTGAAAAGTCTATTGATTTCTTGAGCATGTGTAGATCCAGTGATTCTAAAAGTTAAAGGCAATGGAGTTTGAAAATGTTTTTTCAAAGTTTCAAACTCTTCATCATTTACTAAATTCATTGATCTATAGTATTCTTCCCATTTAGCATTTTCCATAACGACGGTTTTCCATCCGCTGGTTTCTGTTTTGTTGGAGGATTCATTGGATCCAACATCCTTGTTTTGTCTGTTCTTTCCTCCCCTTTTGAACTTTCTTGCCATTTCTAAACTCGATGTTTTGAATAATTGATTAACAATCGAAATTTTCATCAATTTTGTTTATGCGATGAGCTTAAAAAAATTTTTTGTACGAAAAGAAAAAGAAAAAATGACAGTGCTCCATAACAGTCGTGATCACGTGATGAAGATTCTATTGTGATTATGTCATCGTTGCTCCTAGTTGAATTCCTATTTCTTTAGTTGACATCAGTAGTTTGCAGAAGGGAAGGGTGGAGATTGCTTAAGTTGAAGATCGGGTCGAGATGGTTAGTGTTGTGTGCTCTTTTCATGAATATTTCGGTATTTTACGCATTGAAATGCAGCAGGATATAATGTAACACCCATAACTCCACAATGTGTTAAAAGTTAACCCATTTTTTAATCTTGTCATTTCAACCTTCTTGTAATATCAAAGCCACGTAAGAATGTCAAACGAATCTGGAGAGCCAATCACTTATTTCATCACGGGTGTCAATAGGGGAATTGGCAGAGAGCTAGTGACCCAACTCCTTGAGAATAATTCTACAAATAGGGTGATTGGAACAGTTCGAAAAGAATACAACAATGACTCAGAGTTAAAAATCACTAAAGATCCAAGATTAACTATATTGAAACTTGATTACAATAATACAGACACAATTTTATCTGTGGCCAAGGAACTTGAACGTTTGGATCTTGCTATAGATGTGTTTATTTCAAATGCAGCCATAAACACTGCTAAGACTAACGTTTTAGATTCATCACCAGAAGAGTATTTTAATTTCTTGAAGATAAATGCAATTGGACCAATTGAGATCTTGAAATTGTTGAAACCATATTTATTGAAGAAGAAAACAAGAAAGATTATACTTGTATCAAGTGTGTTGGGATCAATTGGAGATTATCCAAACTTTATTGCAGATGGATATCCATGTGCTCCATATAGTCTTTCAAAAGCAGCTGTGAACTCTATTGGTGTTCAGTTGAGTTATGAGTTAAAGGATGAAGGTTTCATTGTTGTAAATTATCACCCTGGATTAGTTGCAACGGCCAAGAAAGGACAAAATACCCAAAGGCCAGGTTTTAAACCAGATAAGCACTTTATTGAATATTTTGTTGAGAATTCATATAGCGTCCGTGAAGCTGTTAAAAATCAACTTAAAGTAATTGATGAATTGAAGCCTGATGATTCTGGTAAGTTCTTGAATTATGATGGAACTGAATTGAAGTATTGAAACCATTTGATAATCATATTATGAATCTAAAATGAAGGTGTTTGATTCTTTGCCATTTTTGTAAATTAATCTCTGTGTCACTGTTTAATGAAGTTGTAACTTCACTCATCCAGAGTCTTGATTATCCTCTTCTCTTTTTACCTTTTTTCTCTTTTTCTTCTCCTTTTTTGATACATAAGGCTTCTTAATATCTTTGATGTAATCTTTGTACTCATTGTCATTAGTTGCTTCATCTACCCACTTCTCAACCAACTTCCCCATCGTTATCAAAGCAGACTCATCAAACACCCCGAATTTCTCAGGATATGTCATTGCAACATAATAATGAATAGCAGCTAACAGCTCTGAATCAGGAAGGTCCAGATGATCACCTCTTTGAACCATGGGAACTAAAGGAGGAGCATGTTTACGTCTTGTGAGTGCCTCATCTGGGGCAGGTGCCTTTGGGTCCCTAGAGGCCGACGTGTTGAAGACATTCATGCTGTTGAGGCGTTACAGTAACAAAATAAAAATATCAATTTTTCAAAAAATAACATAACTAGTAGCTACAATGAATGAAAAAAAATATGGTCTCATACACTGATCCAAACTAACCATTCCTCGAAGAAGTGTAATCCCAATCGCCTTCTGACGGTAAACTGTGCTGTGCTGGATTGCTCCCCTTCAGCGGTGCAGTTTACTTTACCAGTAACTTTCAACCTAGGCTACCCATAGGAGAAAAATCACCTTCCGCCAAAATCGAACCAGGACACTTTCAATCCGAATTCGAAACAGTAGAGGAAATGGATAAATAGTTAACAATCCCACTAAAACGCCATGACAGCGTAAATTTTCTAAAATTCTCCATTTTGTTCAAATCGAGCCAGGGCTTCCTAACCAAACGGAATAATCCTCTAAAATATGACATTTGCAATGGTATTAAGGGGTATTAGATGGTGAATAAGTCAATTAGAGTAGCTATGACTGGTACTTATTAGTTTTGTAGGAAATTAAAAAGAAATAACCTTGATTTTAACAATAAAACTGATTTGTGTCCCTGTTTCGAGTAAATTGTTAGTGTTAAATTGAAGTATATCTGCATACTTGAACTTGAGGTATGTCCGTTTGATAATCTATGGAGTATAATGACTGATTACTGACTCTACAGCTATATATTATCAAATCTGCAAATATTGTTGCTGATGTTTTCAAGTTCCTGATTTTTAAAATTATCGGGAATAAGCGCTAAGTAGGTTCAATAAACTGAATAATGAACATGAAGGCTAAATTTACTGTTTTATATCTAGTATAATCTGCTCTAGAGAGATTAATCTCAAAGCTCTTACAACAATACTCAATTATTTTAATTAACAATATAATTATCATGGATTTTATTTTTCCAATTATCTTTTCAAAATTACAAGTAGAGTTTCTGGTTTCAATAATAAAAGTTGTTTAATAAAATCCAAAAATAACTAAAAATTAATCTAATTTGGTTGATAAATATTGCAAATATATTGTGGGGATGATGGAATCTGGATCACAGTTTACTGTACAGCCTACATTATTTATCCCAGAAGACCTAGATTGGACGATTTAAATTGATGTTCAATTCTTTTTAAAGTCCAAAAATAACTTATCATCAATTAATTATTTTTTAGTGAAGATAACTAAAAATACCCGAATTCAAGTATATGTGAAGATCTGCAATAGTTGATGCAAATAACTCGACAATATATAATTAGCGCCAGCCTCCAGATGAATTCAATTTGATATACGCTCTTGTTGGATTACGCATCATTCAATTCGTAACCGATTCGGAGAATCTTGATCTAAATGTTATTTCCTTCAGAAGGAAAATGTTTAGAGGGGTCTTTAGCGATAAGTCTTACTGCTTACTATTCTGGTTTTATGTATAATGTATAAGTTAAAATTACTAAACAAATAGCTATATAAATAAATTATTGGATAGTGTTCATAGATCATGAATCATTAAAAACATTAAGAATTATTTTTTAAGTCAAAGAGACTGGATATATGAATGTATGAAGAGAACATATTAGAACAATAATGGTGACAATAAATGGAACAAATCAAAAATATTGGTTGATTATTGAAGAACAGACAAACATAAAACATGATAACGTATGAAAATTAAGATGATGAATGATCAATTGACTTCCTGATTGGTTTTCATGATTTGGCCAATTCATGCCATATTTTTTTTTTTTTCGGTTGTATAGTGATAAATATATTCGTCTTGTGTGTGTGAATGAAGATAGAAAAATAAAGCATAAACTCATAAGGTTGAAATAGAATATCGATTGTTGTTGTCTTTTGTGGTTTTTGAAAGTTGATTGATAGTTATTCAAACTTGTTTAGAAGATTGTAATCTTTGTTTCCAAATTAAGAGTAACATTTCCCAAGCCATGATTAAAGCAACAATACCAACATTGACGTTCAATGTGAACATACTTGTAAGACCTCTGTACTCTAACGCTTGAACTGTTTGATCGTTACTTTGCATGAAAATCAAACCACCAGAGATCAAACAGAAACTAGTGATCAACTCAGTGAATGGTCTAGCTGGAGCCAGATTTTTGTTAGGAACCAACATGAGTAGAATAAATGTTAACAATCTGAAGAAAGAACCATATGCTAGTAAGTAACCCCATTGCATGTGAATCAAAGTAGATGTTTCTGATGATTGTTTGTGTTGAGACATCAAAATACCAGTCCAAAAGATGGTGAAAACTGGGAATGGGTTTGGTGAATAACCAGGAGTACCTGAGTGAATTGCGTCACTGTGAATCTTTGTGTTTCTTGAAAATTGGTTGAGTCTCCAGTCGGATAAGATGTATTCAGCAATTAAACCACATAAACCTGAACCAAAGTACATGAATGCAATAGAAACATGTTGTAAATCTTTAGCATCCCAAGCTCCTCCAGGAGAAGCCAAATGTTCCAAAAAGACATTGGTACAACCATAGAAGAAAATCAAGAAACTTTCGTAACCTTCCATAGTGATCATTCCATGAGGAGTCAATTTGTACCAGATTGATGAGGTATTGACTTGATTTTTCAATAGAACCGCTTTGTTCCAGGCTAACCCTTGTTTGGATAAACAACCACAATATCTTGCTAATGATAATAAACCAAGAGATGCAAAAACACCACCTTTGATGAAATGGGCTAAAACGTTGAAAACTTTGTTACCTTGTGCTAATAAATTACCAACAGTGACACCGGTAGCGGCATAAATAAGCAAATATCCAAACATTGGAATTTTCAAAGATGTAAAGATAACAGTGTTCAAGCCATGGAACTTTTCAGCATATTTTGTGACAATTGGATGTTGAAACACTCTTGCAAGTAAATGATCTCTTTTTGATAATGAATAATTCTTCAATGGAGATTTGTAAAAATTTTCAGTTTCATTTTCTTCAAGGTCCAAAGAATCTCTGTTGTAGATAGTATCTGGAGTGTCTTCTCTATCAATGTCAGCTTCAGCAGATGATCTGTTAGAGTTGATCAATGTTGAATGGGAAGGAGTATCAGAAGCATCGGCGCTTCTTTCAATGTCCAAATCTTCTAATGGAATAAAAGGTTGGTTCGATTCATCTTCCGGAACCGACCATCCATTTGAAAGTGAAACCCATCTAGTTGCAGAATACAGAATAGCAACAAAAAACTGAACAATAGAAGCAATCAACAAGATCCATGACATTTTTCCATATGCGTTATTAGGGTAAAGGTCAGGTGCTGAAGAGGAAAAGACTTTCAAAGAAATCAAAGAAGAGACTAAAACAATGTTGTACAAAGTCAAAGAAGGGATATACCATCTCGACTTGACTGAATCAAGCATCATTGAGATAGGATAGAGGAACACAACACATAGAGCTAAAGAAACGCAGTGATACCATAAAGATGATTTTTGAGGCGTGTCAATGGTGAAGTAAGTTGTAGTGTTGTACTGCTCCCAGTACAAGCGCTCAGCGACAGTCAACTCCATTTCAAGGATAGGAACTCCGTGCATGTTCATGACTTCATGGGGGATGGGAGTGACTTCGCTATTGTCGTTGTTTGCAACCTGGGTGTGCTGGGAAGGGGTTTTGTCAGCAGAGTCCATCTCCATGGAAGAAGCGGAAATAGTAAACAGGGCAAGCAACAGGGTCTTTTTGGAAAACAACATTGTTTGAAAGAGACTTGAAGTGGGCGGTGTGTATGGGAAGTATCAGAGGATGGATCCAGTGTATGAAAGTGGGATCTTAGTGCCTTAAGTAGTCAGATGGTATAGGCGGTAATAAATAGTCCGGTCCTATATAGTAGAGCAGCGCTTGACGTGTGATGTGACTAAGGGAAAGGTGCAGTAGCAGTCGCAGTGATTCGATCTTAGTGTGAGGTGAAGGTTCTCGTGATGGTATCCAAGCGCCTTGCTGATAGTTGTCAATTGAAGAAGGAAGAAAGGAGTTTACAAGACAAGAAAGAGAGAAACTTGGAGCTTTATAATAAATTTAGTTTGTCACATAACTGTTTTCTCGTGTATCTGGTGCATGCTCCTGCATCTCCCTTGTTAAAAATCTCGGATTTCGGTGTTAGCGAGGACCGGGAGGAGCCGTTCTAATTTGAACAGGTGAACCCGGAGTCTCCGGGTGGAACCTCCTCCCAGGAAGTTGCGGAAGTTCAGTTCTTTTGTGTCAAGCTCACGAGACCAGGGAGGGGGCCCATAGAGGGACAGCCCATAGCAACTAAAAGCCTTGTTTAGGGTGTATTACATTAGAAGAAATGTGTCTGTGACTTTCATCCGTTTGTGGCCTTATGTTTCACTCACTATCAGTACAAGATGCCACTATAAAAAAATATGGCGGACTTTGAAACTTCGAAAGATTTCCATAGAGTTCTATACACTTACGCTTTACTGATCGATCGGCAAAAAAAGGTCCTCTAGTACCGAAAAGTAGCTCAATAATTAGGAGCCAAAACCAAAAGACTTGGCTGTCGGTATTACAATGTCGTATATTACGTTCATTGTACTGGTTCTTTGTATTGGATAGCGATTGTTTTGCTATTACTTTTTCATCTTTCTTGTGAGTTTTTTAGTTACATGCTAATAATGAACTCCTTTACGCTTTGGGTTTAGTCTACTTTTAGATTTCTAAATAAAGATGGATTTGTTTTTTACTTCCATTTTGGGTAAATTAGAAGCGGTATATGCTTCTAAGTTCCTACATCTCGTATGATTGGACAGCCTCTCAATGGCTTTTACATAGACCCTGGCTGAAATTAGAGATTAAGGAATGATACGATTATAAAGCTGAGTAATTATGTGCGTTGCTGGTTATTAATAGCCTTAGGTCTGTCTAAAAATACATGTGGCGATCTTTTGGTCCTATCATTGCTGTATAGTTGAGTTTTACAAGGACATTTTGATGATTTGTAGACTTTAATAGAAATTATAGTGAAGACAATGCAAATTAATTCAGGGCTCTATTTTTTTTTTTTTTGTTTTTGTGCTTTGTAAAGAGATTTTTGTGGCAATTTATTCTTCACATCTCTTCTTTTTCAGGTTGAACAGGAGCAATGCCCGTACCATCACCTGAGCGCTTAGACCCTCCTACAGGAGACACTGTCTCTGAAGAGTCGTCTTCTGCCTCCAAGTACACTGATACTCCAGAATTTCAAGGAGAGCCTTCTTGTACGGCCTTTTATACCTAACCATCTGTTTAGACCCAGTCAAAACAACCAACTCCTAACACCTTTCAAGCAATCCCTGAAAATGGTACGAACGGTTTCAATTCAGCTTTAACTGGTAGAAGTGCTGTGCTGTTCAGCGGCTTCAAAACTCCTCAAATTGCAAGTGGGCGCTGGAGTGAAAGATTGAAGGTTAACTCCTCCTTACCAACAGACAACTCTGATATCAAAGGTGAAAGATTCGCCGATAAAGGTATATTTGACGTGTTTGATCACTATCATGATCCGTATCCTTCCTGGACAGATGCTAAAGATATACCGATTACAAGACAAGAGATTGAAATGATATTTATTGAATTGACAGAGATATTTGGATTCCAATTGGATAACACTAAGAATATGTTTGACTATTTGTTGGTCCTCTTAGATTCAAGAGCTTCAAGAATGCATCCTAATCTGGCTTTGAAGTCTTTGCATGCTGATTACATAGGTGGGGTCAATTCAAATTTCAAAAAATGGTATTTTGGCGCTCAGCTAGATATTGATGACACTGTTGGATTTGTGAATATAAAGAAGAATGGTGACCCAAAAAAATCATATCTTAAGTCACAAGCAAAAAATAAAGTCGATGATGGTCACTCTACTCCAGGTATTATATCACTTGAAGAATCAGAGAAAAGATGGTCAGAGAACATGAAGTCTTTGTCAGCTGAAGATTCAATAATTCAACTTGCAATTTATCTTCTATGCTGGGGTGAGGCAAACAACATTAGGTTTATGCCTGAATGTCTTTGTTTCATTTTTAAATGCTGCAATGATTACTACTATGGTTTGGATAGATCCAAGAAAAATTATCCCGACATCCAGTTACCGCCATTTTTGGACCATGTTATCACACCTTTATATGAATTCTATAGAGATCAAGTATACGAACTTGTTGAAGGTCGTTATGTTGTCAGACATAAAGATCATTCTTCTATTATTGGTTATGATGATATAAATCAATTTTTTTGGCACGGAAAAGGATTAGAGAAAATTCAGTTGAGTGATTCAAGCAAGCAGTTGATGCAATTTCCTCCCGATGAACGTTATCTATACTTGAACGAGGTCAAATGGTCAAAATGCTTTTACAAAACTTATAGAGAGAGAAGAACTTGGGCTCATGCTATAATCAATTTCAATCGAATTTGGATCTTACACATTGCAACCTTTTGGGTTTATACGATGATGAATTCCCCAGTACTTTACACAAAACATTATCAACAGCAGTTAAATAATAAACCACCACTTCAGCTAAGACTATCAGTTGTTGCTTTACATGGCTCTATTTCTACCCTCATCAATATCATCTCTACAGTTTTAGAGCTGATTTTTATTCCAAGAAGTTGGCCTGGTGCTCAATCTTTAACCAAAAGAATGCTTATCCTCATTTTTCTTTTCCTTTTGATTAGTTTTCCATCTATTTACGTGTTTGGACTTTTCCCTTGGAACCCAAATACTTCCTTAGGTCTAAGTATTGCAATTACTCAATTCATTGTCGCAATCTTTACTACATTATACTTCACTACAACTCCATTAGCATTTTTGTTTGGCTCCTCTTTCAAATCGAAGAAACAAAGGAACTTTCTCCCCAATATGAACTTTACAAACTCGGTTCACAAACTTCAAGGTAAAGAAGCATTATCTTCATATGGTTTATGGCTCGCTGTTTTTATTGCAAAATTTACAGAGTCATACTTTTTCTTGACATTGTCTTTAAAGGACCCTATAAGAGAGCTCAGAATCATAAAAGTCAGTAGATGTGTTGGTGAATACTATCTAGGGAATTTTGTTTGTCGTTACCAGCCAAAAGTTTTATTGTTTTTGATGTGTTTGACGGACTTGGTATTATTCTTTTTGGACACATATTTATGGTACATCATTTGCAATACATTCCATTAAGTCTGTCGTTCGTTATACATTGGTGTTTCAATTTGGACTCCTTGGAGAAACATCTTCTCAAGATTACCAAAGAGGATCTTCACCAAGTTAATAGCAACTACACCAGAGAACAATTTGAAATCGAAGTTGATGGTCTCTCAAGTCTGGAACTCAATAGTGATTGGAATGTACAGAGAGCATCTATTATCCTTGGAACATGTTCAAAGGTTAATTTATCAACAGATTGTTCAAACTGGTCCAAATGGTGGTGAAACTGCTGTTTTAAAAGAGCCTAATTTTTTCATGTCTCAGGAAGATCTGATCTTGAAATCGCCAGTTTTTGAGGCCCAATCAGAAGCCCAAAGAAGAATCACATTTTTTGCTCAATCTTTATCCACCCCAATGCCAGACCCAGTTCCTGTTGATCAAACTCCAACATTCACCGTTTTAGTTCCTCATTTTAGTGAGAAAATCACATTGACTTTAAGAGAGATCATCAGGGAAGATGAAGGCTACTCTAATGTCACATTGTTAGAGTACTTGAAACAATTACACCCTTTGGAGTGGTCGTATTTTGTCAAAGATACTAAAATGCTCGCAGAAGAAATTGATCCTGAAACAACCCAAACTGAATCCAGTGCAGAACCGTTATCATCAAAAGATAAAGTTGATAACTTACCTTATAATTTTGTTGGTTTCAAAACTGCTACTCCTGAGTACATCTTGAGAACAAGAATTTGGGCATCATTACGTTCCCAAACTCTATACAGAACTATTTCCGGATTCATGAATTATTCAAGGGCGATTAAGTTGATGTATGATGTTGAAAATCCTACTATTGGAGATGAGCAGACTCAATTGGAAAACGCTACCGTCATGGCATTAAGGAAGTTCAGAATGGTTGTTTCAATGCAGAGATTGAATCAATTTTCTAAAGATGAAGAAGAGAATAAGGAATTGGTTTTAAGAGCATACCCTGAATTGCAGATTGCATACTTAGAGAATGAAATTGATCCAGAAACTGGTAAGACTATTCATTACTCTGTTTTGATTGATGGTAGTTGTCAAATTATGGAAAATGGTAAGAGAAAGCCTAAGTATAAGATCAGGTTAAGTGGAAATCCGATCTTAGGTGATGGCAAGTCTGATAATCAAAATCATTCTCTCATTTTTACAAGAGGAGAGTATATTCAGTTGATCGATTCCAATCAAGACAATTACCTAGAAGAGTGTTTAAAGATCAGATCTCTTTTAGCAGAATTTGAAGAAGGATTTGATGATCAAGTTGATCTCTACCCTTCTGAAACTGATAGTTCAAAGGCTGCAGCTTCTAGTCCAGTTGCAATTATTGGAACAAGAGAATATATCTTCTCTGAAAATATTGGTATTTTAGGGGACATAGCTGCTGGTAAAGAACAAACTTTTGGTACTTTGTTTGCAAGAACATTGGCAAGAATTGGAGGTAAATTACATTATGGTCATCCAGATTTCTTAAATTCAGTCTTTATGACTACTAGAGGTGGTGTATCTAAAGCTCAAAAAGGATTACATTTGAATGAGGATATCTATGCTGGTATCAATGCCATCTTGAGAGGGGGAAGAATCAAACACTGTGAATACGTTCAATGTGGAAAAGGAAGAGATTTAGGCTTTGGATCAATCTTGAATTTTAATACCAAAATTGGGGCTGGTATGGGTGAACAAATGTTATCGAGAGAGTATTTCTACTTAGGCACCCAATTACCTTTTGATAGATTCCTATCTTTCTATTATGCTCATCCAGGTTTTCATCTAAATAATGTTTTCATTATTTTTTCAATCCAGTTGTTCTTGATTGTTGCAACAAATTTAGCAGCTTTAGTTCATGAATCCATTATCTGTGACTATAACCCAAACTTACCTATTACAGACCCGAGAAAACCAGTTGGTTGTTCCAACTTGATCCCATTAATTGGCTGGTTGGAAAGATCTGTTTTATCCATATTTGCTGTTTTCTTTGTTTCATTTGTTCCTTTGTGTGTACAGGAATTGACTGAAAGAGGTATTTGGAGAGCATTCACTAGATTGGGAAAACATTTCATGTCATTGTCACCATTGTTTGAAGTTTTTGTTTGTAAAGTCTATGCTCAATCGTTAATTAATGACTTGTCAGTCGGTGGTGCTAGATACATTGCTACAGGTAGAGGGTTTGCTACTGTGAGAAATCCTTTTTCCTTGTTGTATTCAAGATTTGCATCAGAAAGTTTCTATTTTGCTACAGCATGTATGGCAATGTTGATATACTCATCATTAGCGATGTGGGACTTTGCATTGTTGTATTTTTGGTTGACTGTTATTGCATTGTTTATTAGTCCAGTGCTATATAATCCAAATCAGTTCTCTTGGAACGAGTTTTTCCTTGATTATAAACATTATCTAAACTGGTTGGGCTCTGGGAGTACGAAAACAGAAGCAGATTCTTGGATTTCACATGTCAGGGCAATCAGAATTCAAGTGACTGGAACAAAGAGAAAGAAGTTAGGGAGACCAGGTGATAAATTGGCATCTGATTTTAAGAAACCATCCTTCATCAATATAGTATTTTCAAAACTTGTTACGCATATTGCATTGACATTGAGTGTTTTATCAGCTTATATTTTTGTTAATTCCCAAAATGAAGTTAGATCATTGGAACGTGGAAATGTTTTATTGAGACTTGCATTCTTTTCTTTGGGTCCTATTGCGGTCAATATTGTTATTTTAATCGTTCTATTCCTTGTGTCTGTTTTTTTGGGTCCAATATTGACATATATTATTCCACCATTCCCTTCTATAATGAGTGGAATTGCCCATACGTTGGCTATGGTGAATCATTTCTTGTTTTTTGAATTTTTTTGGTATGCTCAGAATTGGAATTTCCAAAATACGATTCTTGGTTTTTTCGCTTGTACCTTGATACAGAGTTTGGTATTCAATATCATCATCTCAACTCTCTTGACAAGGGAATTTAAGCATGACAAGAGTAATAGGGCTTGGTGGTCTGGTAAATGGGCTACTGCAGGTTTGGGATGGGGTATCTTTACCCAACCAACAAGAGAGTTTTTATGTAAGATAATTGAGATGAGTTTATTTGTTGGTGATTTTGTCTTGGGTCATTTCATCTTATTCATGCAAATTCCATTCTTATTTGTTCCATACATTGATAAATGGCATTCATTGTTGTTATTTTGGTTGAAACCAGATAGACAAATCAGACCTAAAATCTTTTCAGCTAAAAAGAGAAGAAGAAGAAGAACTACGGTTCAATTTTATACGGTTGTTTTCTTTTTAGTGATATTGTTGTTTGTTGGATTGTTCATGGTACCATTTATCTTAGAAAACATTTTCCACTTGAGACTTGATCGTTACATTCCTGAATTTGCACAGGTTTTAATTCAACCATCTAATGGAGTTAATCCTAAAACAGGATTGGATGCTTATAATAGAATGAGATCCAAATCAAGAAATTGAATACTTTCTAAACTACTATCCAATTTTTTTCATTTATGCATTTTCTATATTTAACACCGATTTATACACTATATGTAACTAGTAGTTGGTGTAAATTTAATACCAAAGTTGGACTTCTTTCGAATTATCAAGTAGTTTTTTGACTTTCTCAACCTTTGACTTGTCAACAAAGAGTTGAACCAATCCAAATCTTGGTACTTTCGATATAGTTTCCAATAATTGATTAGCTCTTATTATTTTTTCTTCTCTTGTAATTGATTCTGAATCGAATTCATTTATGATTGAAGTCAGTATCAAATTTAAAAATTTATGATCAATGTTCCCACCTTGGAATAGTTTTGAATATTTTACTGGTGTAGTCAAGAATAAAGTGTGCAATACTTCATTTGAAGGCTGTAATGATGAGTTTGTGAGAGTTGCTAAATATTGCAATGTTATTTCCGGTTTTGATTGATCTGTTGTTGGGAATGAATTGTTGTTTATTGTTGGCGTGGGTTGTATCTGTGATGATTCTTCTGATTTTTGTATTATAGGTGATCTGGATAATGATTTTTGTGATATTTGTTTCAAAGAAGACCATGATTTTTGAGCTTTTGAAGATTTTATATCTTTGAATGAAGTCTGTTTGTTGTCAGTTGTTTGTATTTTGTTTCCAACATCGTTTTCAGTGAATTCTATTGGCAATTCTTCAACTTCATATATGGGTATCTTCTCTATATGACCAGTTGTCTTTATCCTTTTATCTTTCTCAAACTCATCAATGCTATGACTTCTCTTAAACTGTGATTCTTGAACGTCTAAATCTTTGATTGATTTCAAAACGCTTGAATTCTTATTATCTATCCCCAACGCCTCATTGTACGATTCTCTTGCTTTAATGAAATCGTTGAGATGGACTAATGCACTTCCTTTCCTCCATAGGAGTTTCACTCTTGTCTTGTCATCAGCTTGTTTTGATAACCCAACATCAACAACTCGTATACAATTCTCCCATTCTTCTAATTTAATCAATGCCATGGCTCTATTGGAGTATAAGACGGCGTTTTGAGGATCCAAAGTGATGGCATCTGTGTATAGAGAGTCTGCAGTCTGGTACTCTCCCCTTTTGAACGCTTCATTGCCCTTTTCTTTCAAGATTTCAGCCATTTTTGTGATGTATGCTTTGGAGATGAGGTTGAAGTAAAAAAATATTCATATTTTCCACTATAAGAAACAAACTCATCTTCGAATTGTGTCAATGATCGTTAACTTTTCGGTTAATATGAGAATGCCGTTGATTCTTGAACAGAAAGTTTCTCAATAATCAATTCATAGTAGTCTCTCCAGATTTCTGCTTAATTTTGGTACTAATAGCCCTCTGCTGGATGGACCTTCTCCAGGTTTATGTCCGAAATTTCATAGAAACTTTTCACTTAACCATCAAAGAGACTATTAAGAAGAAATGCTCCCCGAAGTCCAGGACGAGCTCGATGCCATTGAAGCCATTTACCCCGAGAGTCTGACGATTGTCAACGAAGGGCTCATCGATCTCAAGATCCCACAGCATGAGGAATACAGTGCCAGAATATCGTTCAATGATAAATACCCATCACTAGAACCACCACATATCTTACAAGTACGATCCAAGGGACAAGACGATCCATACCTCACGAGTCTGTTCACTGAGGTGCTGGACTCTGTGTTCCAACCGGATCTGGTCTGCCTGTTTGATTTCCTCACTGAATTGGATGGGATTCTTTATGAAGAAGAAGGTGATGAGCATGAGCAGGATGAAGTGATTGTTGAAAATGTGGAGCAGGTGGATAGTTTAGATGGTTGGATAATCTCTGACCCAGTTACTGATAGAGGGTCTACATTCATTGCGTTTGCTAGAGAAGTTCATAGTGAATCTGAAGTGTTTGAGAAGATACAATTACTTAAATCTGACAGGAAAGTAGGAAGGGCAAGTCATAATATGGTGGCTTATAGAATCTTGAATGAGAATGGAACAAAAATATCCGATTGTGATGACGATGGGGAAGCTGCATCTGGTGGGAGAATGTTACATTTGTTACAAATAATGGACGTTTGGAATGTTTTGGTCGTCGTGAGTAGATGGTTTGGAGGTACTCATTTGGGACCAGATCGATTCAAGCATATTAATTCTACAACGAGAGAAGCTGTTGTTAGAGGTGGATTTCAAACTGTTGTTCAATCCAAGAAAAAGAAATGAAACAGTGATAAGTAATTTGATTATGATGTTCATTAGTTGGATTATTTACCTTCATGCGTTGATTTTCTCTTTTTGTTATTCTTTTTGGGTAGACCTGCGTCCATGTATCTCTTTTTATCTCCTGATTTTCCTTCTTTCTCTATGTTGAATGCTTTTTCTATCTCGCTCTCTCTTTCTTGTTCTTGTTTTTCTTCTTTCTTGGGATCTTCTCCAAATACTCTTCTACCAATAGGTGCACTATTTTGCTGTAATGCATTTAAATTAGAATATCCTACTGATTCAACCCTTGGTTTGAGTTTCGTCTTGGCCTTCAGTATTTCAGCATCTTTGGTCTTCCACTCTGATAAATCTTTCAACTTTAAAACTTTCTCTTCAACTTTCTTCTCTTCTTCCTTTATCTCTGCAGCTCTCATAAACTATCACTAGTTAGTAAACCTCAAACTCAACTGATACTTCATCACCAAAGATAAAAATTCCCACTCACTTTCATATTCAGCACTTTGCTGGACATGATTCCTTTCTTCTCAGCCATGACTTCTCTCAACTAATCTCACTCCAGGTCTTTTCACCTCCAACAGTGCTAAACACACACTCATCTCATCAATAAAAAAACTTCTACTATGTGGTGTCTGGGTGTATTGAGTGTTATGTGCACTTGCAAGATTACATAATGATTATATAATCTTATTTTAGTCTTATTGTCCGGGTAATACTCTGAAACTTTTTTTTTCTTTATGCGATGAGCTTCAAAATTTATTTATCTAGTTGATTTACACAATAAGAGTTTAAACTTGATCTGATCTAGCATGAAGTCCGATTTTAAGGTATGTTTTAACTGAAGTGAGGATAAATTTATTGATCTTATACTAACTCTCATCTAGTTTTCTAATCTTCTGGGGACGGTTTACTCAAGAGGTAATTTAGTCTTTACAGATGATGGTACCAAACTTTTAAGTCCAGTTGGGAATAGAGTCAGTTGTTTTGATTTGATCAACAACAAATCATTCACATTTCCATATCAGCATAGAAAGAACATCTCTAGGATTGCACTCAATAAGCAAGAAACGCTATTATTGTCTGTTGATATTGATGGTCGTGCGATCTTAGTTAATTTTAAATCAAGAACAGTTTTACATCATTTTAATTTTAAAGAGAAAGTATACGATTTGAAATTCACACCTGATTCTAGATATTTTGCAGTTGCAGCAGCAAGATTTATTCAAGTTTGGAAAACTCCAGAAGTTACTGAAGATAGACAATTTGCTCCATTTGTTCGTCATAGAGTTTATGCTGGTCATTTTGCAGATGTTACATCAATTACATGGTCAAGTGATTCAAGATTTTTCTTATCAACTTCTAAAGATTTATCAACGAGATTGTTCAGTTTGGATTCATCTGAAGCATCATCTGCAATGACTTTTGCAGGTCATAGAGATTCTGTCATTAATGCATTTTTTTCAGCAAATCAAGAAATAATATACACAATTAGTAAAGATGGTGCTTTATTACAATGGGAATATACAAAGAAACCACAAGAAGATGAAGACGAAGAAGATGAAGAAGATCAAGAAGATCCAGCTAATATGAGTTGGAGAATCACCAAGAAGAATTATTTTTACTCTGATGCTAAAGTCAAATGTGCAGCTTTCCATGCAGAAAGTAACGTCCTTGTTGTTGGGTTTGCAAATGGTGAATTCAGATTATATGAACTTCCAGATTTCAACATGATTCAACAATTAAGCATGGGTCAAAACGGTGTCAATACAGTCAGCATCAATAAAACAGGTGAATGGTTAGCATTTGGTTCTTCCAAACTAGGTCAATTATTAGTGTATGAATGGCAATCAGAATCATACATTTTGAAACAACAAGGACATTTTGATTCAACTAATGCATTGGCTTATTCTCCTGATGGTTCAAGAGTTGTGACTGCCTCTGATGATGGTAAGATTAAAATTTGGGACGTTGTATCTGGATTTTGTTTAACCACATTTGAAGAACATACATCTGCAGTGACAGCTGTTAAATTTGCTAAAAAGGGACAAGTTTTATTCTCTGCTTCAATGGATGGTACGGTAAAAGCATGGGATTTAATAAGGTATCGTAATTTCAGAACATTTACAGCAACTGAAAGAATCAAGTTTAGTGATTTAGCAGTTGATCCAAGTGGTGAAGTTGTTTGTGCATCATCACAAGATACTTTTGATATTTATGTTTGGTCAGTTCAAACCTCACAGTTAGTTGAAACTCTTTCTGGGCACAAGGGTCCTGTTTCATGTTTAGCATTTGGTGTTGAAAATAGTGTTTTAGCAAGTGCAAGTTGGGATAAAACAGTTAGAGTTTGGAGTTTATTTGGAAGATCTCAACATGTTGAACCTTTTGAAATTCATTCAGATGTGTTAAGTATTGCAATGAGACCTGATTCTAAAGAAGTTGCAGTCTCAACTTTAAATGGACAAATTCAACTATGGGATACTGAAAATGCTAAACAAACAGGTAATATTGATGGTAGAAAAGATATAATTGGTGGTAGATATTTAGAAGATAGATTTGAATCTAAAAATTCTGCAAGAGCTAAACATTTCACCACTATTAATTACAGTTTTGATGGATTATCATTGGTTGCTGGTGGTAATAATAATTCCATTTGTCTATATGACATACCTAATGAAGTTTTATTAAGAAGATTTGTTGTTTCGTTGAATATGGAATTGAATGGTACTTTAGCAATGTTGAATAGTTCTAGAATGACAGATGCAGGTTCATTAGATTTGATCGATAGGGATGGAGAGAATAGTGATTTGGAAGATCGTATCGATAATTCATTACCTGGTTCTAAAAGAGGTGATCCATCGTTAAGAAAAACAAGACCAGAAATTAGAGTCACATCTGTTCAATTTTCTCCAACTGCTTCTTCTTTTGCAGCTTCTTCAACTGAAGGTATTTTAATCTATTCAGTCGATGACGAAGTTATTTTTGATCCTTTTGATTTGGATATTGATACTACACCTGAATCTGTCAATGAATCATTGAAAGAGAAAGAATTCTTGATAGCATTAGTGATGTCATTCAGATTGAATGAAACTTATTTGATCCATAGAGTGTTTGAAAGTATTCCAATCAAAGATATTCCTATAATATCATCCGATCTTCCAATAGTTTACGTTGAGAAACTTTTGACGTTCATTGGTGATATTGCAATGACTTCTCCACATGTTGAACATAATCTATTATGGATAAAATCATTGGTTTCCTCTCATGGTAAATACATCAACCGTCAAAAACATCAATTCTCTAAATCTTTGAGAGCCATTCAAAGATTCATTGCCAGAGTTGCTAAAGAAGTGATAAAAACTTCTAAAGAAAACGAACATACTTATTTATTCTTAAGTGGGAGTCATAAAGACTCAGCTGCTGATGAAGATGTTGATGAAGATGAAATAATTGTTGATATTATTGATGATGGAGAGGATCAAGATCAAGAAATGAGAATCAGTGATGAAGAGGAGAGTGATGACAATGAAGAGGACGATGACGAAGAAGAAAATGGTGGATGGTTTTCAAGCAAAGATGTTAACACCCAATTTGATGAAGATAGTGATTCCGATGAGGAATCATGATTTAAAAGAAAATTCAACTGTATACTACTTTTTTAAAAATGTTATAGAGAAACATGCATAATTTATATATACACACGATCGTACTGTTTTATGTTCATTCTAAATCTTGAATATTAATCTCTTCTTCTTCAACTTGAGAGTTTTTACCATGACTTGCATCGTATTCTTTTGTTAAATTTTTATTCACTTTCCATAAATGTACGATATTATTATCAGAAGTGGTAGCCAAAGTCCAAGGGATGGATGGATTGAAAGAGATGTCAGTGATTGCAGAAGTATGTCCAGCATGCATCATGAAAAGTTCAGGGGCACCATCATCTTCATCTTCTTGAACTTGTTCTTCTCCGATCTTGGAGATGTCCCATAAGATCACTCTTCTATTTTGTGATCCCGAAGCTAAAATTCCATCATTATGTGGATCCCATTCCAATGTCGTTATAGAGTCGGAATGACCCATGATTGTATGTAGTTTATATCCAGGATTTCTAAGATCAAATAATTCAATTGTTGAATCTTGTAAACCAACCGCGTATAAATTAGAAGAAAAAGTAGAGAAGGATATGGTATTGATTGCTGATTCTCTTTCAATGACCTGGCTTTCTTTATCAAGTGATCTAGAGTCGAATATTCTGATTGTTTTATCATCACTGACTGATCCAAATAGATTTTCTTGTTTAGGATGCCATTGAACTTCATTAACAATATCGGTATGTTTGGCAATCACATTTGTTGGTTTATCCGTCTTGGTGATATCCCACAATGCGATTGTTTTATCATCAGACCCGGTCAATAGTTGATTTTCCACATGCTGATTCCATGATAATCCATAACCATTAGCAGTATGATGTTTCAATGTTATTGGTTTGAAAGTCTTTGCATCTTCTGAAATATTATAAAGACGAACAGCACCAAGCCCAGAAATAGTGGCGACCGTGTCTGGGTTCAATGGGTTATAACGAGCACGATTTACTTCATTATCATGTCTGAATTTCTTAATGACTTTTAATCTGGAGTTAACACTCTGAGCATCACCAATTGGAGTGTCATCGATCAAAGAAGAAGGCAATCTCGTGGTGGCAACTTTCAAGTAGTCCTGAATCTCACCGTACGAGTGTGATCCCAGCAGCAACCTCTGTGGAATCCCACCGTTGTCATTCACTATAGGATCTGGAAGCCATTGCACTGTCAACGAAGGCCACGTGAGTGCTGTTTCGGACACAAAGTCGTACATCTCCGGGCAGCTCTTCCTCCACAGCTGATACTCCTCCTGTATCGAGAGCTCTTCGCCCTGTGGCTGCGTTTCCTCCAAACTCATCGCGTAATTACGTCCCAATTAACCACTTTCTCATAACTTTTCAGTGATAATTTTCATATACTCGAGGGAATAAATTCCGAGGGCTCTACCCCCGTAATTAAAAGGGAGATAAAAATTGAAAGTTGTAAAATTCAAATCAAAACAAGTTTAAAAAGACGAAAACAATGAGCAAAACGAGAGTCAGTGGGAGTGTGCCAGCCGGTGCGCAGAAGCCGAGTCCGCAGCAGGTGGTGCAGCACGGCGTGACGTCACTGCAGACGAGACCGACCGATTTGTCGATTCCCAAGGCGCTGGACACGGTTATTCCAGAAGTCCAGCAGTACAGACAGTTGCTGGAGGCTGAGAAGAGACTGGACATATTCACGGCTAGGAAGCTGGGGGACCTGCAGGAGACACTCACGAAGAAGCAGACCAAGAAACAGCTGCTCAGAGTGTTCATTTACAACACAAGCGAGAACCAGCCATGGCAGAAACAGCAAGGTGCTCCACAGGCTGGTGAACCAAGTTGGACTTTACGCGTTGAAGGTAGACTTGTAAACAAGGACAAGGCAGAGGACCCTGCAAGAAAGAAATTCAGCACATTCCTATCGGGAATTGCTATTGATTTACAACCAAACAGTGATGCTGGACAACCAATAATAAAAGAAAACGTCATTGAATGGCATGAGAATACAGATCCTAATGTTCAAAACGTTGAGTTTGATGGTTTGGATGTGAAGAGAACTGGAGATTCAAATATTCCTACCAAAATCACTATCCAACCTAGAGAATTACCATTAAAATTAAACACTTCAAAAGAATTATCTGAACTATTAGGAGTTTCTGAACTTTCACAACACGATGCATTGTATTTCGTTTGGCAATACATTCAATTCAATAATTTACAAAGTCCAGAAGATAAGAGAATTATCAACTGTGATGAAAACTTATCTAAAATTTTTAACGTTCCTAGATTTGAATTCAAAGATTTGTTAACTCTACTAGCCAAACATTTATCTCCAAAACCTCCAATTGTGCTTGACTATGAAATCAGGGTCGATAGAGCATCTACCTTGGGTGATCTAGTCATTGATGTCGAAGTTCCAGTAGATGACTTACCAGATCAAGTCTTCTGGAGAGATGAAATTAAAAAGATTAATAGTTTAGAAGAGTCAATTAAGAATTTGAATACAAAGATCATCTTGGGTGTCCAAGCATTGAATAATAATTACAAGAAATACCAATTCTATCAAAGTTTATCACTTGATCCTATCACATTTTTCAACAAATTTGTGGAATCACATTCTAACTTATTAAAAATATTAACAGGTGATGAAGGTTATAACGAGGCTAATGTCAGAAACTCAGAGTTTTACACAGATGAATTATTGAATGAGAATGTCGATATCTTGTTGAAAACTCATAGAATTTAAGATACACTAGAGTATTTAAATAACTACTAAATGAAAAAAAAAATTGTAATATTATATCTTATGCTATTGTATATGCGATGCTTCATTTGTTCTTTCTTTGAATTGGTTGTTGCGTTTCTGTGCTCTTTTGCTGTTCAGATCTCTCTTCTTTTTGTTATTACTAGGATAATGCCTTTTATAATTATCTGAATCGATATTTGATGAGTTTTTCTTATATCTTTGTTCAACAGATCGTCCGATACTTTTTTCCTTTGGTTTGATATTTCTTTCAAAAGAAGCATGTTTTTTATATTCTCCCCTTTCTTTCTTCTGAAAGTTGTTAGCGCCTTCGTGTCTTTTATAATCCTTTGGTTTCGTACTATTGTCCGATCTGTTTGCCTTACTCTTCACATTTGATCTCTCTTTCTTGCTATCATTATCTGAGAAAGTTCTCTCTTCAAAATCTCTTCTCACAAGCTTTCGTACTTTAGTCTTATCCTTTGTCCAGCTCTCTTCAGAAACTTTGTTCAATTTGGTACTTGGATGAAGTTCATCAATATCAGTATATTTAGTCTCAAATGCAACTGCATTCGATATCATATTGAAACGTCCCAAGTATGGAACGTAAATATCTTTCCCATCATCCTTCTCTTCAGAAGCGGGCACATTGTCTTTCACATCCTCATCACCTGATTGCTTCTCTTGCCCACTTCGTACTCTTCTCTCCTCATAACTCTTCAATTCAGTAGGATTACCTAACTTTGGTCTTGATTTGTATGCATTGTTCGTCTTGTACGGCCTCATTTGAAACGCCTGTTTTTGCACAGCCTTCCATACTGAGAGCCCATGTGCCACTCTACCAGAGAATAACACCATTACTGTACTGAAAGCCTCAAATATGACGGTTTAATGCTCACTAAAACACGTTTGAAAGTTTTACATTTTAACCAAAAAAACTTGGAGCTCATCTCAGTCACGTGACTCCGGGCCATGACTCGTCGAAAAAAGAAAAAAAAGAGTTGAAAAGTTTCACTTGAAATCAAATCAAAACCACAGAGACTTAATTCTTCAAAGGACCATGTCTTCCCAGCAATACCGTTCCACACGTTCCTCTTCTTCTGAGACCTCATCGTTTGAGGCTGCTGTGCTTAAAGGGCTCGCCTCTGACGGTGGTCTATTCATCCCATCACAAATCCCAAAATTGAACCCAAACTTCTTGAATGAATGGAAAGATTTATCATTTCAAGAGCTTGCTTTCGAGATCTTGAGACTATACATCAACGAGAGTGAAATCTCCAATGAAGACTTGAAAGAGTTGATCAAAAAATCTTACTCCACTTTCAGAAGTGAAGAAATCACACCAATTGAAACCATTGATGAACAAAAAGGTTTATATTTATTAGAACTATTCCATGGTCCAACTTATGCTTTCAAAGACGTTGCTTTACAATTCGTTGGTAACTTGTTCGAATACTTCCTAGAGCGTAAAAACGCTGGCAAACCACAAGAAGAAAAAGATATCTTAACCGTTGTTGGTGCCACCTCAGGTGATACTGGTTCTGCTGCCATTTATGGTTTAAGAGGCAAAAAAGACGTTTCTGTCTTCATCTTATACCCAACTGGTCGTATCTCCCCAATCCAAGAAGCTCAAATGACCTCTGTTCTAGACAGCAACGTCCACACTTTGTCAGTCAAAGGTACTTTTGATGATTGTCAAGATATTGTCAAACAAATCTTCAGTGATTCTGAATTCAACAAAACATACCACGTTGGTGCAGTCAACTCCATTAACTGGGCTAGAATCTTAGCTCAACAAACATATTACTTCTACTCATACTTCCAACTTTTGAAAAAAGCAGGTAAAGATGCTAAAGTTAAATTCGTTGTTCCATCAGGTAACTTTGGTGATATATTAGCTGGTTATTATGCTAAAGAAATGGGTTTACCAATTGAAAAATTAATCATTGCAACTAATGAAAATGATATCTTGGATAGATTCTTAAAACAATCAGAATACAAAAAAGGTGGTGACGTTAAAGCTACTTTGTCTCCAGCAATGGATATTCTAATCTCTAGTAATTTTGAAAGATTACTATGGTATTTGGCCAGAAATAACTTAACTGAAAACGATGATTCGAAAGCTGGTTCTATCGTCAATGATTGGTTTGCACAATTGAAACAAACCGGTTCTTTCCAAGTTTCTGATGAAGTTATTAACGCTGCTAGAAAAGATTTCGATTCAGAAAGAGTTGATGATGAAGAAATCTCCAAGACCATCAAAGAAGTCTATCAATTAAACCCATCCAAATACGTCCTAGATCCACATTCTTCAGTTGGTGTCACTGCATCATATAGACACATTGCTAAAGAAACCGATTCAAACGTTAAATATATCTCATTATCAACTGCTCATCCTGCTAAATTCGCAGAAGCTGTCAATCAATCATTAGACTCAATCGATGGTTATTCATTCGATAAAGATGTCTTGCCTGAAGAATTGAGACAATTGGCCACTAAGGAAAAGAAAATTAGATTGGTTCCTGCCGCTGATGTTGAATTGGTTAAAGAAGCCATTATTGATGAATTGTCCAAAGAATAAAATTTTCGTTGTTGATTAGATTATTCAAAATTTATACTAATAAACTAACTGTAATGTTTTTGCTTTTAATAGAATATTCATCTCTAGGGGGTTTGTTTGATCATGATGTAGTGAGACCATCAACACTTAACAATTATTATTACTGACATTTATATGCTACGTATTAGTATATTCCTAGTGCCAATTATCCGTCATAATGTGTCTTTATGGAAAGGCCATAAATAAAGTGACTCGATTGTTAGTGACTACTGCACAAAGAGATAGAAGTCAAAGTCAAACCATGTTAAATTTTGTTGGAAACACTACAGATTCAAATATAAATCAATTTGATTCTAGTAATTTAGACATCTCAGTTGAAAAAAATGAGAGTAAAACAACCCCTAGTATACCAATATATTTCAATACTCCTGAGACTGTTCATCACACATTCTCTTTACTTTTTTCAAATCTTCTTCAAGGAATTCTTCAAGACTCGTCCAGTTCTCTCAAAATCCGTTCTTCCAAATTGTCGAAACGTTTTACCAATTTTTCAATGAGTGTCTTTGATTCATGTGATTGCTCAGAAACCTTACGGATTAAGTTGTCTAATTTAGACTCATTTGAATCTTCTGAATTTCCTCTTCTCAACCATTCTGTGCAGTAAAACAATACATCCAAGATAGTTATGTAAAAAAGGCGAAAAACCAAGGAGAGAGTCAAAACAAGTCCCACACTGATCATGCCTAACCACATCAAGTTATTAAATTCGTCAATTTTATCATTTAATCGGTCCATGTCTTTTCTCCCAAATATTTCGTAGCGAGTAAGGGAAAGAAAAGTTGAGACACAACAACCAAAGAAAAAGACAGTTGACAAACAAGCCCATTTGAAGAGATTGTTTTCCCTTCCATGGGTACCACTCTTATCGCTTTGGGTGGAAGAAGCTTGGGGTTTAAATTGAGGTGTTGACATCGTTCGAAAATATAGTTGATTGTAAAGGTTAAAAAGCTTGCGAATTGACACAAAAAGTGACACAAAAAATAAAAAAGAAAGAAATTCTAAAATTATTCTCATGTAGTTAGTAGTTTCTCAATACCTCTCTTGTAAGTTGTGGTCATGGCGGTAATTCCCATAATGGAAGTTTTTATTAACTTGCCAGACAATCCTTTATCGCTTAAAAGTATTTCGAAGCTAGTTTCTAGAACAGAAATAAGCCAGTAGAAGCAATTGCAACAAGGAGTTCGCAAAGATAAATTATCGATAAAGCCACTGAAAACTCAGCATTACAACAGTCCTTGGGCTAAAACAGAAATTCTAGACACTCGTGGAGACATATTTTTCAATTTTCTGCTCTTAATATTTTGAAATATAATCCCATTTTAGTTGTGTTTGATCGTAGTTTTGGTGATTTATCTGCAGTCACCCTTTAATTAAACTTCATCCAGACTTGTATGATCGACCCTGGCTTCCCAAAGGTATCTTCTGTTATGAAAATCAGTGAAAATAGACCTGAAAAATTTGAGACGGTCACGTGACACGGATTTTAGCAGTATGAAAAACAGGCCATTTAAGTTGGTAACTACTGGGCGTGTGGCGTAGTTGGTAGCGCGTTCGCTTAGCATGTGAAAGGTCTCGGGTTCGATTCCTGACTCGTCCATTTTTTTTTTACTTTTTACTTTTCTGAAGATTTGAACCACAGTTGGAAATTTTGTTGATTTATATATAAATTCTTGACGAGTAGTTTTTTCTCTCTTACTCACAATTGTCCTGTCCTTCACTCAGTCATGTCATTTCCTGAACTTTCCAAAGAGAAAGAGACAACTCTTGTGGAAAATCTAGAGCAATGGGCACTTGGTAACAGTTTGGTTATCTATCCACCACAGTTTAAAACATATCAACCAGTAGTTGCACCAACTACATTGTTTCCTACACCATTTCCAAAAGTTGCATTTCAAGACGCAAGTGATGTTCAAACTTCATTCAATGAACTATATGTGAAAGTTGCTAGTGATGTTGAATGGTTATCAGAGACCCTTGATGAATTGGCTGAGTTTGATCCAGAATTTACTGGTAAATTATGGGAAACTTATCAAAAGGCATCAAAAATTGGAATAGTTCAACCTTTATCATTGGGGATCTTTAGATCTGACTATATGGTCAACTCAATTGAAGGTGAAAAGCCACAAATTAAACAAATTGAGTTCAATACTGTGAGTGTTTCATTTGGTGGATTATCTTCTAAAGTTGCAGAATTACACAAATACTTGAATGAGAATCGTCATTATGATAACACGAAACCATTCTACGAGGATGATTCGTTGCCATTGTCTGATTCTGTTGATGAATTGGCCAATGGATTAGCCGATGGTGATTATTATTACAATGGAGAACAAAAAGATAACAAAACTGTGATTTTGGCATTAATTCAAGAGAATGAACGTAACGTTTTTGATCAAAGACTTTTAGAGTTTTCATTATTGAAGAACCATGGAATCAAGACAGTTAGATTGACTTTGAGAGAGATCGGTTCAAAGACTTATGTTGATGAGACTACAAAAAAATTATACATCAAGGATACAAAAGAAGAAGTATCTGTTATTTATTTCAGAAGTGGGTACTCTCCTACTGATTTCACCGAACAGTCGTTATGGGACAACAGACTGTTGTTAGAAACCACCAATGCTATTAAAGCGCCATCACTTTTAACCCAATTGTCAGGTGCTAAGAAGATTCAACAAATATTAACAAATGAATCAATTTTGAAAAAATTCTTAAAAGACAAAAATGATGTTGAGTTCAAGCAGATATCAGACACTTTTGTTAAGATTTATCCATTAGATGACTCAGAAGAAGGCAAATTTGCCAAAAAACTTGCATTTGAACAACCAGAAAACTATGTCTTGAAACCTCAAAGAGAAGGAGGTGGTAACAATGTTTACAAGGAAGATATCCCTGATTTCCTCAATAACTTGCCAAAGAAAGAGTGGGGTGCTTACATTCTCATGGAATTGATCCATCCACCAACTTATACCAACAAGATCCTAAGAAATGGTGAGATTTTCAATGAGCCAATAATCAGTGAATTGGGAAGATTTGGTACGATTGTTTTCAACCAAGACACTGGTGATGTGTTGAAGAACAGCAACTCTGGATGGCTATTAAGATCGAAGTTTGAATCATCAAACGAAGGAGGTGTTGCTGCTGGATTCGGATGTGTTGACAGTGTTGTGCTTGTATAGGCAATATAGATGAATAGATTTTCTGCTTATTTTCAATTTCCCCCAGTAAAAAAATAGAGTACTTTCAAACCATAAAATCTTTAAAGCTTGCGGAAGAGACTTGAACGGATGCTTTAGGTTAACTGGTGTCGGGAAATAGTATTGCTCTGGTTATTACTTTTTAATCGAACAACTAGAAGAAACTTAAGATGGGAAAGGTATTACAGGAAAGATTAATAAAGATTGAAAGACTATTCATATACTATAGAAAGTCCCATAGTGGAATGTATAACTATTAGTGACCTAGAAGAAGATAATAAGACCACTGGATAATGGAAAAGAAAGAAAATCAAAATATTGTAAGATCACTTAGACTTTAGAATAAGAAAAGACCAAAAAGGGCAAAGATCAAAGTCATTGAGGCAGTTTTAACTGAAGCAGCACCATCAAAGACACTGTTGATAGTAGCAGTTGCATCTGAGTTCGAAGGTGAAGATCCACTCTGATGGGATTCTGAGCCTGGAGATCCTGAACCAGGTGAGGTAACCTGTTGAGTGACTGTTGTTGATGGTTTATCAGTTTCAATAGGACCAATACCTGGTTTACCTGAAGTGGAAACAGTATCGCTAACTTTGACCGTGTCAGTAACTTTGACAGTGACGGTAGATGGTGTATTGACAACGACGTAAGTACCAGAACCATCAACAACCACATGAGTAGATGTGAAGTGTTCGGTCCAGCCTTCAGTGACACATGGAACAGTGACAGTTAAAGTAACACCAGAGGAGACAGTGACAACTTCAGTTGAAACAGAAACCGGAGTTTCGACAACAACCTTTGGTCCATCAGAGTCAGTAGTGGTGTAAGTAGTAGTGAAAGAACCAGTCCATGGTTTAGTAGTAGTAGACAACGGAGTTTCAACAATAACTTTAGGTCCATTAGAATCAGTTGTAGTGTGAGTGGTGGTGAAAGAACCAGTCCATGGAACAGTAGTAGTTGAGATTGGAGTTTCAACAATCACCCTTGGACCATGAGAGTCGGTGGTAGTGAAAGTAGTGGTGTAAGAACCAGTCCATGGAACAGTAGTAGTTGGAACGCTTCCACTTGGAGTATCCACTACCCAGAATGTGGTGGAAGAATCAGAAGTTAGATAAGTTGTTGTGAAAGTACCAGTCCATGGTTCAGTGGTGGTTGGAACTGGAGTGTCGATTTCCCAAAAAGTGGTGGTGGAGTCGGAGGTTAGGTAAGTTGTGGTAAAACTACCAGTCCATGGTTTAGTCGTAGTTGCAACTGGAGTGTCGACTTCCCAGAAAGTGGTGGTAGAATCAGAAGTTAGGTAAGTTGTTTCAAAAGTACCGGTCCATGGTTTAGTTGTGGTTGGGATTGGAAGACTGTCAGTTGGAGTATCAACTTCCCAGAAAGTAGTCGTGGAGTCAGAAGTCAAGTAAGTCGTTGTGAAAGATCCTGTCCATGGTTCAGTGGTAGTTGGAACTGGAGTATCCACTTCCCAAAATGTTGTGGTAGAGTCAGAAGTCAAATAAGTAGTGGTAAAAGAGCCAGTCCATGGTTCAGTAGTGGTTGGAATTGGTGTATCAACTTCCCAGAACGTAGTGGTAGAATCAGAAGTTAGGTAAGTTGTGGCAAAACTACCAGTCCATGGTTCAGTAGTGGTTGGAATTGGAGTATCAACTTCCCAGAAAGTGGTGGTAGAATCCGAAACTAGGTGAGTGGTGGTGAAAGTTCCAGTCCATGGGTCAGTAGTAGTTGGGATTGGGGTTTCAACAATAATTAAAGTGGTTGTGGAGTCAGAGCTAGTAGTGGTGATTGTTTCAGTACCAGTCCATGGAATAGTTGTTGTTTGCAAAGGACATTCACCATCTTCAAATTGGTAGATCAAAGAAGACCAGTCACCTTGATAGACACCAGAAGGTGTGGTTAATTCCAATTCCAAAACAATATCTGCTCTTATATTGGTATAAGCTAATCTTATTGGGTAATACTTTCCAGCTTCCAAAAACACAGGAGGACCAGTCACAGTAACAGCTGGGTCACCTGAGACCGGTTTGATAGCATTAACATAAGCATCTTCTAACGTTGCAGAGACTTCGGTCCTGTCACAACAAGCAAAAGCTGATTCATCTGCAAAATAAAGAAGAGCTCCATCATCAATAGTAAGTTTGATCTGATGCGATCCTGTTTCTGGAGCTTTGAAATAACCGTTAAGCTCAAAAGTAAAATTAGAGACAGTAATTGGAAATCCGTACACTTCTCCCTGGACAATTTTAATATCAGGGATCTCTTGGTTAATAGATGGATTACCAACACCTGTTACAGACCCTAAAACTTTGTCTGATCTATAACCACCAGCCAAATATGTTCTATCAAGGAACACTGTAGTTTCGAGTTCATAATTGTAGAACGACACATCAAAACCAGTTCTTATAGGTTCATCTCCAACTTGACACGATCCAAGAGGATCTTGGGCAGTTGTAGTTAGTGTATGAAACCCACAGATAACCAAGGCAAAGATGTTATGTCTTTTGATAATCATTGTAATTTGTAACTAAAGATGCTTTGAAAGTAAAGCCAGGAGAAACAGTCTGGTCTTTATATTCTTGTGATTGAGATTCAAAAGACAACATTGGGAACCAGCCTTTAGGAGTAAGACTGTGGAATAGGTACTGTTATGCAGCTATATAAACCATGGACCATTAAACATTAGCTAATACCAATGATTTGCAATTTTGGAATATAACCCAGCAAATTAACAAAATGAAGAGGGACCTATGTATAAAATATATTCCCAATTAGAGGCACTATCAGTAGTAGAACTCGCTTATTTCGAATTATTATTTACTCCCGTTTCAAGACCACTTGCATGAAAACAGAAATGGACCTGAGTCTTAATTCATTATTTCTGCACGCATTTGGAAACCAAGGGTGCAAAAGAGTTCAAATTCATGAGACAGCATATGTTTCAGAAGTATTTGTTGTAACTGATTCCTGATTGAGGCAAGCAAGACCTAAAGATCTTCTATAAATGAAAGAGTTGACCAAAACCAAGAATAAAAAATGTATGTACCCACAGTTCTTGGACCAAAAGAAAAAGAAACCTGATGGGGAAAAATCCACAATATTGAGCTATAGGCATTCAACGTTCTGAAGAGTGAGGTGGGGTGATGTCTTTATCAAAACGTTTCATAACTTTTCCTAAGTGATATGTAGTTCACAGCGTCCTTCCTTTTATATTGTAACAAAGTTTTCAGTACACTCAACAGAGTTCGTGTCGTCCATGTATAATAATTCATATGCACCTGTTATGCATAGACCACTTCCAGTACATTATTCACTTTTTTTCATGGATTTACCTTATAAATCAGGAGCCGCCTTAACTTCAATAGTGATCATTTTTGAGGTATATTATTTCGTTGATCATCCTGATAACCAAAGTGGAAATAAGCATTTCCATTTTTCGAATACACCGACCAAACTCATATGAGGCAAATGCTTGATTTTTTGGATCAAGAAAGCTGGATTAGTTTCTTGAAAAGAAACTAAAAGCTTTATATAAGAAGATTATGATATTCAACTCAAAACCAAAATAAAGGTGAATTGCTTCATGACTCAAGACTTTATAGCCTATAATCAATGAGAGAGAATCCATCGTAATTTTGTATTTTTCTTCAAGCTAAGTTGATACCAATGGAGATCTTCACTAATTGGAAATGCATATATGCATGATGCAGAAATGGAATATTATAGACCATGGGAGACCTAATAACTTGCAACCAATCAAGAGCATGATATTGAGCTGCAAAAGGTTTTCAATTGGTCACCCATACCCAGCTTGAGACTTATACCTGGTGAATCAACTGGCCTCATTTGGAAGTACTGCAAGTACAAACTGATCGATGATCTCATACCCATTGACTGAGCAAGAAGTGTCTGCGTATTGACCAACTAGCCAAGATCCTTATAACAGCAATGGCACCTTACACAGCTAACTTAACATCCCGAATCAGCAGCAGCGTGTCGTGCGTTGGTTACAGGTAAAATGCCTGATTATACACTGTGTTACTTGTTAGAATCGCGGTACCAATTTTTGATCTCTATATGGTGTTCAAGTATATAGAAAAGGGGGAAGTACTAACCTTTCAAATCTTTTAACCATCTTCTGGCCCAATAGTAAATACCTTCCTCTCGACTGCCTGAAGACCTGCGGCCTGTGGTTATCTGCCTCCTATTGGCTGTTGGTTGAATTGGATGACATAATTGCTTAGTCATAAGTCACGTGACACCATTGACACAGTACAGGAATCTGCCCCCATCTTTGTGAGCCTCAGTACAAGTTCCAAACAAAAGGGAGCTCAAATCTAAAGCAATTATCCAATCCAACTGGATAACTCGGTATAGGAAGTATAGAAGGTCACCTAGTTAATAAAATATCACCATCATATTAATAGTGTAAATTCGCGAGTACTTAAACTGATTTTCACCAACAACAAACTCATAAAGAAGAGCCAATGAGCGAACAGGACCAGGACTCGTTCAAGTTCGTCGCCCTCGGTGGGGGCAGCGAAGTCGGCAGATCGTGCCACATAATACAGTACAAGGGCAAGACAATCATGCTCGATGCCGGTGTGCATCCTGCTTTCCAAGGGCTTTCAACCCTGCCTTTCTATGATGAGTTCGATCTCAGCACCGTTGACATCTTGCTGATCTCGCATTTCCACTTGGACCATGCTGCTTCGTTGCCGTATGTGATGCAGCACACGAACTTCAAGGGGAGAGTGTTCATGACGCATCCTACAAAGGCCATCTATCGTTGGTTATTGACTGATTTTGTCAAGGTCACATCGATTGGATCCAGTACGAGTTTGTATACCGATGAGGATCTTCTTGAGTCGTTTGATAAGATTGAAACTGTGGATTATCATTCCACGATCGAGGTGGATGGTATCAGGTTCACAGCGTACCATGCCGGTCATGTTTTAGGTGCAGCTATGTATTTTATTGAAATTGGAGGATTGAAAATTTTATTCACTGGTGATTATTCAAGAGAAGAATCTAGACATTTGAACTCTGCTGAAGTTCCACCAGTGAGACCAGATGTGTTAATCACTGAAAGTACTTTCGGTACTGCTACCCATGAGCCAAGATTGGAAAAAGAGTTAAGATTAACGAATTTAATACATCAGACTTTATTGAAAGGTGGTAGAGTTCTTCTACCTGTCTTTGCATTAGGTACAGCACAAGAATTATTACTTATTTTGGATGAATATTGGAAAAACCATCCAGAATTATCAAACATTAACGTTTATTACGCTTCTTCATTAGCTAAGAAATGTTTAGCTGTTTTTCAAACATATATCAACATGATGAATGATAATATTAGAAAACAATTCAGAGATCACAGTACGAATCCTTTCCAATTCAAACATATTAAAAACATCAAAAATTTAGATAAATTTGAAGATTTTTCACCATGTGTTGTCGTTGCAAGTCCAGGTATGTTACAAAATGGTGTATCTAGAGAACTTTTAGAAAAATGGGCACCTGATTCTAGAAATTCTTTGATTTTAACAGGTTATTCTGTGGAAGGTACATTAGCGAAAACCATGATTCTTGAACCTGATTCAATTCCTTCAATTTCTAACCCAGATGCTCAAATACCTAGAAGAATTGGAATTGAAGAAATTTCATTTGCCGCTCATGTTGATTATGAACAAAATTCTAAATTCATTGAATTAGTTGATCCAAAATCTATTATTTTAGTCCATGGTGAATCAAATCCAATGGGCAGATTAAAATCTGCATTACTTTCCAAATACTCCAAGTTTAAAAACACAGACAAAGAAGTTAAAGTTTATAATCCTAGAAATTGTGATGAATTAAATTTACAATTTGAATCTTTAAAAGTTGCTAAAGCTTTAGGCTTTGAATTCAATGAAGAAGAATCAGAAACAGTAACGAATACGATACAAGAATCTACTGAATCAAAACCAAAAATCATAAATGGTGTTCTCATAGCCAAAGATTTCGATTTGAATCTAATGAAAGTCGATGATGTCAGAGAATACGCTGGTCTTACATCCACAATTGTCAAAGAACGTCAAACAATCCGTGTTGATGCAGGTCGTGATTTGATATCATGGCATTTATCTCAAATGTTTGGATACATTGACGTTTTGATTGATGATCCAGAAGAATATGAAATTAAAATAATGAATGAAATCAACGTTAATTTCAGTAATTCATTATGCACTATTGAATGGACTAGTGGGATTGTTAATGATACAATAGCAGACTCAGTAGTGGCCATCTTAATGTCTGTTGATTCTTCTCCCGCATCAGTCAAACTTTCATCAAAGAGTCATAATCATGACCATGATCACGAGGGTAAAACTAACATATATGACAACACATTGGCAGATTCGAGGGTTACTACACGTATAAATAGAATCTCCAAAATGTTACGTGCCCAATTTGGTGATTCATTTGTGGTTAATAAAGATCATGGTGGAGCAGTTGTGAAGATTGGTAAGAATGAAGCAATTATTAATTATTTTGATTTGACGGTAAAATGTCCTTCTAATGTTTTGAAAGGAAGAATAGAAAACGTGCTGAATAGAGCTACTGAATTAGTTGCTCCATTAGCACAAGGAACTGATGTCGTTAAGGGGAATTGATTGGATATATAAATAATAGAATCAGTAATGCATTGAATCACGAATGTAATAACATTGTCCTCAATATTTTATAATTGGTATTTCAAGCCCTAGAGCCGCTACGAGCGCTACAGAACAAGTGTATATTAGTCAAATAGTGAGGTGTCATTCCAGAGGTCACTACATAGTACGCAAAAAAACACAATTTATACGTAAAAAAACATACAATTTATATTATACACCTGTAGATGAAGAATTGAAACAAATTAACACAAGAAAGAAAACGCCCCAAAACTCTTCTAATACGCCACTCGCAAGACATTTTGTCTTTGATATCTAAACGTTATAGATTCTTGACGTTCCAATGCATATAATGCTTTATCCAAAGCGAATTGCTCATTATTCTTAGCATTAACGAATTCTCTTCTTAAAGTTTCATAAGAAGTACTGAATCCAATAGGTAATCTTTTTCTAATTTCTCTTTCTATTTTATGTACTTGTTCTTGAATTTCAGGTGAGATGTTAGTTATACCTTGACCTGCTGCATCCATTGTAGATGCTGTGAATAATCTAATTGCTTCATCAACATGTGATTCATTTGCAACTGGACTTAATTGTAATTTTGCTAATGATTCAGAAATACGAATGATTGCTTCTAATTGACGAATTGTAATTGGGATTGAAGATCTTTCATTTGCACGATTTTCTTGATCTGAAACATTTTTTCTAATTTCAACAAAATGTGAACTTAATTTCTCAGCTGCTTGTGGTGATAATCTAGGTGCACATTTTGCACGACAATAACTTATATATCTTTTCATTTTTTCTAATGGGATTTCACCATCTTGATCTTGATTATTATTCTTACCCATATGAATATTTAAAACATGATTAGCAATTGATAAATCTCTTGATTCTAAATGATCATCTTTAACAATGAAAATCATATCAAATCTAGATAAAATAGTTGTTTGAAAATCAATATTTTCACCAGGTGTTTTCATTTCATCATATCTACCAAAAATAGGATTTGCAGCTGCTAAGACACTTGTTCTTGAATTTAAAACAGTAGTAATACCTGCTTTAGCAATGGAGATAGTTTGTTGTTCCATAGCTTCATGAATTGCAACACGATCTTCATCTCTCATCTTATCAAATTCATCAATACAAACAACACCACCATCAGCTAACACCATTGCACCACCTTCTAGATAAAACTCTCTAGTACTGGTATCTCTTTGCACTGAAGCGGTAAGACCAGCGGCAGATGAACCTTTACCTGATGTATAAATTGAAATAGGACTCACTTTATCAACAAATTTCAAAAGTTGGGATTTTGCAGTACCTGGATCACCTAACAATAAAACGTTAATATCACCTCTTAATCTCATTCCATCAGGCAAAAGTTTTCTAGAACCACCCATCAATAGACATGCTATTGCCTTTTTAATATCTTCATTACCATAAATTGAAGGTGCAATTGAATTTGCAAAAGATTGATAAAGGTTTGGATCTCTTGACATTTGTAAAAATTCTTCTTCTTCTTCTTCAGTGAATATCACATTACCAGAAGCATTTGTATTAACATCTTTTTGAATACCTAATACTCTAATATATGGATTTCTAATAGCCACTGATGAAGGACCTTTAACTTTTGATTGATAAATTGAATAAATACCAGTGATTGTACAACGTACACCAGGAATCACTTTGTTTGCTAGATATCTATCCACTGATAATAACAAATTTCTAGGCATTTCACCAACAGGGACCATTTCTGGTAATTCTTGTAGTTTTAAAACTTGTTGATCTATGAATGTAGATTTATCATGAACGATAACGTATGGATCTGGAGGACATTGATTTTTTTCTCCATCTGCAGGTGTTGATCCACAATTTCTAGGCAAACTAACACCACCGAAGTTAGAATCAATCTTAACCCTTTGGGTATGTCTGCATGAACGACACGTTATCTGAACAGAGACAGCTTTGGAGGTTAAAACAGATGCACTGATGACAATACCACTGACTCTAATGATCTTGGAGATATGATCAGAGTCAATTTCTCTGATTGAGAGTTTTGAAGCACCTGATTTCAAAATCAATTGACATATAGGGAAGTTCTGAGGAATCTCACTCTCTTCTAGAAAGACGATTCTTTTAGCCACATCAGTGATTGCCTTCTCAAACAGCGGCACCATCTCACTCGGCTCGTCAATCAGCGCCTTGTTCAGATTCTCATTGTAACCAATCAGATGCTCAGCGCTGACCGTGAGCGAGTACTCTTTCACCAACAAGTTCTCTCTCAACTGTGTTCTGTAGATAAAGTCTGTGTTGACTCTGAACTCGAGGATGAAGTTCTTGAACGCGGTGATCAGCTCCTGGTTCGTGTCGTGGTCGGACTCCTCCGGTGGGAGCACAGCAGCAGTGAACGTGTCTGGACGGTCGAAGGACATTGCAGCTATTAGTTATTAGTTATTAGTTAATAGTTATCAGTTATTAGTTGGTGAATTTTTTTATGCATTTAATTTGTTCCGAATCGGGAAATAATTTTCAGTTTTTCGCGTTTTCGTGTTTGCTTCTATTCCGAGGGCACGAGATCAGAACCGAGGGCTTTCAATGTTTTTTTTCTTTTATGAAAAATGAATTGATAGAGATTTTTATATAGAGAGTTGTTGGAGTATTAGACATTATGGCGTGAGTATGGGACTAGTGTGGTGTTTATTGACGAGATTTATTAACAGAGGTATGCAGTGAACTAGTGGATCGTCCAAGAGCCGAACTCACGCAGGATGAACTATCGAAATTAGAAGAATACGAGTTTCAAAATGGACCAATGTCAGTTTTACAAGAAGCTGTCACTCAAGGATCTCATGTTTTGATCTCATGTCGTAATAATCATAAGCTTTTGGCGAAAGTAAGGGCTTTTGACAGACATTGCAACCTTGTGCTAGAAAATGTTAAAGAAGTGAGTATATATGATGATACATTTGATATTGATGAGTTTACTAACATTATTTTCTTTTAGTTATGGACAGAGACACCTAGAGGTGCCAATGGTAAGAAGGGTAAGCCTGTATCGAAGGAGAGATTCATTAGTAAGTTTTTCCTTAGAGGTGATTCTGTCATTGTTATTTTAAAAGCATAATTGGTTTATTGGGATTGTTTGTTTGTATGTTTTCAGTTCTGTGTTTATTATCATCAGTGTTTTTAATATTTGAATGTGATGTATATTTTAATTGGGCTAATGTTTATCTTGATATATTATCATTACAAAAGGTGTAGTTCGTTTGTGGTCATCTATTTACATGATCTTTATATATGAGCTTGGGGGATTTATCAAGAAACGATAAGCTTTTTAGTGACAGTTGAACCATCTTTAGAAATTTTAACTGAATATTCACCTGATTCAGTAATTGTTTCAATTTTTTCTGAACCTTTCAAGATTGATAAGTCACTTTCAGGAACTTGAACAGATATGTTCTGACTTATGTATTGGATTATATCTTGTTTAGTGATATCCGTGCTTGATTTGATCAATTCCAGTAGATCTAGTTTGACTTCAAGGTTGAATAATGAGTATGTGGCAGGAGTGGATGTGGATGATGATGATGATTCTGGAATGTCAAAGATCAATGAATCGATCTCTAAAGATTGAACTTTTTTAACTTTTGGTTTAATTATTGGTGCTTGTTCAATCTTGACTTCTTCAACACGAGGCTTGACTTGTTTCTTGACAACAGGGATACGTGGTCCAAGATCAAGTCTGTCTATGATATAACAAGCCCCGTTGTTTGGATAAAGTTTATTTCTCATGAGTCCAGGTAAGACTTCAATGATTTCACCTTTGGCACCATATTGTGGGAAGTCTCTTAACAGTTGGACTTTTATTCTATTTTCACGCTTCGTACGTGCAGAGTATCTCACGAGTGGGAGTCTGCGAAGACCGGTTTGTCTCAGTGGAAAAAGCATTTTTGTGTGTAAAGCTTTGTTGAATTTTGTTTGATGTTGGACTTTCATACAAATTTTTCAAAGAACTGGTAAAAAAAAAGTGTTACGGCCAACACACAGTATATTTTTTTTTGGTGTAGCTCATCTCTCTTCTTGTTTTTAGCTAGTTTGTAGTGGGTATTTGGCGATATGAGCGAGGTAAATGAAGTCAAAGAAGTGCTGAATGCAGTGGAGTTTCTATTGAAGCAGGATTCACAAAAAATCTCGGAGGATTTTGCTCCTTTGTTGCAGAAATTAGGTGGTTTAATTCAGATCACTAATCAAGACCAGACGTTATTAAAGAACTTATCGAGTGATCAGGAAATTTGGAAACTGATAAAGCAGATACTTGAACTAAACATCAATGAAGATGTTTTGGAATCGAAAGTAAGGTTGATCAGAGGAATCGTTATTCTTGCTAGGAATTTAATCACACATGTGAATGGAGTTCAACATTTCATAGATCTGGTGATAATACATCATTTATTTCAAACAATGAGCACTGTCAATAGACTGAGCCCTGATAAACAGTTGTCTATAAACTTCAATATTAGTGTGTTGCAACTGTTGAGTAATTTTACTAGTGTTATTGATGATGATTTACAGAAACAATACGATCAGTTGAATATTGAAGAACTTGGTAATTTTGTCAATTATAACGAACAATGGAATGAAGAGTTAGCGTTACCTTTCTTCAAATATGTTGATAATCTAACTAATGTTAATGATTTCAATTACAAAGGGCTATCAAGTGGAGCAGGTAAACCAATCTTTGATAGATTACTAGTCGAGTACGAGAAAATAGATTTGAAGAGTCATCAATATTCATCATTGGAATTGCTAGTGATTAAGATCTTTAACAAATTAGTCATACATGAGTCGTTCTTGAAATACATCACAGTTCACAATGAAGAAGCATTCACAGTGAGATACTATAAAGTGGCAGAGGCAATCATCACGAGTAAGTCCAATTGGGAAGTTTTCGAATTAACAGTGATATTATCATGGACGTTTGATTTGTTTAAAGAAACAATACCGAAAGTTGAGCAATATTTCAAAGTTCATGAAGATGGATCGGAACCAGTGTTCATATATGAGATAATATCCAGAACTTTGGACATCTTCACATCATTAGTTCAATTTGAACATACTGGGAAATTTTTAACTTCTTACAAAGGTGTTGAAAATTTAGTTCATCTTTTAGGGATATTAAATATGAACATTAAAGCATTAAGATTGAAAGATTCGGAGAAAGTTAAGAGAGAAGAAGGTAAAATCGATTATAAGTCGTTTCCACATTGTAAATCGATGATAATTGAAATATTAAGTGCATTAGTTTATAACAATTTTGAAGTACAGGAACTAATGAGAGAAACTCATGGACTTGAATTGGTTTTATCAAATTGCATCATTGATGATAATGAACCGTTTATTAAAGAGAGAAGTATAGTATGCTTGAGATTCTTACTTCTAGAGAATGAAAAGAATCAAGAGTTTGTCAGTAAGATGGAAGCCAAACAGGCAATTCCTGATGAAACGTTGGATGAAGCAGGATATGAAGTTGATATTATTGATGGGAAAGTTAAGCTTAAGCAAAAGCAGAAAATAGAAGAAGTTAAATAATGAATATAGGACATCCAACACGAAGCATTTCGACCTCGGTTAGACTACAACTTTTTGTAAGATCGATAACAAACATAATCAACATCATTATTAAATTTTCGAACTATAAATAAAATTAACTTGAAGCTTTTCCAGATTTACTTCCAACAGTTTCTATATCCACCACACTGGCTTCGACATAACTGTCGTCTTCATCACTAACAACAGGCTTATCAAGCGCTGTGAATGGAGTTCCTTTAACTTTTGAAACTATCTTCAAAATAGACAATCTAAGACCCAAAACCAAAGCGGCAACCAACAATCCACCAAATGGAGCAACGACAAATGCACCGAATGCACCCCAGTCATCACCGTAGACACCGTTCCAGATCAACAACAACTTACCACCTTCTTTGGCGCTGTCGTAATAAACTGTACCAAAGATGAAAACACCTAGTAAACCTCCAAGACCACCAGAGATAACCTCCCATCCTGTTAAAAAGTACATTTTAGACCATAGACCAAGCATGATGATAGGCATGACTGCAGCAGATAATAAATCTGCAATGAAATAGATTTGTAAAACGTCATCAGCCACTTTTAAACCAACAACCACCACTGGGATGATGATGAGAACAACAATGACACGACAGTAGATGATATCGATTTTGTTTCTGAAGATATCGTTTGAAATGGTGGATGTTAAACCGGATTGTAAAGAGTCCAATGTACATGTTGAAATGATGATGATGAAAACTAAAGTGAAACCAATGACCCAACCTGGTAAAGATGCAAGGATGATGAATAAAGAAGCGGCAGATTCTTCAGATCCAACTTCAACGTATCCACCCCAAACCGCAATCAAACCGGTAACACCAATGATGGTTGCAAATGCAGTCATTAAGAAAGCAGCCAATGAACAACCAATCCATAAATCTTTATCTGTTTTAGATGCAAAAGTTCTAAGCCAGAACCCAGATAGGAATAAATCATTTGTGAAGATAGCCACTGGAAGAATGTAAACTAATTGCCATCCAAGTTTTGTAGATTCAAGTAATCCAGTTTCAGGAATAACTGATCTATCAACATTCACATAGGCACCCATTGCACCAGACATGATAATTACCAAAATGATAACAACAGAGATTTGTAAAGTATCAGTTATGAAACTAATTTTGAAACCACCAACAGAGGTATAGATGGAAGTGACCACACATTGAACAATAACTGCAGGTAATACATTCAACCCAGTCAGTGCGTTTAATGCGTATTGAACACTAGCAATTTCACTAACCATGAATAAAAACAATGTCAATATCGTACATGCACTTAAGTAAAGACCTGTGATTTTACCAAATCTTTGAAAGACCCATTCAGTTAAGACGAATCCATCAGGGGTTTGACGACGAATCATAGGCCCAAAGAAACTGAATAGAAACATTGGCAAACCACCAGAAAGTGCATAAACTAATAACCCTTGAAGACCAGCAACGTTTGCAACTTGTGGATAAGTAGCCATGACACCACAACCAATACCTAGAAATAACTTCAGTTAGAATATAAATCACACACATGGTGGATTTTCCCAGCAATTGAAAGTGGTTGTAATAATAAACTATCACAATACCATCTCACATTGCTTGAATATCAGAGAAAGACAAAACACCAGATCCTCACGCAAGAATTACCTTGATCGAGTTAAAAACGGTTTAATCTCAGCCCCCCTTGAGAAGGGACACCCGTTAGCTGCTTTGTTTTCTGAGATAATGCTTCCACTGAAGCAGTAGTAGTGAATACTCTATAACGAATAGTAACAAAATTTAAAAACATGTCAAAGGGATTGGCAAATAAGCCATCTAGTTGGAAAGGAATGATTCTTGTTTTCTAGATATGGAAAACCTCTCGGGTTGATGATACTTACCAGAAGCCAGGAAGTTTAACGCTAGAGGGATACCTGTCTGAGTTCTATTTGCTGATAAGAAGGTCTTTTTGTCTCTCACAAACCAACCAATGGCACAACCGGAAACCAGAAGAGCCATGTACGTTGTGTACATGATGGCGTTGTTAGCAGGAGTAGAAAGCATCTTGATAACGATGAATTTGACTCTTTTGAAACTTGTGGAAATAGAAACGAATGGATAGTTTTTATATTGTTCATGCGATGAGCCTTTTATATGATTTTTTTCTATGCTCTTATAACGTTATTTTTTTATGTATAGGAAGTTACACGTCCGATGAAATGTGATGGTTAAAGTGTTAAAATTGAGGAAACGTGGGGCTCATCTGTTCGAAGAGCAATTTTACATGAATATGTCACTAACTAGTAATAAAACCCACTTTTTGGGATAGTATCTTCACCCACGATTATTTTGACGTATATTCAGCATCACGAGACAACTAGATTTCATAACCTACATCAGTTTTAAAAATTTTGCTCTATATTACAAGATTATAACTTTTTAAAAAAAGAGATCTAAGCTTCAGCAGAAGCTAAGATATCGGAGTCACCAGCGTCCAAGACAGCTAAGACACCAACTCTGAATAATTTACCACAAGCGGTACCTAATTCGTTGTTACCACCGTTGAAGTAGTGGATGGAAGTTTTGGACAACATAGCGTAGTATTCCAATTCAGATTTTCTCAAAACTGGAGTGTTAGCAGAGATGATGACCAACTTGGCTTTACCTTGTCTCAAAGATTTGACGACAGATTTGTAACCTAAGGTGTATTTACCTGACTTGATGGTCAAGGCTAATTTTTGGTTGAAGTTTTCAGTTTGTTTTGGGGCCTGTTTCAAATAATGTTAGTATATGTGTGCTTCATAATGACTATGAATGCGAGGTACTGACCATCTCTGTGAATTGATTGTAGTTTAAACACTCCGGTCTATTGATACTCTTTTCAAAAGATTTAGTTTAAAATGGAGATGAAAAATTTCAAAGAGGTGAGTCGCGATGGTGGTGTGTGGATGTGTTGTTATGTGACTGCTCTTTCTTCTTTTTTTGCGAAAGACTCTTTGGTGTTCGGATTAGTTCCAGAATCTCGAATTTATTTTCATCAAAAACAGAATCCAAGTTTTGACTTTCGTAGTTTGAATAGACACCAAACAATAAAGTACGTTACCAGAGCGGGATAATAAGCACATAGAGTTGACAGAAACATTGCAAGGATACACACCTACTGAAACCACAACACTTCCACCATTACAATCATCATATTTGAAGACCAGATTGGGCTTACATTCTCCACCATATTTTCATTACACATCGTCAAAGAATACTTGTTAAAAGAACAGTCTCATTGAGAAACCATCTCTTATAAACATCACTGTACCCTTTTCACAAAAGAGTCACAAGTTTAGATACATTCAATCAATCTCACACTAACACTGTCATTTTAACACGCATAATTGTCAACTCTTAGTTTACTATTCCTTAAAAGTTAACTCAAATTTAAACAACATACTAACAATAACTTCTAGTTCACAATGAAGGTTGAAGTTGATTCATTCTCCGGTTCCAAGATCTACCCAGGTAGAGGTACTTTATTCGTCCGTGGTGACTCTAAAGTTTTCAGATTCCAAAACTCCAAATCTGCTTCTTTATTCCACCAAAGAAAGAACCCAAGAAGAATTTCATGGACCGTCTTATACAGACGTCACCACAAAAAAGGTATTACTGAAGAAGTTTCCAAGAAACGTTCAAGAAAAACCGTCAAATCACAAAGAGCCATTGTTGGTGCTTCTTTGGAATTGATCAAAGAAAGACGTTCTCAAAAACCAGAAGTCAGAAAAGCTCAAAGAGAAGCCACTTTGAAAGCTAGCAAAGAAAAAGCTAAAGCTGCCAAAGCTGCTAGAAAAGCTGATGGTTCCAAGAAAGTTCCAACCGTCAGAGTTTCCAAACAACAAGCTAAAGGTGCTTTCCAAAAAGTCAATGCTACTTCCCGTTAAGAGTCCTTAGTATAAAAAATTATTAATGTTTGAAATAGTCTAGATGGATGTAGGAGATGAGCGTTGTAGCAATAGTAAACAATAAACATGATTGAGTAGCAACTTTACATCAATACAAAATTCGCTATAGATCCATATCCCATATATTAATAAAGAAGACGTATCTCGAAATGGAAGTAAACCCCGGCTAATTACAACCCGTGCATTCCACAAGAACAAGATCACGCCACTGAGAACTCTGGAGTAGACCGTAGCTTCCCAAGTTCTACTCACTAGTCTCAGATTCAAACCCCATTGGCAGATCTCAGCTCATTTCGTCTTGATAAGAAAAACAAAAAGAGCTCTCAACGGCTTTTGATCCGGCCACGCACAGAGGACCCGTCGCTCGGTCAAGACCGTCTCTGATAAGAGAAGGTTGTATAAAGAGGGAGCGATGAGCTCTGTTTTGTTTTGTTGTGTAGTCCAATCAAAATGTCATACTCAAATCTCCAGTACTCCACATACGGCAAGGACAACGTCAAGTTCCTCAAGGTCAAGAAGGACCCTCAGAACCCAAAGAAGCACGAGGTCATCGAGGCCACCGTTTTGGTTCTTCTCGAAGGGAAGTTCGACACTTCGTACACAAAGGCAGACAACTCCTCCATCATCCCAACAGACACAGTCAAGAACACCATCCATGTGCTAGCTAAGACCACAGAGGTTTGGCCAATTGAGAGATTCGCTGCCAAAGTAGGTACCCACTTCATTGAGAAGTACGGGCACGTTGCTGCTGTTACAGTTAAAGTCATTCAGGAGAAATGGGTCAAATACGACGTTGATGGTAAACTCCATGATCATTCATTCATTCATCAAGGTCCAGAGAAAAGAATCACTGATCTTTACTACAAGAGAAACGGTGATTACACATTGACTTCTCAAATTAAAGATTTGACCGTTTTGAAATCAACTGGATCTCAATTCCATGGTTATAACGTGTGTGATTACACTACTTTGAAACCTGCTTATGACAGAATCTTGTCTACTGATGTTGATGCCGTTTGGAAGTTCTCTTCAAAGAAGATTGGTTCAATTAAGAACATTGAGAAATTGGCTGATGAAGGAGCATTTGATTCTACTTATAACGCTGCTAGAGGTATTACTTTAAAGACTTTTGCTTTGGAAGATTCAGCATCTGTTCAAGCAACTATGTACAACATGGCCACTGAGATTTTGAAAACTGCTGCATTGGTTGAAACGGTTTCATATTCATTACCAAACAAACATTACTTCCTCTTTGATTTAGGTTACAAAAATTTGAAGAATGACAATGAATTGTATTACCCATCTCCACATCCAAATGGGTTGATCAAATGTACCGTTGAACGTAACCCTTCAAAGGGTAAATTGTGAGCACAATAGCACTGATATACACACATCTGCTCAATATTTTCAATTTTTTATCAAAGGTGTCGGTTTGTCATTAATGAACAGGTTTTCTCTCCAATACTACTATTTATCGCATTCTTTTTGAGTAATATAAGGATTTAATCATATAAATTATGGATACCATTGTAGTTCTAGGGAAAATGTACATTGATTTTATTTACAAGTTGACTTTTACAAGCCATATGAGTGTGACTTTAAGTTCAAATGACTTTATAGCCGATGGGTTTGAGAATTTTGGTCGTTAAAAGAACCAACTGAACCATTTTTGTTTCTTATTTGGAGATTTACCCAAGTTTAAGGTTTTGTTCTTTAAAACATTAGGATTTGCCTTTATCTGTTGAGCAATGGTTCTAATTTTTTGTTTCCCAATGTTGAAACCCCAACCTCTTAAGATCTTGACCACTGAAGGGGTGACTCCAGCAGTTATAGGGACCCTGATAAACACCAATGATTTATGAATGGCATAAGCAAGAACAGCTTCTATCACTAAGGGATTAGACCAAAATCCACTTCCTTTCTCCGCCTCTTTTTTCTCTTCATCCTCTTTATCTTTTGCAACTTTGACGTCTAAAGGATCAGTTTCGTATCCAAATAACCCTTTGATCTTCTCCTTGAGTGTGTGTTGATATTCACGGACTTGATCAACACCAACAGAGTGGACTAGTAGGAAACATAGTGGAAAATCGATAGCCGAGATGGCAAGATACACACCCAATGCGGAATATCCATATTCTTGAATTAAGGCCTTGATACCCTTTTTAGGAACCTCTTTAGCTGAAGAGGATGATTGTGATGAGCTTGAATTGAAACGTTTGCTGAAGAAGTTGTTCGATTTTGATTTGAATTGTAATCTGTTATAAATAACACTGTTGTTGCTGTTCATGTTGGGACTGAACCATTTGGAAGATCTGGCAGTGAATTTTGAAGCAGGGGTAGAAAAAACCTTTCTTTTGAGGCCCAGTTGGAATAGTCGTGAAAGCATGGCTTATCTTTCAGTGATCTTGGTTTGATGATGATGTTTATATGAACTCTTTATGTCCTGATAAAAGTTGCAAAATAAATTCCGAAACAGCAAGACACATAACCACTGCTTAGATTTAACATGAAGTGTTGAGTATAACAGTGTATGAACTGACGATCTAATGGTAATAAGCATTCATATTAGTCATGCTATCTCAGTAAGACCGTGGAATTTATAGGGTATTATTTTATCAAGGTAAATGTCCATAAATCAGTACTGATGCAGTTTTTCACATGCTTTGAGTAGCGGAATTTGACGGAAATAGGTAATTTCAACAATTTTACTTGTTGAAGAACTCATACCTAGCAGAAAGCGCCATTTCTCGTCCCTTCTATAGTACGTGTGCAGATTGTAGAAAATGTTTTGGTTTTTCATTGGATGATACAGCTTTTTGTCAGAGCTCGAATACTTACAGGGCACAAAGTAAATTTTAAAGCTTACATTTATTATATATAGCGGTTCGTTAAAGAGGATATGAGACAGCATAATCAGGACTTTGGGTGATCAACAGTGGACATATTCATTGAAAATTTCTCTCAATCTTTTTTGATCTTCCTCAATCATTTTGTCAAGGTCATTGTCGCTTAGTCCTGTAACATCTTCACTTAAACCAAAATCAATAAAGTGGATGCGTCCCTTACTGAAAATCAAATTAGATAGCTTCAAATCACAGTGTCTGACGTTTGCATATTTGATCATTGATTCAACTTGTTCGCATGCATCGTCAACCACTTCTTGATTCAAATTCTTGAAATCCTCAGGAAAGAGTCTTTCAGTGACAAGACCAAAACCTAATTCTTCAGTATCTCCACATTTTCCAAACAAAAGCACTGTATCTTCGAAACTGAACATCAGTTTTGGGATTGCAATGGTAATTCCAGCACCACGTATTGAATTGCCAACTTTACCTTTTAAATTCTTATTATATTTCTTAATCATCTTCATTGACTCCAACTCACGTAGATGAACACGGTTGTATGCGTCTTCTTCAGTCTCTTGAATTGTTGTAGGATATGGCAAGTCATCTTCATCATAATAACGATAAGGATTGAGAATAATTAAGCCTTCTTGTGATGCTCTTATAATGTTCCAAGGACTATAATACTTGAACGTCAAGTCTTGAACGTCCCAATTTCTTGCCCTGTAATACAACTCTTTCACAACACTTGAAACTTTACGGGAAACTTTGAGACCTTCTTCAATACCTTTCAGAAAAGATGACTTGGGAATGAACAAAGTTTGTGCAAATGTGTCATATTGCAAATCCAATTTGATTCCAAAACGGGCACAAATATAGATGGAACGGACAGTTGGTGTAATAGATGAGTCAATCTTATTGTAAACTTGATTGGTAACGTAGTCCAATGGGCCCTCGTTGTCTGAATGGAACCATAGGTTCAACGAATCTATTTGTAAATATGATCCAGTGGACTCACTGGATTCAGTCAAAGTAGAATCTGTAACATTGTTCTCATGGATTTCATCACTGAAGAAACCTTTGTCAAGCTTAGTATAATCAGCGTGATCATCTGATCGATGTTGGAAACTTCCCCTTGGGTTGTTTAAGTAGTTGGCAACTGCTGACACTTTGTCATGTGTATCCACCATTTTAGCAACTGTTCTCCACTCATCTTTGATGTTGTATAAAAATCCAAGTAAAGAGAGGAAAAGTGATCTTCTTAAGTCATCAACGTTCAAAATTGGTGTCGATGAAAAAGTCTTGACTTTGATTGGAACTATTTTTCCATGTGCCATGGAAGATTCCGCATCGCCCAACTCAGCGGTGGTGGGTATTTGCGCATCGAAACCAGCACCATCCAAAAGATCAAGCTTCTCAAGATCTAGCGTTACAATGGATATATGGAGAGCGCTATTTCTCGTGTAAACGAGGAAGCCATGTCTTGATTTGATCTCTTTGCTGACAATCATGTACGTCAACAACTGCTGAAGAATTGATCTGACGTCTTCCGGTAGTGAGTCAGTAGTAAACCCCTCATCCATATTGAAATTGCTATCAGATACCAGAAGTGATCTCACTTCTATTGGCAACACCGCCATCCCTAACTCTTTAATTTCGTTATGTTTCGATATCTGACTATTAAAATACTGAACTTGAGATTCTGGTTCTTTGAATAATGAAGGAGGACACATAACTGTAACAACAAGTTCTCCATTAGGTATTAGTTTTAGGTCTTGATAATCCAATGAAACTTTACATTTTTGTCCTCCACTTAAATTTGTTGTGGTGATTGAGTCACTGCTTTCCCTGAATAAGGTAGTACTAAGTTCCGATTTTGGGAATATCTGGGTCATGACAACGTCGTATTCCAAATCAATAACCAAATTGACGATTGGTTTGATAATATCCAAGATTGAGAAGAGAATCTTTCCAACAGTCTCTTCACCGACTTTGTTGTTTTCACCTCTGAGCTTTTCAGTTGATAAAAATTCCATCAATTTTGGGAGCACAGTTGTTACGAGAGGTTCAATGATTTTTATCAAAACGTTTCTGACTGACGCCATTGAACTCATGATTTTAGTCCCATTAACCTGTGGATCATAAGTCATGATTTCCTTAATTTTGTTATGGTATGTTTTGAATAAATGAAGAAAACTATTAAACTCTTTCAAATCGTTTTCATCATCAACTTGCGATGCTTTTTCATACTCCGGCATACAAAGATGGAAATACTTTTTATAGCCTTCATTTTTGAATCCTAAACTCGTATCAATTTGTCCTTTCAAATAAGGATGTCCATACGGAGTTGTGGCAACTAAGACCAAAGGGAAGATGAGAAGTTTCTCGAGTTTCACGGTGTTATGGGGCGAGACTAAGTCTTTGATGAACTGACTAAAATAGAATAGATTCGCGTGATCTGAATCAGGGAGTTCTGTGATATCGGAGATTAAGTTATTGATAAGGAGCCATATCTTCTTAACATAGTCTAGTCCATTTGTATGAATAGCGGCTAGGGCCTCATTGATTTCTTCTCCAGGGGAGAGGGAGGATATTGTTCCATCCAAGAATCCAGCGACCAAAACCTCAAGATGTATGAAAGGAGCAGACGCGAAGTCAGCACGTTCCAACCCAATGTTTATGTGAGACAACATTGAGTTCAGTTTATCTCTTCATGTGTCTTTGATGTTGATGTTTTTGGCTTTTGAAGTGGAGACCTCGGATCTCCAAGCTTGGTCGGAAGTCACTGTTACTTAGTGAGATCTATCTATCAACAAAGGAAAAGAGGAAGAAATGACTGCATAACCCTAGCAATATCAATATGTTTTGAGAAAGCCAATGGCCTATAGGTATTAATAATTATGTACTAAAATCAGAAATCTGGTGTCTACAGTCTTTGACAGAGAGCTTATCAATAATCTTGATAAAACTCAAGTACTATTTCTATCTAAAGTTGTAGTAATAACTGAACATAAATTCGAATCTAAATTATCAAAGTTTTAAGTTGAAACTTGACGTATTATAGTCAGCATTCTGCGCTTCAGAGACATCCACAGACTCACAGCATGTTCGTATACTCTATAAGTCAACAGTTACCTCAAAACAATCACATTCGCGAATTTTCTTATGTTTACCTTTGTTCTAACTTCTACATAATATCAACAAACTAATATTTCCACTTCGTATGTTCGTCTTCTGGAATATGGAGTACATACTACAGGACACAATCGTTTACCCAGCTGCTTTAAAGATGATATGAAACAATAGCTCTTCTCACAAAGAGGCTAGAGCTCTCAAATTGCTCACTTCTCGGTCAAAGAATCACTATTTCTTGAGTGTTATCTGAACTATTGCCCAAAACGGCCACAACAATAGGAAAATCCATCAACGAGCCGGAACAATGTGCTCAAATCTTGTGTATTTGTTTTTCTTTTTTTTGCCCCAAAAACAGGAACATGGTCTTGGAGTTGCAGTTTTCAAACTTAGCGGATGTTAAATTTTCTTTTTAGTGCTATTGTTATGGACCAAAGAGGAAATAAATTCTATTTTTTTTAGTGTCTGTTCCATGCTTCCTCATCTTCTTCAACAGTATCCAAGATTCTTTTGCATAACCCTGCTTCAATGAATGAATTATACTTTTAGAGGCAACATATGGAAGATTCATAGTTCAAATTATCGCCATGGATTGGTGATATTTAAAACATGTGGAAGAAGCTCTTGTTTATGGGTTCCATTTCATAAAGCCAAATTAAAGTCATGAAGGTTCCAACAACTTTTCTGTTCTTATTGTCTTGTTTAAGTGTTATTTCTGCTCAAGATATTCACTCTACTATTACACAAACAAGAACAGTTGCAACTTGTTTAGAATGTATCACTACAAGTTATAATACAGTCACTAGTACAAGAACTTCTGAAATATGTTTTGATTGCATCACAACTTCATGGGAAACAACATCGTCTACAACGACATTTGAAACTTGTTTGGACTGTGAAACGTCATATTTCCCTGAACCTTCCACTGAGTCGTCCACTGAGTCTTCTAGTGAGACTTTATCTAGCTCTGAATCTTCCAGTGAATCCTCTTCTGAAATTTCCAGTGATTCTTCCAGCGAGTCCTTGAGTGAGTCTAGCGAGCCTTCATCGAGCTCCGAATCATCTTCTGGGTCTTCATCTGAATCATCCTTTGAGTTCTCATCTAGCTCTGAGTTATCCAGTGAATCTTCCTCTGAATCATCTAGTGAGTCCTCTAGTGAGTCCTCTAGTGAGTCCTCCTCTGAGGTTTCCAGCGAACCTTCCAGTGAATCATCTGAGTCCTCTAGTGAGTCATCCAGCGAGCCTTCATTCAGCTCAGAGTCTTCTTCAGAACCTTCTAGTTCAGAATCCTCTAGCGAGTTCTCCAGTGAATCATCTTCCGAATTCTCATCCAGCTCAGAATCATCCATTGAGTCATCTACAGAAGAGATTTCAAGCTCAGGAACTACTTCACTGGCCCCTCCTTCTACAGTTTCAAGCATCGAGTCATCAAGCTCAGAAGAGTCTTCATCTTCATTAGAGTCAAGCACTTCAGAATCGTCTTCAGAATCGTCTTCAGAGTCGTCATCTGAGTCGTCATCTGAATCCTCAACTGAGTCCAGTACAGAGGAAACCTCTTCATCTAATGAACTATCATCATCATCATCAACAAACTCTGAGGAGTCGTCTTCATCTTCTGAATCATTCAGTGAATCAAGTACAGAAGAATCATCCTTTTCAGAATCTAGCTCCGAAGAACCTTCCTCATCGAGCCCATCCTCAATTGAATCCTCGACTGACTCATCATCAGAGTCAATTACTCCATCTCCCTCATCAGAATCCAGCTCAGAATCTTACTTTTCATCTGAGGCTAGCACTGAAGAGTCTTTACTCTCCGAAGAATCTTCAGAGTCAGAAACTACCACATTATCACCAGATAGTTCAGTGTTTTCATCAGAGCCATCCTCAAGTGCAGAAGAAACTTCATCATCCAAATATTCAAGTGCTTCTGAATCTAGCTCTGTTGACTTATCATCTTCTGAGTCTGTATCAGAATCTTCAGAGTCAGAGGAAAGTTCCATCGACTCTTCATCAGAGCCATCTTCTGCATCTAGTACTGAAGAGTCTTCATTATCAGAAACCACTTCACTGTCTCCAGATAGCTCTGTGTTTTCAGAATCCAGCATTGGATCGTCAAGTTCTGAAGAGTCCTCCAGTTCTGAAGAATCTTCATTCCCTTCAGAGTCTAGCTCTGAGCCAGTCACATCTTCTGAAATATCAAGTTCTGAATCAAGTTCTGAAGAGTCATCGTCTTCTGAAGAGCTTTCTTCTTCAACAGATGAGCCAAGTTCCCCTTATGAATCATCTTCTGTCGAGTCTTCTTTGGAAAGTTCTGAAATATCCTCATCTGAATACACTTCTGTGTCATCTTCATCTTCAATAGAATCTTCATATTCATCAACAATTTCAACCGAACCACTTGAATCATCAACTACTTCAACTGAAGCACCATCATCATCTGTTTCTTCTTCGTTTGAAGAGTCTACAACCACGTCATTGGCGCCTGTTCCACCAACAACCTCAACGATCTCTTCCCTCACTGAATTTACTGATTCAACTTCTGAACCAACCTCTGAGCCAACTTCTGAACCAACTATTGAGAGTTTCACAACCTCAACAGAACTTACTTCATCACCTCTCACACCTTTCATAGATTCATCCACTAGTGAGACTGAGAGTTCGACGACTGATGTCACAGTTGTAACAATCACAACCACCACTGAGTCAAGTGTTGAAACCTTCACTACTACCATAATCACACCACCATCTGAAACATCTTCAACCCCACCTGTGATATCTTCTTTTGAACCTTCAAGCGAAACAACTTTCCCAAGCGTTCCAGTTGAAACTGAATCTATCACCACTCCAATCACAGAGACGAGTACAATAACCATACCAGAAACCAGTGTCCCAGTCATCTCCACTGAAGGTAATACCCCAATCATCTTTATTGAGACAATCACCACTCCATTTATTGACACAGAGACTGTTACCGTTTCAACTACTCCAGTTGTTCCACCTGTGACAATTTCCACGACAACAGCTATTGAAATCACAACTGTTCCTAATACCCCAACCTATAATACCCCAACTTTTAATACCCCAGAGACTCCAGTCGTTACGGCCAGCACTGAATCTATCACAACACCTTCAGATAAAACCGTGTCAACAATCACTCAACCTAATTTTGAATCGTTAACCACTCCTTTGGTTTTGATCAGTACAGGTAATACCACTATCCCAATAACAACACCAACCATTTCGGTATTTGAAGGTTCTGCTAATGAATTGTCTATCCATTTAGGTACGTTGTTGGTATTTCTATCTCCTTTGATCTGAAATTTGCATTTATAAGAGAGTGTCGAGATTCAATATAGCTGTTGTATCCGATGATTCCTTACTTTTTGAAGCACTTTGCTATTCGTTCGTTTTATTATGTGCTGTTAAACTACAATGGTTTTCCATCACTGATATTGTTCTTCTATTACCCCAATTTATCAATTTAAATTGTTTTATACCCATTTTAGAAAAAATCTCATCAAGTCCAGCTGATCTTATATACAAGCTGCGATGTGTGGTCATCGGTTTTGAATATTTATAACTGTATACTATAAATTTAATTAGTTATCTAAACAATGTGCCAGTAAATCTCATACAATATGCTCATGCTCTAGATCAAAAACAAAGAATTTTCAGTAAAAGTATATCATACTGGAATGATGGATACAATATTGAACTATAATGAGAGCGGAAGAAACCCGTTTCAGCCTCAAAATATAAAAATATCATCAAGAGCGAATGTCTTGGGTATAGTGATATGAAAATCTAATGACAGAAGTAACAATAAAATCAGATAAAAAATTAAATAAAACAGAACTAGATAATTAATGCAAATGATAAAAGAACAGACCAAATAAGATAAAACACAAAATCAAATAAACCATAATCAACGACCTTCTTTAAGAAGTTTGTTTCTTTTTTCCTTCTTACGCATTCTTTCAACTTTCTTAGCATGCATTTTAGCAGCCAATCTCTCATATCTTTCCCTTTCTTCTTTCTTTGCCCTTCTGTCTTTGATGGCATCAACTCTTTTCTTCTTCTCATCATCTTTCTCCTGTTTCAACTCTTTCAACTTGGCTTTAACTTGTGCATCTTTCAATCTCTGTTCTTGTTTCTTAGCCCATGTTGATTTGACACCTAGTGACTTCACTCTGAAAGCGTTCTTGTCCACTTTCCATGATTTCCCACTCACTCTGTCCCCCTTTGGCAGCACTTTCAAGTCTTCCACGACGGTTTCAACTTCCTCTTTAGACATAACTGATATCTCAAATTAATACTTCACTTACTATGAGATGAGCTCTTAAATTTTTTTTTGATCTTACATAACCGGTTCGGCCACGTCTTTTATCTCTGGTGTCTGGGTTAATCTCGGGCTTAGTTGATTGCCTTTGGATGTAGTCTTTATTTACAAAGAGGTTGCAGCATTCAATTCTCAATTGTTGGTGGTTAAGAGAAGGTTGGAGCTCTCAATTGCGGATAACAAGTACTTTTAGATCCAATACTGCCGAATAATGCGCTTTTCACAGCACGTTTGGGCCTATTGGCTGTTTCTGATAACAGTGATAGCAAGAGTTAGCGGTGATTTCTCTCCAGAAGTGCATAAGTTGGAAACTGTGTCGATATCAAGCTCTATAGTATACTTCGATGACTCGCCTGTGGTGCTGAATGTCAACGATCGCAACCTTTTCAGGTCAGAGAACGATGGTAAAGAATGGAAAAAAGTATTGGATGATGTTTCCAGTGTGGTGATTGATACGGTGAAAACGGATAGGGCATTTGCAATAACGTCAGGCAAGACACATTATGTATCAAATGATCGTGGTAAGAGCTGGACTGAATTTCACATTGATTGGAAAGGAGATTTGGCTTTACAGAAAATTAGTGTCAACTTCAAGAATCCTGATGCTATTTTGTTAGAGCTGCTTGAGTGTACCAGTAGTGGATGTGAAAATCAAATATTTTACACTCAAGATGGATTCTCTTCAGAAGTAAAGAAGTTGATTGGTGAGGCATTGTACTGCACTTTTGCAAAATCCAATAAAGTTTTTGATCAAGGTCCAGATGATAGAATATTTTGTTTACAATCTGTTAGGGGAGAAGAAGGAGGATTCGAATCAATTCAATTGATATCATCAGATGATTTCTTCAAAACTTCCAAGATCATTGATGATGAATCAAATGTCTTAGCATCAAGTTACATCACACAAATTAGTGTCATTCATGGATTTATAATTGTCTTTTCTAAACATGAGAGACGCAGTTATCCTGGTTCTCCTGTGACGTTATTTGTTTCCAAAGATGGAGAGGTTTTCAAGAAGGCAATAATAGACGGTGATATCACCAGTCATCATTATTCTATCCTACCATCCACCGAATACTCTTTACATATCAGTGTTGCTGGTATGAAAGAAGATGGGTCCAGAGTAGTTAATGTGTTTGCGTCAGATAGTGATGGTATTTATTTTAGAAATCTACTGGATGGAGCTGAAGCCGATGTTATGGGTTTCTTAAGCTTGGATAAACTTGAAACAATTGAAGGAGCTTGGACTTCAAACGTTTTTGAAGGGTTTGATCCTGAAACTTTGATGCCTTTAGCTAGAACAAAAATCAGTTTTGATGATGGTCATAGTTGGAGATATTTGAAAGTCGGAGATGATTGTCCAGGAAATGAAGAATGCAGTTTGAACATTCTGAGTATCGAAGAAAGAAGAGGTGATGGTCAAGCTGCAACAGGAGCAACTCCAGGTATATTGTTGGGTGTTGGTAATGAAGGTAATAAATTAGAAGCAAATATTTTACACCTCAAAACTTACGTTTCAAGAGATGGTGGTATATCTTGGACGAAAACTATTGATGAACCAACTATTTTTGCATTTGGTGATTTAGGTAATGTCATTGTTGCTGTCCCATATTCGGATAGAGATCCAAGTTTACAAACTTCCAAGTTGTATTACTCTTTGGACCAAGGTCAATCATGGTCTACTTTTGAACTTGATACAAAAACTTTCCCATTTCTTTTGACGACAGCTATTGATGGTACTACCACAAAATTCTTATATGGAGGTTTGCTCAGTGGAGGTTCTGCAAGTCAGGTATTATACTCTCTAGATTTTTCTCGAGCCTTCGATAGAAATTGTGATAATGAAGAAGATTTTGAAATTTGGAAGCCTAACAGAAAAGATGGAGATGCTTGTTATTTCGGTCACACAGACTCCTATAAAAGAAGAAAACAGGATGCCAAATGTTTCATTAACAAAGTTTGGGAAGATCTTAAAATTGAAGAAAGTCCTTGTGACTGTCAAGAGCTTGATTTTGAATGTAATTTTGGATTTTATGGAAATTCCAAAGGTGAGTGTGTTCCAAATTATAAAATTTTGAAACAAATTTGTAACGATTCAAAAGATGACGTGTTGAAATTACAAAAAAAGAGAAAGATTGTTGGAAACATTTGTGAGGTTAAAGATGAAAATATTTTTGATTCCACTGAGTTTAATTGTGATTATTTCAATAACAAGATCATAGAAACATCAGATAAAACTTTCCATGGTTTCATTCAAGGTTATTCTTTCCTACACCAGACACCAAAAGATCAAAATGATGAGACAGTCATCTTAAAAACCACAGATAATGAAGTCTTTGTATCTCATGATGGTGGTTTAGAGTTTCATAATTACAAAGACAAAAACTCAAACCAAATATTAGGATATTATTTGAACCCTTATTTCCAAGATGATGTTTATTTGATCTCATCAAATGGGAAGATCCATGTCTCTCACAACAGGGCATACATTTTTGAGCAAGTTGATGCACCTTCAGATTTGAATGGATTTGGAATTTCTCCTTTCACATTCAGCAATTTTTCAAGAGATGAGTTTATCTTTTATGGTGAAGAAGGATGTCAAAGTAGATTCTCTGAAGATTGCAAACCTGTTGCATACCTCACTCGTGACTCGGGTAGAACGTGGAACAAACTCCAATCTAATGTCAGAGGTTGTGATTTTGTTGGAGCCAGATATGTTGAGCATGGTGTTTCCAAGGACTTGGTCTATTGTTTGTTTGAAGGAGAAAATGGTGAGAATTCATTGATATCATCAACTGATTTTTTTGAAAATTCTCATACAGAGTTCCAAAATATAATTGGTTTTGCAACCACGACTCATTTCACTTTTGTTGCTGCAATTGAAGGTGATTCTTTGAAAGCATATGTTACTATTGATGGTAATACATTTGCTGAAGCTTTATTTCCTGATAATTTCAAAGTTGGTAAACAACAAGCTTATACCATTGTTGATTCTGAAACCGGTGCCGTTTTTCTTCATGTCACTACAAATGATAGAGAAGGAACTGAATTTGGATCAATTCTTAAATCAAATTCAAATGGTACTTCTTATGTTTTAATTGAAGAATTCTCAAATAGAAACCTTTTCGGTTATGTTGATTTTGAAAGAGTTGAAGGATTAGAAGGAATCATCATCACTAATGCCGTTAAGAATCCAGAAGATGCAAGAAAGGGGGCATTGAAAGAACTACAGACCAAAATCACTTTCAATGATGGTTCTGATTGGGAATATTTGATACCTCCAAGTTCTGATTCAGAAGGTATTAAGTACGAATGTATTGGTAAACCATTATCAGAGTGTGCTTTACATCTTCATGGATATACTGAAAGAAAAGATTACAGAGACACTTTATCATCTGACTCGGCTATTGGATTAATGATTGGTGTGGGTAATGTTGGTGCTCAACTAACTGCATATAATGATGGTGCTACATTCATGACTCGTGATGGTGGATTAACTTGGAAAGAGATCAAGAAAGGTGTTTATCAATGGGAATATGGTGATCGTGGATCCATTATTGTCCTTGTTGATGATCAATCAGACACTGATACTATTTATTATTCCTTGGATGAAGGAAACTCTTGGAATGAATTCAAATTTTCTGAAGATAAAGTCAAAGTTGATGATATTGTCACTATTCCATCAGATAATTCCAAAAAATTCATATTAATTGTTAGATCTGGTTCAAATAAAGGATCTGAAAGTAAAACAATCACCCTTAACTTTGAGAGCATATTTGACAGACAATGTCAACTTGACCTGAACAACCCTGATTCGGATGATTTCGAATACTGGACACCACAACATCCATACTCTTCATCATCATGTCTTTTCGGTCACGAATCAAGATATTTGAGAAAAGTCCCAGGTCATGAATGTTTCATCGACAATGCTCCATTAGGAGATGCCTACAAACTTGTTAGAAATTGTCCATGTACGAGAAGAGATTATGAATGTGATTACAATTATATCAAAGCTTCAGATGGTACCTGTCATTTGATTGATGGTTTAAAACCAAAAGATGCATCAGAGATTTGTCTCATTGATCAAAACGCAATTGAATATTTTGAACCAACTGGTTATAGAAGAGTTCCAATGTCTACTTGTGAAGGAGGTCAAGAGTTTGATAAAGTTGATCCTAAACCATGTAAAGGTAAAGAGCCTGAATTTTTGGACAAGCATGGAGGCAAATTATCAGGAAAGAGTTTAGCGTTGGTTATTGTTCTTCCTATATTGTTGTTCATTTTTGTTCTATGGTTTGTTTATGATAGAGGTATTCGTCGTAATGGTGGATTTCAAAGGTTTGGAGAAATCAGACTTGGTGATGATAATGATTTGATTGAAGAAACAACAACTGACGTTATCGTCAATAAAATAATAAGAGGTGGTATCACTGTGATTGCAGCTGCTATAGCCACTGCTAAAATGATAAAAATTCTGGATGCTGCATTAATTGACTATGTGAAAGGTTTATTCACTAGAACTAACAGGTACACAAGACGTGGAGAAGCTTATACCGCACCTGGTGAGGTTTACAGAGATGAAGATATTCTGGGAGGTCTCAATGAGGATGATTATGATATTGATGATGAAGAAGCTCCATTGAACGCAGATGAAGAAGGTTTCAGAGATGATGTCTCTGAACATACTGATATTCCAGATGACAATTTCTCACAGTACGAAGATGACAGAAATTTGGAATAAAAAAGTTATTGAAACTGAAATCAAAAGTATTTATATTTATATACAGTTTGTATTGCAAGACTTGAGCTACACGTAATGGGTATTGAGAGTAATCTATAATATGTAGACCGAAGAAAGATAAATACTTGACATAGTATACCAAAATCATCAATACCGACCGACAGCCCTCGGAAGTGTCTAAAAACTGTACGAGCAGCAAAAAAAATGTAAACAAATCTTTTAAGAACTCATCACCTGAAATATTAATTGAAGTTATTGGATAATTCGAGTATTCAACTTAAGTTATAAAGAGCATTCCACTATCTTATTTTGAATTAATAAAATGGCACCTAATTTTGACGATATTAAGACGCATTTCCCAGCAGCAAGAATTAAAAAGCTGATGCAAAGTGATGAAGAGATAGGTAAAGTTGCACAGGCCACGCCCGTTGTTGTTGGTAGAGCCCTTGAGTTCTTTCTCGCATCGCTAGTGGATGCCTCAGTTGAACAGGCGAGACAAGGAGGAATCAAGAGAATAAATGCACAACATGTGAAGAAGGCTATAGAGTCGAATGAGAATTTCGATTTTCTGGTGGAGACGATTTGCAAACCAGGAAACACAGAGAATGGTGATAATTGAGGTCAAGGGGATGTTTTACACCTGAAGAATGGACTTGAGGTTAAAAATTGTACACTATAATTGGATGTTTTGGGAATTAGAGCTAATTGATATATTTTTGTAGCTCGAAAAAAAGTTGTAAGCAATAACATAAACATTTGACATCTTAAATTCTTAATTCTTAAGAAGTGGTTCTGAGCCATTCAGAAATGGCAGTGAAATATCGCACTTATTTTGGCTCAAATAGTTTCCTCCACTTTCCTCCACTTTTTCACCGGAAATTTTCGGGTTCCACAGTTTGATTGAAAGCGCGTATAAACTCGATTTTAGATTACTTATCAAAAGTTTTCAACAAAGAAACTGATTTTCAACCTACAGCGACTTCAGAGAACGATGAGTGGAATCCTTCTTAAGAAAGTCAAAGTGGCACTTATCCAGATCACTGCTGGTGCAAACAAACAACACAATTTGAACCATGCCAAAGAGTTCATCTTGAAAGCCCTTCACAAAGAACCAACTACTGATTTGGTGGTTTTACCAGAATGCTTCAATTCTCCATACGCAGTCACTGAATTTGCCAACTATGCTGAAAAGATCCCAGGTGAATCTACAAAGTTCCTTTCCCAAATTGCCAAAGACAACAAGATCAATTTAGTTGGTGGTTCTATTCCTGAATTGGGAGATGATGGTAAGATTTACAACACCTCAGTGACTTTCAATCGTGAAGGTGAGATCATTGGTAAACACAGAAAAGTGCACTTATTCGACATTGATATCCCTGGTGGAATCACTTTCAAAGAGAGTATCACATTAACCGGTGGTAACAAACCAACTGCAATTGACTTACCAGAGATTGGTACTATTGGTGAAGGTATCTGCTACGATGTTAGATTCCCAGAATTGGCAACAATTGCTGCTAGAAAGAGCAATGCATTCGCTATGGTCTACCCTGGTGCCTTCAACACTGTCACTGGTCCTTTACACTGGCATTTACTTGCAAGATCAAGAGCAATTGACAATCAAATATTTGTGATTTTAGTGTCACCTTCAAGAAACTTGGACTTGAGTTACCACGCTTATGGTCACTCTTTAGTTGTTGATCCAAATGGTAACATCATTGCAGAAGCTGGTGAAGGTGAAGAAATTGTCTTTGCTGACTTGGACCCTGAATTAATCACAAAGACAAGAAGTGGAATTCCAGTGACTTTCCAACGTAGATTTGATGTCTATGAAGATCTCTCTGAATCATCCAAACCAACTGCTTTATAATTAATATGAAAAGTTTCAAGATTATGAAATACGAACTGTACTGTCTCAATCTTTAAATAACTGGCATCTGATTGTAGTGCTACTATCTGCCAAAAATATCGGTCAATATCCATTGAATTAACAGTAACTTCAAATTCTGGCTGGAATATTTTGGATTATATGCGATTGAATTGATATCTTTCTGTGGTAGGTATGTACAGTCAAATTTGGGCTATCTATAAACCTAATCACTATGACTTCACTCATTATAATCCCCTTTATTTCTCTAACAATCCCAGAAATGTGGCCCCAACCAGAAAATTTGACCTATCTCTCCAACGCCCGTTTTCCTTATCAAATCCGATATAGTGTAACGGCTAGCACGGTTCGCTTTCACCGAGCAGACCGGGGTTCGACTCCCCGTATCGGAGCTTTTATTTTTTTTTCTATACCCCGCTATTTATTCTAGAGAGATCACCCTACTCTTTCAATCTGGTTGGGACCACACAGAAAATCTTCTGAGCGCTTTCAAAAGCTGGTGATATTTCTTTTTACTTCTATTAAAGAAATCAATCAATAACCGCCATGTTCAGAGCAAATGTTCTGAAAACGACGAGACTGACCAATCAGGTTGTCTCAACTGCCAGAAACTCTTTCAATCACTCCATCCGCTTCAACTCTGTCGCCATCGATCGAACCGCTGACGTTGCTCAGAGTTCGCCTTCCAACTCTTTCACAACAAACAGCTTTGTCAAGTCGATTCAGGATGCATCTCCACTCAACAAGTTGGAACCACCAGTGAGTGGCCAAAGAATCAACAATAAGAGTGGCAACTCCAAGAACAAGAACAACAACAGAAACAATAATAGAAATAAGAAGAACAGTAATGGCAAGCAAGGGTTGACTTTGAATAAAGCATCTCCTTGGTTTAACCAGCTAGCAGCTTTCCAAGATTGTTTGTCTACCGCTGTTGATATCAACCAATCTTCTAGTAACCTCTTTTTCTGGGAATCAATCAAGAAGGCAATGGATCTATATAACGATTTGAAAGGTGTTCCAGATTTCGATAAATACCATATTGGCCTTTTGATCCATGGTTTACACACTGCATTAAGAGCTAATAGATTACAACTTACAAGATTGGCCAAGAAACCAGATAATGATTCTAATTCTTTCCATAAAGAGATGCAATTGTTCATTCAAAACTCATTCAATCAAGTTATCGAAGATTTATTAAACGATACTGTTTTAATCGAGGAAAATGGTGCCATGCATTTATTAACCGCATTAAAAGAATTGAAACAAGAAACATCAGCTTTACAAGTTTGGTCATCAGCAATGGCTAAAGATACTTTAAAAGATGAATTTCTTAAACAAAAAGTTGTTGGTGTCTTATTACCAATGCTTCCACAAACTGGTGTTGAATTCAAGGCCATTGAAGATTTATACAATGAATCAGCAGCTACTGCACATTACCTAAACCCATTCTTATTAGGTGGTATGATCAAAGCTTCATTAACATTGAATGAATATGAACAAGCATTAATTTATTTTGAGAAATTATCAGAGATTGACGTTTCAAGAACTCAAGCAACACTTGCAGATGTTCATTTATCTTTTATTGGTGAATCAAAGAATATTGAAATTGCATCTAAATTTTTCGATAATGCCATTGAAAATAAAATGCCATATAAATTAACATTACATGTCAACAGTGTTAAACAATATTTGGAAAATATTTGGTTAGTTAATAGAGATTTTGAAAAAGTTTTAGATACTTGGGTTAAGACAACTACATTTTATGGAAGAAATATTCATCATGGTATCTCTTCATCATTGAATAGTACTTTTTTCAACATTTTTTTTGAAAATTATAAAACGAACAAAGATCAAGGTTTAATTCAACTAAAAGAGATAATTTCAACATATAATGGAATAAAACCAATTGATGAACCTTTTTTCAATATCATTATTTCAAGATGTGATATTTGGGAAGATAAAAATGTTATTGATTCAATATTCGATGCTTATTCTTTATACAATTTGAAAAAATCCCCAATCTCGAGAAGAGTTTATTTGAAAGCACTTGGATCTGTTGAAGTTACTGATGAAGAAATCGTTGAGGCTTGGTTAGACTTGATTAAGAATAACGATGCTGAAGGTTATACATATATTGCTAATGCCGATTGGGCAGCTTTGAGAGATGCCACTGTCAATTCAGCTTATTTACATAAAAAGTTTGAAGATTCAATAAGTGAATCTTTACCTAGAGATGTCTTATATTTGGAATTAGTTGGTGCTTTTGATAGATATTGTCGTGATGCTGAACAATTAAAGAGATTGAGAAATATTTATAAAATCATTCCAAGATTATCAGCTATCATGCCTATCCAATCAAAGATCGATTTGAAATTACCTCACTTCGAGAATCTACGCAGTACTTCCATTGAAACTGATTTCAGTGGCTAATATAGTACCTTTTTTCCCAAAGTGAGTTTTTAATGAGTTTGTTAATGAAAAATTAATTGTTGTTTTTTAAAGTTATAAATACTGTTGTTGTTGTTAATGAAAGGGGGCCCTTATGATAATAGATTATCCTGCTGGCAGTTTTCCACAGTTACTGCACTAATGTTATATTCATACACGTGTTTTTATATAGAATGGTGAGATGATCTTGTAAATAGAAGATATAGTTCAACTCTTGTGTAGGGTTTTATTTCCGACCGATCTTGAAGATCCGGGGTCTCCACTTCAAAAGCCAAAAACATCAGAGATTCAAGATGAAGAGATAAACTGAACTCAATGTTGTCTCACATAAACATTGGGTTGGAACGTGCTGACTTCGCGTCTGCTCCTTTCATACATCTTGAGGTTTTGGTCGCTGGATTCTTGGATGGAACAATATCCTCCCTCTCCCCTGGAGAAGAAATCAATGAGGCCCTAGCCGCTATTCATACAAGTGGAGAAAAGTATATCAGGGAGATCATGTTCCTTGTGAGTCTTATAGAATCTGATCTAAATGATCTCGTTGAATCAAATGGTACGAATTCACTTTATTTTAGTCAGTTCATCCAAGACAAAGTATCGCCCCATAACATTGTGAAACTTGAGAAACTTCTCATATTCCCTTTGATACTAGCTGTCACAATTCCCTATGATGATAGTACTAATTTGAGGGGACCGATTGGTGCTAAGAGCACAGGATTCAAAAATCAAGGCTACGAAAAGTATTTCCATCTTTGTATGCCGGAATATGAAAAAGCATCGCTAGTTGATGATGAAAACGATTTGAAAGAGTTTAATAGTTTTCTTCATTTATTCAAAACATACCATAACAAAATTAAGGAAATTATGACTTATGATACACAGGTTGACGGGACGAAAATTATGAGTTCAATGGCGTCAGTCAGAAACGTTTTGATAAAAATCATTGAACCTCTCGCATTTCGTGTGTTACCAAAATTGATGGATTTTTTGTCAAATGAAGAGCAAATACGGCCAGATGAGGAAGTTGATGAAGCGGCTGTCGAAAAGGATTTCTTCGCAATCGTTGATATTGTTAAATCAATCCTCAATATTGTCATTGACTTGGAAGAGGATGTTGTCAAGACCCAGGCGTACTTAAATTCAGAACCTGGTACTACATTATTTACAGAAAGCAGTGACTCAATCATCACAACAAATTTTATTAAAAGACTTAAAGGTACAATTGCATCTGATTACCAAGATCTAAAACTAATCCCTGATGGGAAACTTATTGCTCCAGTTGTGTGTCCACCTTCATTATTCGAAAAACCAGTTCCGTATTTCCATGATACGATACCAGAACCTTACGAAATTAAAAATTTGAGAATGACGGTGTTGCCAATAGAAGTGAGGACACTTCTATTATCTGAAGGTAATTTCAATATGGATGAGGGGTTTACTGCTGACTCGCTACCAGAAGACGTCAGATCGATTCTTCAACAGTTGTTGACGTACATACTTGCCAGCAAAGAGATCAAATCAAGGCATGGTTTCCTCGTTTATATGGCAAATACTACTCTCCATGTTTCCATTGTAACGCTAGATCTTGAGAGGCTTCAGTTTTTGGATGCTGGTTTTGAGGTTCAATTACCTGACGATGAGGTGAAGGTTCCAAAAGTTGAGAGAGTAGGAAAAAAGATGAAGAAAACAGAACAGATAATAAAAGGGAAGAAAGTTCCAATCAAAGTAAAGACTTTTAAAGTGGTTCAAAATCCAAACGTTGATGATTTAAAAAGATCACCCGTCCTTTCTTTACTTGGATTTCTCTACAATTGCAAAGATGAGTGCAGTACGGTGGCTAAAATGGTGGATACACATGACAAAGTGTCAGATGTCGCCAACCACTTCAACAAGTCAGGCAGAAATCTTCAACATCGATCTGATGATCATGCTGATGTTGACAAAAATATCTTTACTGATGGAATACCTGAGAACAATGTTACAGATTCTACTTTGACTGAATCCAGTGAGTCCACTGGATCATATTTACAAATAGATTCGTTGAACCTATGGTTCCATTCAGACAACGAAGGCCCATTGGACTACGTTACCAATCAAGTTTACAATAAGATTGACTCATCTATTACACCAACTGTCCGTTCCATATTTATTTATGCCCGTTTTGGAATTAAATTGGATTTGCATATTTGCACAAACTTTGATCATTCCCAAGTCATCGTTTCTGAGAGGTATTGAAGAAGGTATCAAAGTTTCCCGTAAAGTTTCAAGTGTTGTGAAAGAGTTGTATTACAGGGCAAAATACTGGGATATTAAAGAGTTAAGTTTCAGGTATTATAGTCCTTGGAACATTATAAGAGCATCACAAAAAGGCTTAATTATCCTCAATCCTGATTATTATTATGATGAAGATGACTTGCCATATCCTACAACGATTCAAGAGACTGAACAAGACACATATAACCGTGTTCATCTACGTGAGTTGGAGTCAATGAAGATGATTGAGAAATATAACAAGAATTTAAAAGGTGAAGCTGGCAAGACAACTACTGGCGCTGGCAATTCAATGCGTAGAGCTGGAATAACCATTGCAATCCCAGAACTAATGTTCAGTTTTAAGGATACAGTGATTTTATATGGAAAACGTAACGATACTGAAGAGTTAGGTTTTGGTCTTGTCACTGAAAGACTCTTTCCTGAGGATTTCAAGAATTTGAATCAAGAAGTGGTTGATGATGCATGCGAACAGATTGGATCAATGATCAAATATGCACACGTCAGACATTGTGACTTAAAAGCATCCAACTTGATTTTCAGTAAGGGACGCATCAACTTTATTGATTTTGGTTTAAGTGAAGATGTTACAGAACTAAGCGATAATGACATTGACGAAATGATTGAGGAAGATCAACAAAGATTGAGAAAAATTTTCAAGAAATATGTCCACAGTTGATGTTGATCACCCAGAGTCTCTATCATGCTGCCTCACATCATATATAATAAATGGAAGCTTTAAATTTTGCTTTGTGCCCTGTAGGTATTCGAGCTCTGACAAAAAGCTGTATCATCCAATGAAAAACCAAAAACAATAATTACTGCACCCATGTTTCTATAAACTTCATACTGGGGGTTCTAGATTGTAGCACCAATGACAGGACGAGGAATGGTTCTTTCTGCTAATGACTTCTTCAAAACGGAAATTCGCGAATGTGATTGTTTAGATAATTCTTCATCTTTTCGCGAAGTTTTAATTTTGTGTACCACCAAATCTAATCTTTAATCTTTAACTCTTGAAGCAATATATCTACTCAATCTTCACTGTTATCGATCAATCATTGACTGCTACAATCAGAATGGGAAACTGTTTCAGTTCGCCTAAAGAAGGCCAAACACTAGGAACATCAACCACCACTAAAAGAACACAACAGGAAAAACCAATAACCAAGCCTCCACAATCTAAACCAAAAGTATCATCACAAGGCCATGTTCTAGGAGGATCCACGGTGGTGAACGAGAAAGACAACTTGGATGATCCAAAAGTGGCGGCTCGTAAGGCTGCTCAGGAACGATTCGATGCAAAAAATGCAAAACAAGGTAAATTAGGTCAAAAATTACAAGAAGAAAGAAATAAATCAGGAAGGGTTCATTTGAAAGAAAATGCAGAACAGAGACTGAATGAGAAAGAAGTGGAGAAGAAAGCACTGATATATGATTAACCTGGATTGTAATGCATATATTGAAGTTGGTGCTGGTTTGTATATGAAACGATCTGGAATTATCGTTCGTTTATTTTTTTTGATTAGCTGTTTGTTAGGTGTTGATCACTTGACTACAATCTAGAGAGTTATCGGATTTATAACATACAATACTTAGAGTTCAATATCAAACAGTATGTTCTTGACTGTAGTTTATAAATATGATATTAACACATTACACTGAAAATTTACCTGATCTGTCGTTACTTGCCTTCTTCAAACCAGCAACAATAGTTCTCTTTAAGGATTCAATTGCATCCATTAATTGGTTTTCTTTGTTGCTTTCAATCAATAGATACAACTTAGGTTCTTCACCTTCTTTAGGCTCCTGACCTGCTGGATAGAATCTTCCTTTATAAGTAACCGAGGTTGAGGTCTCTTCAATGATCTTTGATAAAGAAGCATTATTAGTTGCGATCCATCTGACATCTTGTGGCAAATCATTGATGTTAATCTTTGCGTTGAAAACAGGTCCATCTGCGCCAACATCTGTATTGAAAACAATATCCAATTGAGGACTACTAATGACACCATCTTCATCATCTTCGTTATCTTCATCTTGATCACTATCTTCATCATTCTCATTGACAGGAGTTTCTTCCTCACCGAATTTCTTACGTTCTGTCTTTTCTGTTTCATTTCTAAGTTTGTCCAAATTATCCAAACCTTTACCACCAAATCCAGATGAAATTTTCTTCTTACCTGATTTCAAATCTTTTTCGAAATTAATGGCCATTTCTTTGATATCTTCAGGTATTTGATCTTCAGTCATGCATTTGTACAAGATATATGCCTGTAATTCTTCATTGTTGAACAATAGTGAGATGGCTGTACCAGTGGCCGTACCTCTAGCTGTTCTACCCACACTATGAACATATTGAGCAAACGTTTTAGCTGCATTGTAAAGAACAACGAGCTTGACATTAGGAACATCCAACCCTCTTGATAAGACTTCTGTAGTGATTAAGATTTTTGAATCTGGTGACTCTTTGAATTTCAATAAACTTGTCGTTCTTTCATGGGATGGTAAACCAGCATGGATAGCAAGTGGTGAATGTCCCCTTGCGGTTAACTTTCTATAGATGTAGTTAACTTGTAATTGAGATTCACAAAATACAATGGATTTATCCTCTGATTGTTTACCAAGAAGGTTTAACAAATGACTGAATTTTTCATCTTCATTTTTGAAAACTTTACCCATTTGAGTGATATTTTCATTAACAATCTGTTTATTACCAACTGATATTATCACTGGCTTTTTCAAAGTCTTGACAGCAAATGCTTGAAGTTTATTAGGGAAAGTTGCAGAGAATAATACACATTGTTTATCTGGTCTGATGGTCTTCATAATCTTATTGATTTGTGGTTCAAATCCAAGATCAAATAGTCGATCTGCCTCATCTAATGTAACAAATGTGATTCTTCTAGTATTCAGTAGTTTCCCACCATTTAAAGTTAAAAGATCAATAAACCGACCAGGCGTAGCAATGATTATTTCAACACCTCTCTTGATATCGTTGATCTGTTTATGTAATTGCGATCCACCAGTGCAACAAATGGCTCTTAGTTCTGTATTTTCAATAAACATTTCACATGCTTGATGAATTTGAATGGCTAATTCTCTAGTTGGAGAAAGGATGATCCCTAAAGGTCCTGTTTCATCTTGTGATAAGGGTCTTTGTTGCTTTATATGTTTCAACATTCCCAGAAGATAACACATTGTCTTGCCTGATCCTGTTTTACCAATACCAATGACATCTTGACCTGACATGATTGCAGGAATGGTTTGTGATTGAATGGGCGTTGGGCCTTCGAATTTCAACTTACTATTAATGACGTTTAAATTTTCAGAATCAAGACCAAAATGGTAGAAATTCATGACTGGATTGATTTTTTTATTGCTGATGAAGATATTGTTGAATGTTCTGAAATTTATAACTTCATCTGGATCTATGCTTTCCATTTCCACAAGGAAATTCTTTTTGAATGGTTCTATCGTTTTCATATCGTACTTCTGTACAAGAATTTCCTTGGATTTGTTTCTCTGTATTTTCTTCAAAAGTTTATTAGCTTCATCGTCCTCATCATCAGATATTATAAGATCCCCATCATTATCTTGATCCAAGTCTAATTGGACATCCTGGGAGTTGTTATCCACTCGATCGTCATTTTGCTCTAAATCTTTCATAAATGCGTCTAATGGATCTTCATCTGGTTCATTATTTCCATTGCTTTCGTGATTTTGAGCAGCATCTTCTTCAGCAGAAGCAGAACCTGGTCTGAAGAAATTTCTCTTCTTCTCTCCCTTAGCTTCATCATCAGAATCACCGAATAAATTGTTCTTCTTGACCACCTTCTTCTTCTTCAGGGGAACTTTTGCACTAGCCTTCACTGTGGGCACCAGCTTTCTGGGTATAACCGAGCCATTGGCACTCTCTAGCTGCTTCTTCTTCTCCAGCTGCTTCTTCTTCCACGCCTCCAACTTCTTCAAACGCTCCTCTTTCTTCTTATCCGCATCAGACAAACGGCCTGCATCCGCTGGTGTGTTAGTAGTCGTCACTTTTGAGACTCCGCCGTGCCCGCTGCCCGTAACATGCCTTTCAACACTCTTGCCGCCCATGATTTGGTCTTTATAATAGTGAAGATAAAACTGATTAGATTCATTTTTCAAAAAATTATTTTTACATAATCAGTAGATCACGTGACTACATCCTTACACCATAGTGTTTTTAGAGGTTTTCAACATTGTTTACCAATATGAGAAGGACCCAGTGACAACGCAAAATGGCACAACCGAACAACAAACCTCCATTGTCGCACACGCTGTGGTCTCCTATTGACACCGTCAAGGATGTTGCCGACTCCATTGGGCTCACGGATCTGAACGAGGAAACGTCTAGAAACTTGGCCATGGACGTTGAGTATAGAATTCATGAGATCTTGGAACAAGCTGTCAAGTTCATGAGACACTCCAAGAGACGCACCCTCACCACGCAGGATATTGACAAGGCTTCAAAAGTGTTGAATATCGAGCCACTGTATGGGTACGATGTCGCAAGGCCACTTAATTTCAAAGAGGCATTGGTTGGTAATGGACAAACGTTGTATTATATTGATGATGAAGAGATAGATTTCGAAAAATTGATCAATCAACCATTGCCTAAAGTTCCTAGAACCACTACATTCACAAGTCACTGGCTTGCCATTGAAGGTGTTCAACCTTCAATTCCACAAAATCCTTTGGAATCTGATATTAGATCTATTTTACCAGCCTATAGAGGTGCAATTGCCAATGTGTTGACTGAAAACTCGGTATCAAGTGGCACTTTCAGTTCTAACAGCAATAATTCCAATAACAACTCTAGTTCAAACACAAATAGTTCAGTTAATTTGATCAGCGATAAAGATGCAGAGATAAAACCATTGGTTAAACATGTTCTTTCTAAAGAATTACAACTATATTTCAACAAAGTCGCACAAGCTTTGGTTAAACAACCAGGAGAAGATGATCATCTGAAGCAAGCAGCTTTAACATCACTACGTTCCGATCCTGGATTACATCAACTTGTTCCGTACTTTGTCCAATTCATTTCTGAACAAATCACACACAACCTAAACAATATAGCCCTATTATCAACAATGCTAGAAATGATCTATTCATTACTCTCCAATCCAAACATATTCTTAGACCCATATATCCATGCATTAATGCCATGTATATTGACACTTTTGTTGGCAAAAAGAATTGGAAACTCAAACAACAACACTGAATTTGGAGAACAAGAAACCAATGGACATGACAACAGCGGTACCGAAGAGGAAGAACAGCTTGCAGTTAGAGGATTTGCTTCATCTTTATTAGAACATGTCTGTAAAAATTATGGAAAAAGTTATTCTACTTTAAAACCAAGAGTCACTAGAACATTATTAAAAGCTTTCCTTGATGCTAATAAACCAGTGGGAACATTATATGGGTCCATTATTGGGTTGAAAGTCCTTGGTGAAGAGGTTGTAAGGATAACAATCCTTGGAAATCTGTACAATTGGTCCACAACTGTTCTTGAAGGATCTTCTTTGAAAGAAGAGCATAAGACTTTGTTGATTGACACAATCATTAAGACTTTGAGAGAAATTCCAAAAGTTGGATCAAGTGATCAGGATGGTGAAATGGATGTCGAAATAAGTGATGAACAAAAGGCAAAATTGGAGAGAAGAGTAGGAAGAACAATAAGTGAGAAAATCTTAGAGCAAAATGATGCAAAGGCTATTGTTGATGTTATATTTTTCGGTGACTTGGAGGCTTAAAGAAAAGTACGTTAGTGCTAAACAACAAAAGAAAAAAAGTTTGTATTATTAAACTATATTTAATGAGTTCGTTCCAATTCGTAAAAATGATGCATTGTCCTATATACCTTTCATTCATTTCGAAGGCGCAAATAACTTTCTTTTGACGTAGGAAGCAGACAGTCTAGAAGAAGAAGCTCTAAACAATGGAGAATTCATGACACTTTCATCTTTCTCAAAATCAAATGGATCTCCAGGTTTCGGTTGTCTTTTTGCAGAGCTGGAAGATCTCATGGCCAATGGACTTTGTAGGATAGGTTGTTCAGGGGCTGTAATATCATTGGAAGAAGAAGGTGGTTTCTCCACTGAGCTCATTATGATATCATGCATGAGTGGCATGGTTTTCTCAGCAGTCCTTACAGAACTGGTGATGCTCTGTGCGCTTTCCACCGTCATGTTGGTTGGTCTGGACACTGATGTAATCTCTTCTTGTCGTGATGATGGTGGTGCATCTTGGGGAGTTGACAAAACGTTCAGATATTTTTGTTTCTTCACTGGTGTTTGTTCAACTTGAGAAAATGATTTATTAGATGGTAATGATGGTTTGACAAGGACAGGCGGTATGCCTTTCTTACTTGCTCTGTTGAAGACTGAGGATGATATTGATCTCTTTGCGAGTTTGTTTGTGATTGCTGATTGAGAGGTGGTCGTGGGAACTGATATGTCGACTTGTCTTCTTGATAAATTTGATGCATTGAATGATGAGTTTCTAGTGATTTGTTGTAAATCGCTATTAGATCTAGATAGTTTAATATCTTTGAGATCTTCAAGTTTGGAGACTTTTCGTTCCGGTTCAATTGTTGATATCTCTGATGACGTCCTCTTAAGTGATACCTTCTTTTTCTTTTTCTCTTTAGTGGTATTGGTTCTGAACGAGGGACCTTTAACTTTCTTTATCATATGTTTGACACTATTAGGGCATTTTTTATCAAAATAAGGTATAACCACGTTAGCAATGAACTTTCTCGAAGAATAATCTGTGACTGTTGTGGTAGATGAAGATCCAGCTGTTGAAGACTCCTGTTTCAAAACGGATGAGGAAAAGGATGAAGAAACTGCATTCAAAGTATCCCAGATGACAAGTCTATCCACAAATCCATCATATTGTTGAATATATGACAGGCTTTTCTTATTGACAAGATCAGGAACGATAGCACCACCATTTATAACAGGCGTCAATTTTCTTTTCCCCAATAAACCTTTTCTCTTCTTTTTAGGCTTGTCTTTCAATTGTGATAGATCATCTGACTCCGTATGACTCAAAAGTTCAAGAAGAATAAGCATTTGTAATTGAATCTCTCTTATTTTGAAAATGTTCAAGACGGATGATAAAGACTTATTGGTTTGTGAAAAATTAGAAGAATGAACATCCATGTCTAAAAAATTGAAAGATTTTGAAACGAACTTATCTCTGAATATAGATTCCTTCTCAAGAAATGGAACTGAGTTTAACAATCCATTATTTGAAACCAAATGTCTTGCATCAAAGAAATCAAAATCAATAATAAACTGTTTAAGAATGGATTCATAATCAACAGAGGAGCTTGAACATAATGATTTAAGTCTTCCAAATGTTGATTTAGTGAAAAAGGTCAAAGGTGTAGTAAGTTGGTATAATGTTTCGAAATATCTATTCATGAAATAATGAAATGGATCGTTAATTGCATCTGACTCTTTCACTGGTGATTCATTAACATGATTAGAAGGAGGTTTCATTGATATTTTAAAATCATTGAGTTTCTCACTAGATAATTTTGATTCCCATTTGGGTATAAGATCATCATCTGGTATGCTTGCACCTAATAACTCATTGGAGTCTGTTGATATACTCTCCAATCTAGACGCATAAGACTCAGAGATATAGTTGATGACATATATGTCTTGATCCAAATATGAAAGTATTGCCGGTTGTTCTTTAGATTTCAGTGATAATTTAACTAGCATTGGTGTTCGTGATGCATTATTCTTGAAAACTGGCTCTTTAGACTTGAATAATCTTGACTTATTCGAATTAATAGTGGAGATGTTGGTATAGGTATGGTGATGGATCATATTAGTAGAGATATTGGGCAGTTCTGAAGCTGGAATCGCGTTCAAAACGCGTATTTTGTACGTGGTGATGCTGTTAAGCGACCTCACAGTGACAACACTGGCATCGTGGCTCATCTAGGCTCCTTAAAACACGGATTTGAGGCACAAATGGTTCAAAAAGGCATCCTTTGCACTAATTTGAGGGTTTGAGGCCAGTGCACCGTAACCACTACCGGTTAAGGAAAGTTTCCTAATTAGGGTATTTATCACATTTTTTATACCAAAAAGAAAAAAACACATATAACTTTTGACAAAGAGAAAAAAACCGCCACTTGTTCACCCTCAAACTTCAGAATTGGAAGCAGTTTAAGCAGACTCTTCAAACACACGCGTCTACAAACAGCTCCCGCACACACCAGGAACTTCACCCACACGCAACTCTGTCCTGGTTACTCGCACTCAAGACATCCGAATTGTTTCAACCCTACAGGGATTCTTCAGTTTACAGGATACATCAGACTTCAGTTTACCTACACAGAGTCATAGTTGAAGTTCTGATTTTTTTGCTTTAAAGAGAACAGTAGCATTCTATACACACACACTATTTAATTGATACTCGAGAGAGAAGTTGACATATTTTTCAGTCTCCCTTTTCCCACTTTTTGTCAGAATATTTCCTTGAAACCACAAAAGGATAAAAATCAAACACAAATCCCTTTTTTTGATTCATTCATTGCATCTCTCTGATCCAGTGAAGACATCTTTTATTTCATCCCAGCAACCAATCAGAAGAGCCTAGTTTCACCACCCGTTTTTTGACATCAAGAACGTGCTCTCATTTTAGCTGCTATTCATCATATTCATACATTAGCACTTGATTTTTTAATTATGACTTCCCAAGACCCTCAATCATCCATTTCCGCAGACGTTTCTGTTGATCAACCTGTCTTCACTCCATCCAGTGGGACCTCCAAACTTGTTCCAGCAGCCCCACCAGCAGTCAATGCATGGGGTGCTTCACCTCCAGTTGTTGAAACTAGAACGGATACTCCATCAAATGCTACAAAAGAGCAACAGTGGCCAAGTACAGAGTCTGCATTAACGGACAATCAAACCGCTACTTTGAAATTAGAAACTTCGGCCTCATCCAAACAATCTGTTTCATCTTCAAAATCTAAACTTTCAGGTAAAGAGAAGTGGGTTCCTTTCCAAGCCGAGATTAGAATAACTGCTGATAACTCTCGTAAGAAGAGTGTTTCAAATAATGCAAATGGATCTAACAGTAATGGTAAGAACAACAGAAAACAGAATGGACAGCAGAAAACAAAACCCCTCAACAGCAATCAGCAGAAGAAGAAGGAATCAACGGGAAATGGCTTTAGACAAGAAAACAATAATCAAAAGCACAAGAGAAACAATAGCACAGTAGGGTCATCAACTATTAACAGTGGCAACTCTACCAAGAACGATGGAGGTCCTCTTTCTCAAAGGTCATCACCAAGGTTGAATTCAGAGACCGATGTGTTCAAAAAATTTGACAAACTTCAGATCAATGACAATTCTCAATCTCCTACAAATGATTTCCAACACAGACATTCTGAGACCAGCATCAACAATAGTTATAGACAGAACAACTATACTAAACGTAATTCCAACAAATCATATAACAATGATAACTTCAGACATTCATTTTCTGGTGTTCCAGGTTATGCAACCTCTCCATTTATTCTGCCAAACAATTTCAACTATGGTTACTCACCTTATGGGTATCCTCAACCTCAATATCAATACCCTTACAGACCAAGATCTTCTAGATCAACTTCTCATTCTCCAGCAAGAAAAGATTTCATTGGTGGGATTGATTCAGCTGGAGTATCACCACTGCTTCCAAACACTCCACAGGTTTTCATACCTCCAAATGGATTAGAAGCTGCTCCATATCCATATGTTCAAGATCCATTGACATTAGTGGTGAATCAATTGAGTTATTATTTCTCACCTGATAATCTTTCTAAAGATACATATCTCAGAAAGCAGATGAACTCTCAAGGGTTGGTTCCATTGAAAAAATTGCTTGAATTCAAGAGATTGAATGCCCTCACTGGTGGTGATATCAACTTGCTGTATGCGGCATTGAACTATACCCCATTCTTGTTGTTGGTGAATGATAAAGTCAAAATCAAGGACCAATGGGAGAAGTGGATTTTACCTTTTGATTTACGTGATGAGACTGGAAAGGAAGAAGAACCAAAAGAAAATGAAGAAAAGATTTAATTTAAGGGAAAATTTGGTCTATTTGATCAATTGACTATCCCCTCCACCCATTACGGGACTCGAAGAAGTGTCCAGTCCCATTCAGACTCGAAGTATAAAAGTATCTGCACCAGTACAACACTGCAATGCTCAGCTATATACTTCATGCTCCCAATTTTTCATTTTTTTTGATTTTGATGATGCCTTTAATATTCCCCATTTTTTTGTTCAATTTTAGTCTTTATCATTTAGTGACAGAGTCCAATTGTGCTCTTTATACAGAGGTCGTTTGATATGAACCTCTCATACATCATTTATCTCTTTTTTTGTGTTTTTTTTTTCTTTGTGGGAATGGACTTTTCCCTCTAAAAGTATATAATTTTTCACGGCTTTACATAGCTCAAATAATTGCATGTTTTCATTGATTTTTTTTTCAAGTTGTTTGTATTGATGAAAAGTAGAATCTTGGCCGTTTAGCAAGTGCTCATTGGCCAATTGACAAGGATCACAAATTTGAAAGTGCTGCCTTTTTTTCGCCTTATCGACATGTCAAAAAGAAAAACGATAAAAAAACGAGAAGCAGCATAATAAAAGCCAGTATAAATTCTAAAACAGCTATTGCATGTCCAGTGGAACGAACTTCTACAACATCGAGGGCTCGCACAAGCCGATGAACCACCGCTCGGCTGAGCACACGCCGCTGCTCTCCAAGATCACGGACATCTACGGCACAACGCGCAGACGAACCGACTCGAGCTACTTCAGACGGTCGTCTCTTCACACCAAGAAAGCTGAGGAGAAAGAGCTGGTGATAGACGAGAGTGTGAGTAACAGCGCTAAGCTGGGGACGTTCAGCGGTGTCTTTATCCCCACGGCGCTTAATGTTTTGAGTATTTTGATGTTTCTGAGATTCGGATTCATCATTGGTCAAATGGGAATTGCTGGATCTCTTTTGCTGCTGGTGATGTCGTACACGATTGATCTGCTGACAACGCTCTCCATTTCGGCGATTGCCACGAATGGGACAGTGAGGGGCGGTGGCGCTTATTACATGATTTCAAGGTCTTTGGGTCCAGAGTTTGGCGGGTCGATTGGACTGGTGTTTTACTTTGGTCAGGTGTTCAACTCAGCGTTGAACGTTGTTGGGTTCATTGAGCCATTGCTGGTGAATTTGGGGAAGACGGATGGGACCATTTTAAGGATTCTGCCCGAAGGTTACTGGCATGAGTTTCTATACTCGACAGTGTTGTTGTTTGCGTGTATTTGCGTTGCGCTCATTGGATCAGGAATGGTTTCAAGAGCAGGTTCACTATTGTTTGTGCTTTTATTACTGGCAACTATCTCCATTCCTATCTCAACTGCATTCGTGCAGCCGTTTTTGGTGGAAAAATACGATTTGATGTATACAGGTCCATCAATTCAAAACATCAAGGATAACTGGTGGCCTCATTTCACTAAAGGTGCAGCTGGTTCTTTGATGAAGAGGAAAGAAACGTTCAATGATCTTTTTGGTATTTTCTTCCCTGCCACGGCCGGGATCTTTTCAGGTGCTTCAATGTCTGGTGACTTGAGAAAACCATCAAAATCAATTCCAAAAGGTACATTATGGGGTCTATTATTGACTTTCTTTTGTTATTTTTTCGTTATTATCTCATTGGGTTCATCTGTTCCAAGAGAATTATTGCATAAAGACATCCAAATCATTCAAACCGTTAATATATCAAGTGGGTTGGTGTTGATTGGTGAGTTTTCAACTTCTTTGTTTTCAGTTATTGTGGGGATTGTTGGTGCAGCAAACGTTTTACAAGCTATTGCTAAAGATGGAATTTTCCCAAATCTTCAATTTTTCGCCAAAATGTCCAACAATAACCCAATCAATGCCATCATCATTACTTGGGTTCTTTGTCAATTGTGTCTGTTTGCCAACATTAATGAGATTGCTACATATATCAGTATGGCTTTCTTAATGACATTTATCGTTACTAATTTGGCTTGTTTCCTTTTGAAGATTGCATCTGCTCCAAATTTCAGACCTTCTTTCAAATTTTTTGATTGGTATACTGCTTTTGCAGGATTGATTGCATCATCCATTGCAATGTTTATCGTTGATGGGATCTCAGCCGCTGTTGTCGTTGTGTTTTTAATATTATTATTTGTTTTCATTCATTACGTTTCTCCTCCTAAATCATGGGGTGATGTTTCTCAAAGTTTGATCTATCATCAAGTTAGAAAATACTTGTTAAGATTAAGACAAGATAATGCCAAATATTGGAGACCTCAAATCTTACTACTGATTGATAACCCTCGTTCTTCTTGGAACTTGATACATTTTTGCAATCATTTAAAGAAAGGTGGATTGTATATTCTTGGTCATGTCATAGTCACTGAGAGTTTCCAAAACAATTTCAAAGAATTGAAAAATCAACAGAATGCATGGTTGAAACTTCGTGATTTAAGTAAAATAAAAGCATTTGTTCAAATTGGATTAGGACCAACTTTGCCATGGGGTGTTAGAAATGTGATTTTAGGTTCAGGGTTAGGTGGTATGAAACCAAATATCACTATATTGGGATTTTTTGACCTAAAGAAACATTATCCTGAATTACAAAGAAAAAGACCAACGAAATCCAAAAAATCGAAATCAAAAGGTTTTAACGTGATAAATATGGATAAATTACCAACTGATGAATGTCGTAACGAGGAAAGGGTATCCATTCAAAATTGGGTTTCTATCATTGAAGATTTAGTCCTTATGCAAACAAATGTCGCCGTTGCCAAAGGTTTTGATGAATTACAATTCCCATCTGTGTTCAATAATAGTGATAAATTACCATATGAAAAAAGAAAATTCATTGATTTATACCCTATTCAAATGTCTGCTGAAGTTTTCGACACAAATGGTGAAAAATCAGCAATGACTACTAATTTTGATACATACACCTTAATTTTACAACTTGGTGCAATTTTAACAACTGTTCCTAATTGGAAAAAAACACATAGATTAAGAATTGTTGTTTTTGTTGAGGATGAAAGTGATATGGATAATGAAAGGGAAAGGGTTCAAAGTCTTCTTGAAGTTTTGAGAATCAAGGCTGATATTTTAGTTGTTTGTTTGAATGATTTCAACGTTTATAATTACATTGTTAAAGGTGTGATCAAAGATAAGAGTGGACAAGATTTGGCTAAAGTGGATGTTATCCTTGAAGAAGAAGAATGGTGGAATGAATTAAAATCAGTCAGGGAACAACAAAGATCAAATTCAGATGCACAAAAATTAGAAATTCCTTCAATAACTATATCTACTCCATTTGTTGATTTCAATAATGATTTAAGAAATAGTAACAAGAAATATGGTCTTTCAAAATTACAAAAAATGGGACTTTCATTATCAATGACAACAAACAAACTATACAAAGATGATGTGGATAGACATTTTGATACTGATTCCGATACTGACTCAATATATGAAGATGATTCAAGCAGCACTTACAGTCATATCAATACCAACACTACAATCAGCAACAATAACGATACCAGCAAACTCACACACAGGGTTAAACACAGTAAGACTGATTCTGATGCTGGAAGTACGTATACTGCCAAATCAGGCACTTCATCTCATCATATTCAACAAAATCCATCATTGAATAACTCTAGTTTGAATATTCAAGGTAAAAGAACACCATCTGCTTCAGTTGCTGCATTGAATAAGATTAATAAATTGAAATCATCTAATCAAAAACCAATTTTCTCATCTGAGAAAATCCCAAGATCAAAAGTCATTGATGATGCTACAGGTGATGAACCTTCAATCATGTTATTACCTGATCCAAATGATTCATTATCATCCAAGAAGTTCAGCTATTATAAGACTGATAACGTTGATCCATTAGAAAACCCACAAACTCCAGATTTGGAAGATACGACATCACCATTTTTCATGCAAAAGAGTGATTTCCAGAAACGTAAATTTGATGAAGGGAAACCAATCAACAATATTGATACCCAACTTGGCGATAATGTTGTTAAAGATGGTGAGGATTCAGAAGGTTTAAACATTGATGATCTTTCATTCAATGATTTGCCTGCAAATGGTCAACATTTGATTTTAAACAATGTGATGAAAACTATATCTAGTGAAGTTCCTTTGATTTTCACAACTTTACCAGCCCCATTTATCGGTACCCATAGAAATGAAGAGGATTGTAAAGAATATTTGGATAATTTACAAATTTGGATCGATGATCTACCACCTGTTTTGTTGATAAACTCTCAATCAATGACAGTTACTACAGCTTTATAAACTAAATCACGAACCAAAAAGAGAGAAAAAATAGAGATGTGGAGGAGTGTTTCAAACACCCTATTGATGATGTTACTTATTAGAGTGTTTGAGTTAATGACGTTAATTAATATGAAGTTCAGATGTAGTTTAATCTATCTTGCTTTAACGAAAACAAATGATGTATAAAATGCAGAAGCTTCAACTTCATCACCTTCCAATCCCATCTTTCCATCTTCTCTAGCTATTGATTGAATCATTTTAGGACTCAATCTTCTATGCCAAGTAGGCATATGCTCTTTAAACACTTCTGCAAAAGGTTTATTATAAATCAAGTCAAGACCGTATTGTGATGCTAAAGTTCTGAAATTGTTAAATGGGACAACATACTCAGGAACGTTATCAATTGCATCCCTTAAGTAATAATTATAAACGTTCCCATATGGATTTTTTGAAAAATCTCCATCTGGTGGAATCTCATTAGGGAAAGTAACAGAGTATAATTTATTACCAAATCCTTTCTCTCCTTTATTTCTATGTTTTAACTTATGTTTAATAAAATCTGAATTTGGAATCGTACCCACAAATCTACCACCTAATTTCAAAGCCCATGAAACATTCCTTATCATCGTAGTTGCCTTTTCTTCACTTTCAAACGCATAATGCATACAGAATTGCATAGAGACTATATCCACAGGCAATTCTCTAGAAATGTCAATATGTGCAGCGTCCAAGACTTGAGGTAATGGGATCCCAAAACAATCACCAGTTATGAAAGACACTGCAAATTCATATCTATTGTTCTTGAAACGACGAATCGCTTCACGAATTGAAGTGTTGGAAATATCCACACCAATATAGTTTCTGACTTGTGCTTTCTCCCATTTGTTCAAATCACCACCTTTACCACATCCCATGTCTAAAACCCGTTCTCCTGGGTTCGTATACGTTCCAATTAGGATGAATTTTATTATGTTATGATAGTTTCTTAACTTGATGATCTCTGATTCATCTCTTCTCTCCCTCTTGGACTGATATGCTCTTTGGTTGTAATGCTGAATGACAGTCTGATCAATGAACTGACTCTTTTGTTGGATCTCTCTTCTAATACGACGTTCTTCTTCAAGTCTCTGTTTCTCATCATAGGTAGGAACTTGAGGATTTTGATTCTCTTGATGAATTGGACCTTTGGCTTTGTATTTCTCAACATCTCCTTCGTTCATCCATGGTGCTGGTGCAACTGCTGGTCTTTTGGACCAAGGTGCAGTTATTGGAGCAGGTGTAGTGGAGGTGGATTCTGGTGTATTGGATCTTTCATGTCTGGCACTTAAAGAGTTTTTAGGTTGAGAATTGATGTCAGTGGTATCTAGTTTTCTCTTTCTTATCTTAATGAAGTCCGCTTTGGCAGGTTTGGCAGTTCCTGGTTCATTGGTTGAAGTTTTATCTTCAAGTTTGACTGTTGAGTCAGTTTTATCAGTAGTCTCTTCCTTTTTTTCCTTCTCTGTTTCTTCAACAACAACAGGTTTTACTGATTTGACTGTTTCTAAAGCCTCTGGGTTCGCTTCAGCAGCAACTGCTTTCTCTTGATCAGTCATTTTCTGAATAGTAAATAACTGAGTATTAAATGCTCGAAATGAAAGTGATGAAAACCACTCGAAAAAAAATATTATGTAATCATTTTTAAGTCTTTAGTCTACTACAATCACTTATATAGACAAAGTTTGCCTTTAAAGGGCTTCTATTCGTTATATTTGTATAAATATTCACAGTTGTGTTATCTTTTTATTGATGTTTTCATTCCCATTGGATAAATGATATTCCTGGACGAGATAACCCCAAGTGAAATCAGCAACAGTTGTAGCAATTCCCAATGAATAAGATAATGTGACTGCATAGAAGAAATTTGAATTACCTGATCCCAAATCAATCCAAAGGTGATAAAATAAGGGAGATAATATTATTGATCCAACTAATAAGAATGAACTCACCACAAAATATGTAAGATATTTGAAAACTGGTTGGAGTAAAAGTAATAATGTCAAGTATAATGAAAGATCACCTAGTTCTGGGTATGGTTTTGTGAACGTTAACCATCCAACTGTTAAAATGTATGCGAATACTCCATTTAGTCTCAATGAGAATGGAATTGCAAATGAAGCATTAAATAAGTTGAAAACGGCAATGTAAAAAGGAATGAAGAATTCAAACATCTCAGTGAAATAATACCACCAAAGACCTAAATTTGGTGCAATTTTACTGAATGTGATCACAACACCGTATGTTGTCCTCAAAAATTCCCATGATTCATTCGTTAGGTAATAACTGGCAACCAATAACGATGAGATCACAACGATCGTTGTTGCTAAGAATTTCAAGTTTGAGTTCCCGAAATGGCTATTGAGTCTCAACAATGGAAATAGTAAGTATATTGGAGTGTAGGACAAGTATGCAGCTATACTCAAAAATATTGAACTCAAAGTTGGATTGTTTGATAAGTTGAAATAAAATGCCAAAACTATGAATAAATTGTTGAAGTTCCCGGTAGATTTTGCAATATTTGATAAGATCCCAAGTGGATTCAATGCGAATGCTAGACCTATGATCTCTGGTGATAGTTGATTGTCAATAGGTTGTAATCTCTTGTTAACTTTCAATGCCTTTGCAATTTGAATTATGTAATAAACAATGATTGAATCAATCAAAGGATAGAGCAAGTATGAAACATCGACCAAGTTCGACATCACAGAGATGAATAACGGTGAATGATGGACAACACCACCGTCATATATGTTGATACCATTGGAGTATAAGAATACACCTTCTTGCAATGATTTAAAAGACGTGAGTAAAGTGGACAATTCTACCGAGTTCTGCAAGTTGGATGAAGCATTGGGCAAGACTGCCGGTATTATCAGCCTCACAAAGAACGCGAGAAGCACCACTGTCTTCTCTGTAAGCATAATAACCACCAATTTTTATCAGATAAATGTAAAACTTGTGTCAATTTTCGAGTTTGTTGTCAAATTCGAAATAAAAAAACAAAAAAATGGCTTTGTCAGTAATTATGTAAGATTGATTATATAATAACTACGTCATCCAGATTTTTTTTATTTTTTTGTTTATTTTTTTATTTTTTTATTTTTTGCATGTGAAATTTTAAGAACAATTTTTTTAGTGAATTTAGTGAGAAAAGCGACGATAATTGGAGATATTTGGAGTGAATTGGAGGTGATTGTTTGTTATGAGACTATTGATGAATAATTGACTGAACTTTTGTAATTTTCTGGTTCAATTGTTCACTTTTTTCGTGTTTAAGTGTCAAATTGAAGCAATATGGAGATAAAAACGTGCCAAAACCAGCAGAGTATATAATCTGAGATTTATGTCTTGTATTATTTCAGGGATTTATAAGTAACAATTCATAAGTGAATTTCAGTTAAGCGTTTGAGCAGCTCAAGAGATTTGAAGATGACAGAGAAAGACGTTGTGAATTACAGCTCATCAGATCAAGAGACCCTGACTAACAATTTCTGGGAGAAGAAAGGTGATCTTGCAGATTTGACCAGTTCAGACCCTGTTCTCACTGAAAAGATCAGAATTATCAATGATTCAATTGATGAAATCGGTTTCACTCCATATCATTTGAAATTGTTCTTCTTGAATGGGATGGGTTATGCAGTTGATTCACAATTGACGTTTATTCAGTCTTCTGTTGCCCATTATGTGAGGTATCAATTCGGACAGACTTATCCAGCTGACTCACATGCTATTTATGCTGGTTTATTGGCAGGTGCTATATTCTGGGGGTTTGGTGCTGATTTGATTGGAAGAAAACTTGCGTTTAATACTTCATTGATTCTTAGTGCTATTTTTGCTATTTTATGTGGTACTATGGGGAATTATGGAACTTATTGTCTCTTTGTGGCATTGAGTGCTGCTGCATCTGGTGGTAATTTGGTGTTAGATTCTACTGTTTTCTTAGAGTTCCTTCCAAGTAGAAACCAATGGCTGGTGACATTCATGGCTTCATGGTGGGCATTAGGACAAACGTTAGCTGTGTTGAGTGCTTGGTTATTTTTTTCCATTGAGAGATTTAGATGTGATGGTGAAGATTTGAATTGTACACCGGAAGGTAACAGAGGATGGCGTTACGTTTGGTTTGTCAATGGTGGATTTGTTCTTGTTATTGCTATCTTGAGATTGACAATCATTAAATTGAAGGAAACGCCAAAGTTTTTAGTCTCAAATAATAGAGATAGAGAAGCATATGGTGTTCTTAGAGAAATTGCTACCAAATATGATAGACACCTTTCCTTAAGACTCGAAGATTTGGAAAGTTTAGGAGAAATAACTTCAAATCACAACTATTATGACAATCCAAGTTTCAAATCGTTGATTAGACTAACCAAATCCCATGTCTCAACATTGTTCTCCAACAGAAAAATTACTAGATCCACGCTTTTGGTGTTTGCATCTTGGTTCCTATTAGGAATATCATATCCATTATACTCAAACTTCTTACCTCAATTACTAGCAGCTAGAGGTGCAAACACAACTGCAGATTCATTTTCAGGTGTTTACAAAGATTCAGTCATTGCGAATGCTTCATCTATAGGTGGTGCAATCATTGCTGGTGGTATCCTTTATTTCTTCCCTTTGGTTGGTCGTCGTGGTGTAATGGCACTCGGTGCATTGGTCACAATGGCATTCTTCTTTGGTTACACAGCAGTCAAAACTCGTGCTCAAAACGTTGCACTTTCTTCATCAGTCTATATCAGTATTAATATTTATTATTCATGTTTATATGCTTACACTCCGGAAGTGATGCCTTCATCAGCAAGAGCTACTGGAAATGCCATTGCTGTGTCCTTGATGAGATTCATGTCCTGTTTTGTTCCGTTGATTGCATACTATGCGGACACGTCTAGTGCTGTCCCAGTTTGGATTTGTGGTGCTGCTGTTGGTATTATTGGGTTATGTTCTGTATTCTTACCATTTGAACCATCACAACAGAGAATTGCATGATGGTTTTTGTCACATCTTGTACTATTAATATTTATCAATTAATATTTTAATTCCATTTCCAGATTCGTATAATTATTAGCCAACAACTTCACCCTTCCCTTGTGTACCAGACTCTTCTTTCTCACTAGCTACCTTCTCTTTATCCAATGCAATATCAACACCTCCCCCAGCCATCATCAATATTTCCAACTCTTCCCTTTCCAACTGTTCCTTCTCTAATTTTCTCTTCTCTTCAATATCTTTATACTTTTTGGTTCCTCTCTTCTTCTTTGTACTATTCTGCTGTGATTTCCTCTCTTCTAAAGCTGCCTGTCTAGAACTCTCTGGATCCAAAAAATGTTGAACTTTCATACCCAATATCTCTCGTGCTTTCTTTCTATTCTGACTTTGTGATCTAGTAGCCTGACAAGTGACAACAATATTCGTAGGAATGTGTCTTAATTGCACTTTGGAGTTGGTCTTGTTGATCTTCTGCCCACCTGGACCTCTTCCACCTTTCAAAAACACTTCTTCAAGTTCTTCTTCTGGTAACTTTGGTCTAGGAGGCATGTTATTCCTACTAATCAAAGCCGGAGGAAAGCTGTGGAAAAAGTGGGCACCTCCTCCTGTAAATCTCAGTGGTTTGCACCGTATGGCATTGACAAACAGCATCATGACTCGACTCAGTGTTGGTAAATAAGTTTAGTACTTTAAATCATAAATAAATCAGAATTATCTAATCAGTCACGTGATGGTTATGAAGCACTGCAAATCAAGTGCGGGCTTTGAAAAAAAGCCAAACAAAGAAACAATTAATACTCACAATTGAAGACTTGTTGAAGTTTACAGAACGATCTCTTTGCAGTTGTTCTTTGCTGGTTGTTGAATTCTGGATAGAACTTATACTTTAGCCCAAAATTCTGCTCGTTTTGCACTGAAAAGTCGTTTTGCGGAGAGTTAAAGCACCGAGATTACTAGATATCAAGAACTGATGGAATCTGGTACGGTTCAAGAGCCAGTTGCTGGACCAAACAAGAAGACGAATGCCAAACACGTGTCACGTGCCTGTTTGCAGTGTCGCCATCGCCACTTGAAATGCGATGGTGGGTCTCCTAAGTGTGGCAGATGTGTGAAACTGGACAAAGAGTGTTCGTATGTTAAGAGTAATAGAGGTGGATCTCGTAAGAAAGGTGTCACTAAAGTTAAAGTGGAGGCCTCTAAGAGAGTTGCATTGAATTTGCCTTGTGTTGCCCCAAATGGGGAGACTAAAACTTGTCCAAATGGTCATGATGAGACTACTTGTGGGTTCCTAGTGGATAAAAAAGTCGGTTCATTACCATGTATATCGTCCAAAGAATCAAAAGAGTCTAAAGCACAGATAGATTTTGAAGCTTATAAAAGAGAGAATAAGAACGTTACCAAGTTCTTGAACCAAACTTTCAATAACAAGTCTATTATCAATAATTATTTCAGAAATTTCCATAACGCACATCCTGTCTTACCCCCATTGAATGAAATAGATCAGTTCTTGCAACTCATAGACAATCCAAGTGAGATACTATTGTTGATGAAAGTGATTGGAGACGGATATGTCTCTGCTCAATACTCAAAGAACATTGATGAAGTTTTCCAAATAGCATCAGAGATTTTAGAATCTTTAAACACAAGACCAAAAGATGTTGTCACTTTACAAACCATGGTTTTGTTATCACTGGTTACGCATATCTCAGCATTGCATGATCTAAGTACAACCATAAGAAAAGAAGCTATTGAATTAGCGATTCATTTAGACATAAATAATCTTGATGAGAATGAATTCAAGGGGGAAGATATAAATGGAAACTTTGTTCAAAGTAAACAAACAGAGATTGGTCAAATCAACATGAATTTCTACAATAGCAAAAGAGTGCGGAGTTTACCGGAAGTGATGCTTAAAGAATTAGCAAGAAGATGTTTTTGGGAATTATTCTTTCTTGATATAATAATTGGATCAGCAGATGGTAAAACTTTATCAAAACTTACATCAATAACTTGTTTTGTTAAATTTCCTTCAATACCTACCAAATTTCAATTCGATTATGAGACAAGATCTTATACTTCGAAGTTAGTTGATGACTCAGTTAGATTGAACAACGTTATTTTTTCAGAGATGAGTATCGGTTCACAATATACTAAACTGACTGCATCATTGTCAAATTGGGACTTGAAGTTCTCAAATCCTGATTTTTATAAACTACCTTATTTGATCGATGGTAATGGGACCGTTAATGAAGGTATTCAACAAGGTCTGATCATGTTAAATTATGCAAAGATTTTCACACATAGACCATTATCTTTCTTATGGAGATCAGATATACCTAGAAATTTAAAATGTGTTGAAAAATTAAATGATGAATTAAACAAAACTGAAAATAATTTTCAAGAAGTTCCAAATGAGAAAGATTTAATCAACTCAAGAAAGATCATAGAGACTAGAAAAACAATTGATGCTGCTAATTTAATAGCCAAAACGTTGATTGACACGAACCCTGTGGATATTCTAAGAAGAACTCCATTAAATGCATGTTCTTTAGCATTTGCAGGTTTGGTTCATTTATCTGCTTACTTATGGTCTACACAAGTTGTTCAAAAAACAGATCCTCAAAACACATTAAATTCAAATGATTTACACATCTATGAAGAATATATGAAACTTGAACTTTCAGGAATCTATCAAATTTCTGGACATTGGTACTTAAGTTCCAAGATTGCAAATTATTTACTGGATAGTATATCAAAATTGATACCTGATCTTTTTCAAAAAATGCAATCTCATTTCCAACATCATATTGAATCTAATAAAAAAGAGAAACCTGCACAACATAAAGTCAACCAACCAATACCAGCACCACCAAAAACTGAATTGATCGCTAAACATTCTTCTGAATTGTCAAAGGCTATTTATGGTCCAACGGGTTACATAGAAACCGGAATGAGTTATAATTTCCCACAAACTTCCCAAACCTCTCCAATATCATCATCCACATCCCAATCATTGAACCAACCATCAAGTCAATCAATCTTCCAATCCACAACAACTCCCGACTCAACAACGTCATCTTCAACATCAACTAATCCTTCAAGCATATCTGGTTACAATAACATTTTGTATTCATCCCAAATACCCACGATCCCAGGTGTTTCAATCCCAAACATTGATCAGTTGAAATCTTCAATACCAACCACTGCTGAAGATGTGCTTAAGATGCCATTTGAATTGAATCCAATCTCTCCACATTCCGATACCGGTTGTGATTGGATCGATAAGAATCAACTAGATTTTGATTTTAAGAATTATAATTTCGGTGAATTTGATATGGATTCATTGACTGCAATTGATGATATGATCAAAAGTGCATCAAACCTAACCAGCACATGAACTTGACCCACCCTTTGGAGCCTGTATGTGTGACATGTGCTGAAAATCACCCTTCATTTCCTTTCCTATTTTTTTGTTTGTACAAAGTCTTTTAATATGTTCCACTCAGTGGTTTTCACCAATTTATGATTCATGAGTGATTTTATTTATATTTATCATACTGTTAATATATTGTCCATTTATTTAACATTGTAATCTACGGTCTAAGGGGCTAACTAGAGCCTATATAATTATAACGAAACGGAATATTTATTTGTATTTTTATTTTAATTTTTATTTTATAATATAAGATCGTTCGATCTATCATCAATTTGAACCATTGATCTTTTTAACATATGACTCTTTTGCCAATTGAATCAAAACATCAATCTCACCACTATCTTTACACATTGAGTAAAAAGTAGAGTTTTCATCAGTCAATAACTTGTATGGATGTTCAAATTCCAAAACTTCACCAGCTCCCATAACCAAGATCTTATCATAATCAATAATGGATCTCAATCTATGTGCGATTGTTAAAATCGTACTGTCTGAAAACTCTTGTCTTATCGTCTGTTGGATTCTTGCGTCTGATTCATAATCAATTGATGCAGTTGCTTCGTCTAATAAGATAATCTTAGGCGCTCTTAACAAAGATCTTGCAAGACACATTAATTGACGTTGACCTTGTGATAAATTACCACCACCTTCAGTGACTTCATTCTCCAAGTTTAAGAATCTATTAACGTTTTCAATATCTGATGATTCTGTGGTTGTTGAAGATGATGGTTGAGCATTCTTGATGATTTCTTCACCAGTTATTAAATTAACCCTTTTCAAAGCTTCAAAAATTTGTTCATCTGAATAAGTACCGAATGGATCTAAATTTGATTTGATAGTACCTGTGAATAAAGTTGGATCTTGAGGAATGATAGTGATTGCTTGTCTCAATGTTTTCAATCCAATTGACGTGATATCAACATCATCGATCTTAATGTATCCTGTTTCAGGATCCAAAAATCTAAATAATGCAGTGATGATTGTTGATTTACCAGCACCTGTTCTACCGACAATACCAACTTTACTGCTAGGATCAACTTCAAATGAAACGTTCTTGATAACTTGTGGTAAATTAGGAGCATAACGAAGTGATAAATCTTTGACTTCTAATTTACCATTTTCAGGCCATGAAGAAGGAGGATCTGAACCTTCAATGAATTCTGCTGGTTCTTCATCAATTTCAAGATATTCTTTCAATCTTTCAACTGAATTCATTGTCATTTCAACATTCGCATATAATCTAACAACCCATAATGCATATTCATTGAATGCAATTGCATATGACATTGAAATACCGGCCAAACCTGCATCAAGGGTGTCAATTTTCCATAAGACAAAAGATCCCGCAGCTAGAACGACGAAGGCACCAATTATATCGTTTCTGATACTTAACCATCTGTTTTCAACCCACATGTAGAAGAAAGGTTTGTTATTATCATCAATTTTGTTGATATTCTCTTGAAGGAATCTTCTTTCAATACCATATGCACGAATAGTACTAACACCAACCAAAGTTTCTGAAAAATGTTGATGAATTGGAGATTTAGTAATTGAATCAAATCTTTTCAATTCTCTAGAACCACTTAAATAGAAACTTGCAACTAAGTAATACAATAAACTGATCAAAACGGCAAAGAAAAGAAATCCAGGAGTGATGAATGAGATCAAACCAAGTGTGAAGACAATATTAACAAGACATCCAAGAACACCATCTGCAAATGCAGCAAGTTCTTGATCAACAGCTTCAATATCTTTAGAAAATCTATTCATGATTCTACCAATTGGTGTAGAATCAAAAAATCTTAATCTACCACGTAACACTTTTGATAAAACGTCTTCAAATATCTTGGATGAAGCTTTAATACTTTCCAAAAACACAAAAATGATTCTAAGAGATGCAATAACAGAATATGATAGACCCAATGTTGAATAGACAATCAAATAGTATAAAGATGAGTCATGAGAGTCCATTGCTTCAACTTTATCCAAAACAAAGTTATATCTTAAAGCTGAACCATTCAACCAACTAGTAGGAGTCACGGAAGTGCTTAACGAGGCAACATCTGCATCGCCGGCTTTAGCCCATCTACGCAACCACCAAGATTGACTGATGTAGACTAATTGACCAACGATGAACAAAGCACCAAGAGAGAAAAGAACGGCATTACCTCCAAAAGCTTTGAAGTAATAGTTGTAGACGTCAAGAGACACAACACCATCTGATTTAGTTTCTTCTTCAATCAATTTACCTTTCTTTAAATTCTCCAATTCTTCAGCTTCTTCATCAAATAAATCAGGTTTAGACATTGCTCTTTGTTTCTTACCTTGAACAGCGGCATTGATCTTATCTTCACCTTCTTCTTCTGCCTTGACTAACAAATCATGTTGATGTTTCAAGTCAACTGATGAGTTTTGTCTTGAATTTAAAGTGGATTTAATCATTTCATCTTCACCCAAGGCACCAGAAGCAAATAATTCTTCAGGTGTACCTTGTTTGACAACTCTACCATTATCCATCAAAATAACAAATTCTGCTTCTTTGATAGTCAATGCAACGTTATGAGAGACTAAGATAACTGTTCTGTTTTTCATCAAAGGACCAGAAATACAGTTTTCATAAATATGCAAAGCGGTATGTGAGTCAACGGCACTTAAACAATCATCTAACAAGATATGTCTCGCATTGGAGTATAATGCTCTTGCCAATGAAACTCTTTGTTTTTGACCACCTGATAAAGTGATACCTTTTTCACCAATTTCAGTTTGATCACCAGCTTTCAAAATTTCAAAATCACGACTTAATCCACATGCTTCAACAACTTTGTTATATCTTTCCTTACTGAAAACTGAACCGAAAATAATATTGTTTCTGATAGTGTCGTTCAATAACCAAGCAGCTTGGGAACAATATGCAACTGAGTCGGTGAATCCATCAGAATCAATAATGAGATCTTCTTTAGGTTTGGCACCTGGTAGATAAACTTGACCATTCAATTTCTCCATTTCACCTAATAGGGCCATCAATAAGGATGTTTTACCCGAACCAGTAGGACCAATAATGACGTTAAGTTTACCGGTTTTGAAGTCAACGGTTAAATCTCTCAATTTGAAATCAGTTTCACTTTTTGAATTCCATGAGAAACTAGCATCTTTGAAACCAATCTTATTAGAATTGATAAATGTTCCATCATTGGTCAATTGTTCATATTTGGTAGTTTCTTCTTCATTCAAGAAATCTTGAACACGATCTAATGAAACTTTAGATTGAATGACAAAACTTAACATATCAGAAATTTGATCTAATGGACTTCTCAACAATGAGAATAATGATAAAGAAGTGAATGCAACAGGAGTTGTTAGTTGATTACCAGCAATGAAAATATAACAACCAAAAGAGACAAGGGTCACGATACTTGGAGTAATCAACCAAACAAAAGCCATCAATGTCCAAATATAGTATCTTTTAGCTAAGTTTGATAATTCTTCATTTCTAATCTTCAAAATTTGCTCTTTGAATTTATCCTCCCAAGCGAAAAATTTAATGATTCTAATAGATTGGAAAGTTTCATTCAATTTTTGAATACGTCTATCAGTGACACCCAACACCTTCTTCTGATATTGACCCATAGACTTGGCCAATGCAAAGTTTAATGGAGTACAAGCAATGATAGAACCAGCACCAACTAATGCACTCCATCCTAATAAATTGTATAACAAATAGACAGAAATGACAATCATGAAACTTGCACCAACAAATGCGTGTAAATAAGCACAGACTTCTGAGACTTTGAAAGCGTCAACTGCCATTAGATTGATAATTGCACCTAGATTAGCCGAAGTTTTAGCGCCACCTTCAGATGTGTCTGATTCTTCTTTCTTGTCACCGTTTTCAGTTGATGTTGTAGTTCCATCTTCTTCTGGTTTTTTTTCTTCTTCTTTATCTTGAGCAGAGATTCTTCTCTTCAAAGCCTTAGCGTAAATTTCACCAATGATGATTGATTTCAATCTGATACAGACTCTTCTACCATTGTATAAAGCTTGACCAGAAGCAATAACTGATAAAAATTTGGAAAAAAACATACCCAAGACATAACACCATGCTAAAGACATTGTTGTTGATTGTCTATCTTCGAAATATTCCAAAAGACGTTTCAATAACAAAGTTGGAACAAAAATAATACATGATTCAACTGCAGCCCAAAATCCCTGAAGGAGTAAATAGTTTAGAAAGTACAAACTAACTTTTGTAGTGAATGTTGAATTTGGATATTTTTCCTTGAACGTTTTGAAATCTTTAAGAACATAGTATGAATAATCATCAATTCTTAAATCCCAAACATCAGCAATTGTGATTGTGGCAGTGTATGCTTTCCAAATCAATGGGTTGACCCAAGAAAAGGTTATCAAACTGAACAATGTAGTATATGGTTCTGGTGCAGGTTTAACATCAGGATCAGTGATGTAGATATATGGAAGTCTATAACCAATAGAGGATGTTAACAAGTTGATTAATAAGATTGAAATGATTGAAAAATCAACAATGTAGTAAGCTTTAGATTCAGTGTGGTTTATAAGTGCAGATCTGAAAACAATGACTTTGGAAAACAAAAGAAATAAATAAACGACAAAGTTGTTGACCCAAACATTAGGAATCAAATTATGCCAAAATTTGTGCTGATCGTTCAAATTAAAGACTCTAAATGCAGTAGAGATAAATAACCATGACCATAGAGTGACATTAACGGAGATATCAGCATCAGTGAACTCATTCTGAGTATACCATTTAGAAGCATGGATAGATATCTGAACCAAAATCAACAACGTTTCCAAAACGACTCTCAATTTCTCAACATTGGATCTCTTCAACTGTTTCAATGCACCGTGAGCCTCACCATTGAGTTTAACTGGTGGTAATGCCGCAATATCAAAATGAGATTTCTTAACATCATCCACAGAAACTGAAATTGTGCCATTGTAGTTCGTCTGTTGGGCACCTAGCAACGGTTCAGCTTCTTCTTTCTCCAAACTGGGTCTGTTGTAAGCGACATTCAAGCACGTTCTAACCAATATGACCGCCACAGAAGCCGTTAAAAGCAGCAGTGGGATGTTGTGCTCCACCACTTGCAATCTCGCACACTTGGTGATGTCGTCGTAATGCCACAGCTGGTCGCAGTGCATTTTCTGACGAGATTTGGGTGGATTTAACTGTTCTCTTTAAAGTGTTGATGGTTTTAGCATTACAAAATTCAATTTTTTTTCTCTATCCAATTTGTATTTCCGCCTAAATCCGTCTAAAAAAACTAATATTAGGAGGAAATAGGTGAGAAATTACAATAACTACAACAATTGAGCACAAAAGCGTATCATTCATTCATTCGAGAGTTATTCCTCGGTTGGGACTGTTTCTGTTTCTGTTTCTGTTGCTGTTTCTTCCTCAGTTTTCTTTGGTCTGACATCAATGGCAACAGAAGCGAGCAATTCACGGTCATTGAAGGTCTTGCCGTTGAATTTGGCAACCTTGTCCTCAATGGTTTCTCCTTCTTTCAACTCCAACTTGGCAAAGGCGTAACCTTTGTTCTTTCTGTCCAATTTCTTGTTCTCTGCTTGCAATTTCTTCAAGACGAATCCTGGTAATTTCAACAATGGGACAGAGATCCAGACTGGGGTTTCTCCTTCCTGTTCGAGGAAAGCCTTTAGGTCTTCAGTCTTGAGAGAGAAGTCCAAGTTCTTCAAGTAAAGAGTATCATTTGACTTCTCACCTTGTTCAAATGGGATTCTCTCCTTCTTTTGTCTGAAAGTTTTCTTTGGAGCAGCAGATGCGTTTGCTTTAGTTTGACCGTCTGCTTGGGTGGCAGCATCGGCACTGGACTCCTCGCCATTGGTAGCATTGTCCTCTTTCTTTGAATTTAGGTATCTCACGTAAATTTTACGATCTTTGAATTCCAAGTCAGTGAATTTGGCAATAATGTCATCCAATTCGTCATTGTGTCCGTCGAAAGTGACAAAGACGTACCCCTTGGCTCTGGAGTAGGTGCCCTTGCCACCTTTCTTCTTGGTGATCTTCAATGGGATCTCGATGTTGGTGACGTTGTAATCTTTGAACAAGTCCTCAATTTCTTCTCTGGTGGTGCGGTACTCGATGTTTCCGACGTACAATTTGGTGGAAGTTGTTTGTTCGACTGGTTCTGCTGACATGGTGAATTTGGCTCTAGTGAGATGAGAAAGTTGGTGCAATTGAGCTGTGTTTAATCTTTCGCTTTTGGGGTTGAAAGTAGACTTTTATTCTCGTCGAGAAAAAAATAGAAAAACAGAGAACAATTTTGCTGACAAAGCATCACTATGAACTATTCAACTATTTATTCAACTATCAAGTATTGCTATCACTATGAGAGTGACTGGGTCAATGGCAAGTGTATTTTGAGCATGAATGTTAACAATTATGGATTTCTGCAAACTAACCCGAAATTATCTTGCTTTTACAATATTCAATATTACGCTTGATTTGGTATTTTAAGCTAAAAGGCAATGTCATGATCTATTTAAGAATTGCTGATATCAACTTCCAATCAAGAGTGGGGTGCTACTTCAAAGCCAGGAGACACAGTGAAGGCTCAAAACTACACTATTGCCCTCTTTTCTATATAATCACAGCATACAAGTGGAAATGTCGTCATATCAATTTCCGCTTGGTGGAATTAGATCAGATGAATTTAATGTTAGTGAGATTTAAAACTTGATCAATGGAATCTATATTGACATTTAGTTACATCATGTCAGTGTTAGAAGTATCTTTCAGTACTACTACGTATATGATATATCTTTGTGGGCTTTACATTTATTTCACTATTGCTGAAAAGATACCAGTACAAGTTCTACTATAACATGTTGATCCATTGTTGAATTGAAAGTGGAGACAAAAGTTGATGTTACAGTTATTCATAGTCATAGGAGATTATATATTCTAAGATTTCTCTAAAAGATCACGAATGACAATTGCAGCTTTCAAAGAAGCTTCTTCAGTATAACGTCTACCAACCAAAGTCAAACCAACTGGCATACCATCAGAGAATTCAGGATCATAAGTGGCATACTCTCTTGATTCATACTGATTGCGAGGAACATACGAATCATCTTTCAAATCAACATTCTTATCAGCAACAACAGTGGAAGGAAACACAACACAAGTTGCATCCATCATGTTCCATAACGAAGTATACCCCCAGTATTTGATATCTGCAGGTTTTGGAGCAGGAGCAACATAAGTTGGAGCAATAACAAAATCAACGCCTCTTTCATTGAATAGATCCAAGTACTCTTGACGAATGATGTTTCTTTGATGGGTGTACTCTTCAACTTCCAACGTTGTCAAACCTTTATCACCTGGTCCAAAAGTCAAATAATATTCAGTCAACTCTTGTAAAGGTTCCCCAGACTCTGCAAGTTTGAGCAATGGTGCATAGTTACCGTCTCTTGTATAAGAAGCAAATGCAATCTCCAATGCCTCATAAGTTCTATGAGGTTGCCATTCAACAACATTGACTCCACCAGCTTTCAACTTGGATGCAACTTCTTTCAAAGCACGTAAAACTGGGGGATGAGGTTTAACAATCCCATCATCATAAACGATCCCAATAGTCAACTCACTTGGTTTAGGAACTGGGACTTTTCTCCATGGGATAGGAACACAAGTATGATCTTTGATCCATGGTTCTCTAGAAAGATAAGCCTCCATGAAGAATTCCAAATCTTCTGGTGAATTAGACAATGGACCAGCTGCACAAACGACCAAATCAGACGCAGTACTTTCATAAGAATTGACACATCCATCCATTGAGACTCTGTTTGTTGATGGTTTCAGTCCCCAAACTCCATTGAACGCAGCAGGTGCACGAATTGAACCACCAATATCAGACCCAAGACCTAATGGTGAGCCCTTCATACCAAGAATAGCACCTTCACCACTTGAAGAGCCACCAGGAGACGCAGAAGTGTTGTGTGCGTTTTTACAACGTGGACCAAAATTGTTAATACCATCCAAATGCATCAAACTTTGAGGTTCAGTAGTTCTAACGTAAAACACAGCACCTAAATCGTATAAGATTTGTGAAGTTAATGCAAACTTCTTTGTAACGTTATCCAAATTTGAAACATAGGCACCATGTGTGACATGATCCTTGTAAGAATAATGCTCTTTCAGAGAGATTGGAACACCATGGAAAGGACCAATAAGTTCACCTGTTCTCTCAAAATAATCATCCAAATATTTAGCTCTTTCCAAACCTTCATCAAACACAAATTCTAAAACACAATCAGTCAATTGATGAGCAAGAACTGCTCTTTTGAAGAAAGCAGTAACGGCTTCAACAGCAGTGAGTTTCTTGTCTCTGATCTTACCAGCAATCTCAACAGCTGTTAACTCAGTGATCTCATAAGTCTTGCTGTTTAAGACCAATTTTGGAATAGTTGTAGCATCAAAATGAGCAGTGTCCAAATCTTTAGGAAAAAGTTCCTCTGGTGCTAAATACTCTTCTGGAATCGAGTCTTTCAAAGCTTGGTTATATGCTTTAATCTTTGGAACCCAATCCCTTTCATATCTCTCCAAATCAGGCTCATACTTGCTAGCAGAGCTGGTTAATGGGACTTTGGTGTGATCAATAGTGAATTTTGCAGTGGACATATTGCTTGAGTTGGTCTAAAACGATGATCTGAACTCTGGAAAGCTCACATTGTGCTATATATACACACCATACACTCTCAATCTCACAATCTGATCAATTGATTACAACAAGCGCATTATCATTCACTATTCACTGTGCGCTTAGTCATTTCGCTTAATGATAAGACCCTATCTTTAGAAATATTGCAACTTCTTCCCTTCAATTGAACCCCAGATCCATATAGACAATGGCAATTGGAGAGACTTCTACAGCCGTGGGAATGAGTATCCGCAATCTCAAGTCCCACAGATCAAAGGTTATCAGGAAAAAAACAGGATGTTTCAACTGTATGTGAGTTTTCCTATCAGTACTAAATCGTTTTACTAATAATTAATAGGTCGTAAGAGAAAGAAGAAGTGTGATGAGACGAAGCCAGCGTGTGGGTTTTGCAGTAATAAGTGCATACCTTGTGTTTGGCCAGATGGTGGTCAGAAATTACCCAAGGGATACGTTATGCCCCAGCCTGATGAGGAACTGATAAGGGCCAAACACTTAATCATGAATACATCGCTTGATGAAGAGAATGAGACTAGCACAGATATGACTAAGTTTATTAGTGGGACGCTTACTTCTAAGAATGATGATAAGATATACACTGTTGATAAGCTGAAGTTTGGTGTCAATAGAACAGATTTTGTGTCAGATAATGATAGATGGATCAAAGTCCCTAGGATTTTACTGGAACCTCATGATAATAATGAGATATTTCTTATTGTTTGCGTCAATGGGTTCATTAAGTCGATCAGTTCACAATATACACATCCAATGTTGACGACTTCTGCTATTTTCAGTCCTTTGATAAGAAGGAATAAAGTGATTGAACAAGTTGCAATTTGTTGTGGTGCTACGTTTCTATCATGGGATAATCCTTCTTTGAAAGAGACTTCCTATGAAATGTATGTTAGATCCTCAAGAAGTTTATCGAAATATTTGGATTCTGGAGACTTTGACCTTGCAAGAGATGAGAATTGGTTAGGTGCAACTTTCATTTTGATGTATTTATGTTCAAAGATTATATTTAATTGTGATCTAGTTTTAAGTTGCAAAATGTTGAATTATACATACGGTTTAATCAAACTCAAGATGAAATTCATGAGAAAAATCACTGATAACAATAACAGTTCATTATCAAATTACAATTCAACTAATTTTTTTCAAAAGTTTCCTAATGATGATCTTAAAATGGAAATTCAAAATGATTTAGTACAAGTCCCTGATGAAAAAGATGAAGAATATTTCAAATTTGCAACTCAATACAACAAAATGTTCCTAGATAGTTTCATCTACAACTATAGCACTAGAATATTATTCGTGAATGATTTAAGTGAACTGCCTAATCCATTTGACGTTTTTAGAGATATGAGAGGACTTCTCAAAACACCAATCTTCAACTGTGATGTCGCATGGATGAACAACCCTGTATTTGGGGCTTCACTATATTCATTTGAATTGGCTGCAAAGGCATCATTTTTAATCAGAAATTTACAAGATCCATCAACATTACCAATTGCTTTATCATTGTATGAAACTGCAAAATTCTCAACCCAACCAATCATACCTGTTGAAGTTAGAACAAATTTGGATAAGTATAAGAACTTGAGAGAATCAGTTCTTGTTTCTGAATGTGTCATTAGTGCAACCATGATCTTACTTAGAAAAATCATCGATCAAGACATCAATGAATCAGATTTGATGATCCAGGGACAAGTCAGTAAGATAATTTCAAGATTGGATCAAATCAGTGAATTGTCACATTGTAAGAGTATTTGTTGTTGGGCAATGTTCATTTGTGGATTAGCTTCAATGGGTAAGAATAGAATCCGTATTGTTAAACACATTAAATGTTTTGGGAAAATCACACATGCACATTTTGTCAATAGTGTGATAAACTGTTTGAACGTGGCATGGGGGTCTTCTTCCAATGATGGTTATTCTGCTCATATTAGTGGGAAAGGCCTTGATGTGCTTTTAGATGCTGAATTTTTGACAACTATTATTGTCTAAGTTATGAATGATGATGTTTTTTACAACGTGATTCTACAATTGTAAGCTGATATTGAGACTTAGCAAATAATGAATACTGTTCAGTATATTACAATACTCTCTTATGTAGCTTCGGTTGATACTAAAGGTCAAACACTATAATCACGAAATAGTTTAATCATGTCACTAATTCCACTGGTTTGAATTCTGCCATAATCAACGGGCAACGGAAAACAAGCGAAACAAGAAAAATTAGAGATTAGATAAGGCTAACAACTGGACCCTGGGACCTTAATACAAATATCTACTCTATAAAGTGATATTTGATAGATCGAAGCGCTCCCTTTCGCTTATAAGCTATTAGTAATTAGGATTCACTAAAGCTGGTTGATTCTGTTTTTCAAAATTTTAGTTGTCAAGATAACTATTAACTAGATATTGAAGATACCACATGTCAGATAACTTATAACTTTTTGAAAATCGTATAATCAACTATCAACACATATCAAACTTCATTGATCATTCCTTTCTTTTTAGATTGACTATTGATTCATCCCTTCTTGCATTCTTTTCCCAACCTGGAAGTTGGTGCCGGTTATCGTTCAAGGCACATATATAAACCCCATCAAAGGTCAAAGTTTCATCAATGTCTTCCAAAACTTCAAACTCAAGCATCCACAACATGACACTTCATGGTGAGATCAACTACGATGCCATTCCTGGTGAAGCGCAGCTCGTTGATTTAGACATGAACATGAGATCTGTTCAACATTCAGAAAAAGACAAACAAATCGTTTTAATACCAACCCCATCGGATGATCCTGATGATCCGTTAAACTGGTCAAAAAATCGTAAAAGGTTGAGTTTGTTCTGTATGGTTGTGTATACTTACTCAATTGGTATTCCATCTGCTGCTCTTTACTCTTTTTTACCTGATATTTCAAGTGCAACTGGTATAACTTTGGCACAATTGAATGCCGGTACCGGATATATGTTTTTATTCTTGGGACTTGGTTGTTTCTTGTTTCAACCATTAGCGTTGCAATATGGTAAAAGACCGGTTTATTTGTTTTCAACATTGAGTTCTGCACTTATTTGTATTTGGTCACCTTTTTGTAAGACTAATGGTGAATGGATTGGTTCTAAAATCTTGATGGGTTTACTCATGTCTCCAGTTGAATCATTATGTGAGATTTCTGTCTCTGATGTTAGTTTCCAACATGAATTGGCTGGTAATATGGCAATTTATGGTGTCTCTTTGTTCACTTCTAATTTTTTAGCACCAATGGTTGCTGGGTTTGTTAACAAAGGATTGGGTTGGCAATGGGTTATGTATTTAGCTTCAATTTGGAGTGGTGTTTGTTTCGTATTCATGTTTTTCTTCATGGAAGAGACTAATTATGAAAGAAAGTTAAGTACTAAGAAACTATTGAAGAAATATGAAGAAATTGATGGTGTTGATATTTCAAATGAAGTAACTACTAAATCATCAAAAGGTGAAAAAAATCTTGTTATTGTTAAAGATGAAGAGAAGAATCTATCAGCTGTTTTATCTCATGAAAGTATCGTTGAAAGATTACATGAGACAAATGAAGCATTTGAAGATGATAGTTCATCAACAAAAGAATACAAGATGAAGACTTACAGAGATAAACTATCAATCATGGGCGGTGCAAGATCCAAGTTCTTATTATGGCATTTCCTTAAAGGTCCTATCAAAATGGCTCAATTCCCACCTGTCTTATGGGCAGGTTTCCTATATGGATCTTCATTAGTTTGGTTCAATTTGTTGAATGGTACAGAAGCTACAATCTTAATGGGTCCTCCATATCATTTCACGTCTAATTTGACTGGTCTTGCCTATATCTCACCAACTATTCTTTGTATTATATTTCAATGGATCTCAGGTACATTAACTGATATTATCCAGGTTAAAATAGCTAAAAGAAGAGGTGGATTATCACAACCTGAAGATAGATTTTGGATCTTGATCGTTCCTATGATCCTTGGATTATTAGCAAGTATCGGATGGGGAGTCGGTGCATATTATGGGAAACATTGGTTCTTATTAGTCTTTTGCATGGGGATTTTAGGTGGTTTGAGTGTTTTTGCAGTTGTTGCAGGTTGTAGTTATGTTGTTCAATGTTATCATGAGTTGGATACAGAAGCGATGGTTATTGTCATTGTGATTAGAAATTTGATGTCTTTTGCTTGTTCTTATGGTTTGACTGATTGGGTTTTGAATCTTGGTTATAAAAGAGCATTTATCTCATCTGGGTTTATTATGTTTTTTTGTAATGGTACATTCTTGTTGATGAAGTTTACTGGTCGTTATTGGAGAAATAAGACTAAGAGAAGATATTGGAAATTAGTTGAAGAGAATAGAAGAGTACTAGCTGGAGGTACTTGAACATTATCATATCTATTATTTGTCTTTTTCTTGTTTCTGTAGCATAAACTACAAATATTACAAAACAATTATAAATTTATCATTTTACTTATATTGTAACATTAACTGATCTATTCTGGAATTCGTAAGACTAATTTACCAGTGGTAACTCTTCCTTCTAAATCTTTAGCAGCTTGTGGATAATCTTTCAAGTCATAAATCTTACTGACGTCAACTTTCAACTTACCAGAGTCAATAAGTTCAACGATTTCTTTAGCGTAATGGTCAAATTCTTCTTGAGTGGCCAAATATCCGAAAACAGATGGTCTTAAAATCTTTAAATTCTTTGGAGTTAAGATTTTGATTTCAATTGGTGGAATTGCACCTGATGAATTACCAAAAGAGACTAAAGTACCCTTTCTTGCTAATGATTTCAAAGAAATGTCAAAAGTGTCCTTACCAACACCATCGAATGAAGCTTCAACACCTTTACCATTGGTGAATTTCAAGATTTGTTCAACAATGTCTTTATCATTTGAATTGATTGCCAAATCGGCACCCAGTTTCTTAGTGATTTCTAATTTAGCTTCAGTAGAAGCAGTAGTGATGACATTAGCACCTTTCAACTTGATCAATTGGATCAATAATTGACCAACACCACCGGCACCGGCAGTGACTAAGATGTTGTCACCTTTCTTGACTTGATAAGATTCATAAATGAAAGTCAATGCTGTCAAACCTTGAATGAAAAGACCAGCATAAGTTTCTTGAGTCTTGACGTCTGAGTCTTTTGGAACTTTAGCAATCTTCAATGGGGTCTTGAACTTGGTGTATTGAGCAAAAGTTGAAGATGAACCATAAACAACCAAATCACCAACTTCGAAATCACCTTTAGCTTGAGGACCTTTTTCGACAATAACACCAAGGGCTTCTCTACCTAAAACAGCAGGTTTCTCCAATGGGTAGAGACCGATTCTGAAGTATTGTTCAATGAAGTTAACGCCTGCGTATTTGTTTTTGATCAAGACTTCGTCATCAGCGATTTCTGGCACTGGGATGTCTTCGTACTTAAGAGCAGAGTAGTCTGTTTTGTCAGGGTTTGTCTCGTGGATGACAATTGCTTTCTGGGTGGCTGGACGGGTGAAAGTGGACATTTTGTAGCGATTAATTGGTCTTGACTTGATAAATTGAGTCAGTTGTCTGAGCATAAAGAGAGATGTTCCACAGTTTAAATAGGGCTCTCGATAAAAAAAACAAATTGCGCCATTAGTAATATTATTAAGATCGTGATATGAGCAAAAAATTGCAATGTATTAAGTGATTGAAGTGATGAATGAATGAATGGATTGTGGGACTGTGATTGGTCAATTGTCATTTCATTATGCTCATTTTAGATTTTTGTTTTCTCAGATGTGTCACTTTTTTATTATCTGTAGACTGTTTACTACTACATAATTGACATAATTGAATATACAACATATAATTATAGTAATAAGCATATACTCTGCATCATGTCGAATTGATCATTATCAGTATAAATATATTTTAAATATAATCATAAATTTCCCAATAATTACACTCATTTGATCACACTTCAAAGTTTTATCTGATGCTCTTTAACTCCATTTTCATTGTGCGATTTTGAAAATTAATAACTATTTCCATTAAATTGTTTGTATATTAACAGAAAATAAACATTGAAGGGTCAAACTGACTGAGATAAACCAGAAGAGCACTGTCTAGCTGTATTATTAATCAGAACCATAAAATTGTATGTGATCTCCTATTCCTCTTATCAACTCTGTGTTTTAAGATAGCATACTGGATTACATCCATACACCTCATATACTAAAACATCACCAGCTATTAATCATATTTCTCCTTATTGATCTTCACACCAACCCCTACGTCAATCTCTACCAGGATCAATTACCATTATCATAATTATTTTGTTTCCATTGCTATGACTACCATCTTCTTATAGATTGAACATTACCTACATCGTAGAAGGGTTACCCGGTCTCTTTCTCATTTGTTTTTGAATGTGTCAAGCAATTTGCTTTACTCAAACAGAAACCATTGAATTCTCAGACTACGGTGTTCTGTTTGGTGATTCTAAGTTTCCAAATGATTATAACTTATTAAACCCGTTATCTCTTGTGGTTCCAGCTGTTGTATGGGTGTTAAGCACTAAGCTCCGTTGTCATTATAAGACCATTAAAAGAGAAGATAAGCGAATAGTTGTTACATGTTACAAAGGTAAGTAACAAGTTCTTTGTGAAAGCTACAAAGTTCTGAAACAATTATATTCGCATGATTGATTGAACTTACTACATTTGGTATGGAAGTCCAATGGAGTTCGTTCTTCAATAATAAATAATTGACATAAATTATTTTTGTAGTATTGAATGGCATTGAATTAAACACAATTCCTAATATTCATAGTTCATACTTCATACCAGACATCAATTGCATGACGAAAGACTGACCCCATTGTTTCTGTCCATCCAAACTATCATCTATCACTAGAATCAGTTACATCAAGAGTTTATTTCCTGAAGGGTTACCCTATAGCGTAGCGACCTTTGTGTGGTGTCTGGATGTAAATATATACCGGAGGAAAAGGCTTGAAATAAATATGTCTTCGCTTTCTTTTATTAAGTAGATATTGTCGTGGTCTCACGAAGAGCCCGACTTCACAAATTCACCCCCGTTGTCAGTTTGAAGACAAAAACCTGATAACCACTTCTAGCCTCAAAGTATCGTTCCGGCGTGTTGATAAATTCTATTACAATTTCTGTCACCTCAGATTTGATATTTTGGGCCAGGCTTAACCTGAGATAGTTAATTGGGATGTTAGTCGTTCACTTTATGAATCGTTGACTTACCCATTCAACTCAAACCTCAAGTGCCATTTATGACTGACAGTACAACATTTGGGTTAAAAGCCCAATGGAGTCTGCTCATCAATACCTAATAAAATAATTGAAGAACCTCATACTGTGGTATTGATACCCGTAGACTAACAAAGAAATAATTGAACAGTAAGGAGATACAAATGAGTAAATTATATTCCTATTATATTGATGATAAGTTGCGAGAGATGCCTACGATTCATTATACAATCTTATTAATATATTGCTTCACAAATGGCAACAATTCATCAAACTCAATAGCATATTATAAATACCAATATGGGCTTATAGGTCAGGTCAATACCACCACTAAACCACATAATAGCTCATTAATCAGTAGAATTTCTTATAAGTCATGCATGCTCATTACTCACCTGCTAGATTCAACCATGAAAAATAACCCCTTTTGGTCAGACACTTAATGGATGATTAATGTCTTGAAGTAACTTAGAAGGGAAGCGATTTAGTTGTGGGGGATGGTCAAAGATAAATTTGATCTTTATTGGGAAATCAACTTATATTGAGCCTCAAGATTTTCGAATTGAATTGGTAATCCTTTAAAGGTTATCTTTCATCATGAGCTAATGTTCCAGATTCAGACATATAAAGTGAAAAAACTGATTATATTTCGTAGAAACTCTTTTTAAGAGGTTGGTTCAAGTAATGACTAGTGAGATTCACCACTAAATATGGCTGGATGGTGCCTGAAACTGTCGTAAACATAGGTTCTAATAGCAGTACTTTGTAGAAGTTCACGATTGAAGTTCTGGAAAAGCATATGGAATTCACCATTAGTATGCTCAAGATTTCTGACAGCACACTGGTTAATCATTCAACAGCCAGTAATCTTTTATTGTATGTACAACTTGAAATTTTTTCTAGAATTTGATATTTATTTTGGAAAAAGGTCCTAGTGATAGAGTCATCATTGGGGAATTGTTCAAAAGGAACGTTTGATGAAAGCGTACTGCCATGGTGCTTCAGCTGACATATTCTGCTACGACCATTGGAACATTCGTCTGTGTTTCGGGACTTTCTTGAGGTTGAGTTTGTATTTTTTGTTAGTTTCGTATAAATTATGAAAAAAAAACTTTGTAAGAACTTGTATGTTTTGATCTTGAGGAAAGCATTTTTAGATTATGATTGATTTAAGTGAATTATGATAGTTATGCAGAAAGCCTTTTTGAAATAAGACTTTGTTTAATTGAGGTTATCCTTTTATTTTCAAGTTTCTTTGAGCAAGATATAGAGAAGTTTCTTATTTATTCACAGAGTAAGCGACATGTTAATATTAATATCTGAGTTGAGTGATAAGTTCAACTATTTTACTAACGAGCATCATCTCTAGTGAATTTTGAAAAACATATAATGACACATGGCTTTGACTACATTTGGGATTACACCCAATGTACCCTGCTCATCAGATCATCAATAAATAATTGACATAATTTTTATTCCTGTAGTAGCACTAGTAAAACCGGTGTAAAATAATTAAGAATTCATCGAAGAGTATGAGATTATATCATATAAGTGAGTGTCACATTGTCTTTTCTGATGTACACTAGGCGGTAATATACAGACAGACAACGGTCAGTTACGCAACTTATGTTTCTACGATTGTATGATTTTCTCGATATGGTATCAACGATGTACTGACAATAAAACAACGATAAAACAACAAATACCAGATAAAATGGCAGTTTCACCACATCAATATGAAGCTACGAATTATATCTATCAACTCCTACCACTTGTATCACCATAATACCTCTAATCAGCTAGCGGTGGACGGAATATCACAAATAAGCGGTCCCCAACACATATTACCACCAATAACTAAGCTTCCGGTTACGGCCATATCTAGCAGAAAACACCATTTCCCGTCGGATCAATTGTAGTTAAACTGCTAAGAGCTCGAGTGAGTAGTACAGTGGGAGACCATGTGCGAAATTCGAGTGCTGTAATCTTTTTGTCTTTTTTTTGCATGAGCAAGTGTCTAATAGTGATAGAGTCTAGACTGTTATTCACTAAGACTACTCGAATGAAGTGACATTATACTATCATTTACTTTATCTCACTTTGTTGTGTTTGATGTTTCAAGTTTCAAACGAAATTTTGTTGATGAAAATTACCTAGACGGAGAGCTCTGCCTAAGTTAGGCGGAGAATCTATAAACATTAGGTGGAAACTGAGCAGGAATTTCATGAAATACGCGACAAGAAGGCAATTTGATGATCTATCATCTTAATAAAGTTCAATCATATTGTGTATGTATTATAGATCATTAATATCTAGTCATTATATAGATAATAGAGAGGCCCTGCCTTTATCAAGCCTTTTCAGTCTGGACTGGAGAATTAGTAGAAATTCCAGCTTCTTCATCGAGTTGAATTTGATTGTATGAAGGCACAATATCGTTTCTCCAGACAAAAGAAATCAAGAAGATAATAAGAGGATCTGCAAATTCTCCCAAGTTTGAAAAGATGACATATGAATAACTCAGATTTGAAGCAAAAGATTCACCTAGTTTACCCAAATAATATTGGACCAATTCTGAATCATCTTCAATGATATTCTTACTTTGACGCTTCATTGAAATGGCGATATATATGAGCACACCCGATGCAGAAATCGCTTCAAGAGTAACTCTGGTCCAGAATAGAATCCAAGAAGTAGTAACCATTCTCTTACCAAAGACAACATCGTTGGAGTTTTTTCCTGTTTCTTTGAAATTATTCAAAATTAGGCACCAAAAGAGGTAAAAAGTAGGAGCAGAAACAACAAGTTTAAGAATTCCACCAAAAATGGCCAATGTATCAGCGTTCAAGAACAAGAACTTAAATATGAGGAAAAAAGTAGCAAATGAATAAGCCAACAAGATTATCTTAACATATTTCCATCTTAACCCTTCTTTTGATTTTATTAAGATCGGTTGGTTGATACTATATTGATAAACAACAAAATAATAGAAGAAGCCAGAAAGAGAAGCACTAATCGTCAAAAGGTCTATAAACCTGTCTTTAGAAATAAAACCATTTTCTCTGGAAATTAAGATAATTTGTGCCCAAACTGTTTTCAAAAAGAAAACGCCAATCAAGAAAGATAAAGACTTTGGCCAATATTGAACATCACTTAGCTTTTCCTTCAAAAGATTAGTCTTGATAGCGAAACCGATCGCAACCAAAACAAGAAGAATTAGACTTAGTCTAAGAGCAATCAGCTTCGATTTGTATATAACAGGCAGTGTTCCATAAGTATGAGTTGCATCGAACTGCAAAGTTTTATCAAGAGTTTCAACGTCTTGACGCGCAACAAAACAAGTGACACCAGGTTCCTTAACTTCGAAGAAGATATGTTCATTAGCATGCAAAAACTTATTCAATGTTTTTGCCTTGATGTCATCATGTCCTTGATAGTCTATGATGTATTCACCAATAGTGGAACAAACGCCTTCATCCACCAAATCTTGCGAACAGACACCAAACCCGTTTGAGCTCTTAGCTAAGATTCTCTCATTAACTTCGATAGGGATGTTCGTGTTAATAATATCATGGCCATAATAGAACAGAATAGAGGTATCTTTTTGAACAGTGACATTCACACCAGGGGTATATTTCCCAGCTAATGAAGGATCTTCGAAGAGAATACACTCTTGCAAGACAGTTGCGGAGACGACGGGGATCAGCAATAAAAGGGCTTTAACTTTCATCTTTGATTATGAGTTAAAAGACCTTTATTTGAAGCACAGACTCTTATTTAATTTGAGGCTTTGCAAGTTTTAAGGGTGAAGTTTTTGTATTTTTAGAGTGTATAAGCCATTTCTGCCGATAGTGAGAGCCAAGGAATTTTTGTTTACAATTCAAAAACAGATCTACCGAAGATTTTTCTTAAACATATGTTTCTGTGCAAATGTAAATACTTTCAATTGCCGGAATTGCTGAGTTCCATCTGGTACGGGAATAAGACTTTATGTAAGTGGAAGAATCAGCACCTCAAAGTTTAGGACTAACAGTATCAATGTTAAGTGATTTGTTTTTATGAGATTACACTTTATTTCAGTTGCTCTTAGTTGACAAACGCCTTTACAAGCTTTTTTTCCCTATAGTTAGTAAGGATAAGACTTGCTATTGATTTTAAAAGCTTCGCTGATAGCATGGTTGTTGAGAAATCAATACCATCGCATCGCAAGGTTTTTATAATCATACAAGCTGACTGTTAGCTTTGAATACATTTGGGATAAAGCTCAATGTATCCTGCTCAACAGATCATCAATAAATAATTGATATGACTATAGTTCGTAGGTCTGATATTGATTAAAAAGAGGATATAAGTGAGTTTCTGTGTCCTCATTAACGATGTTTTAGTCCCAACTCTCTTGTTTGCACTACAAATAGTAAGGAAATACTAAAATACAGAAAGACATATTATAATCATCACTTCAAAGCTACAGATATCTAATTGTTATCTTACAAGTAACAAGTAACGCGTATTAAACCCATTTATTTCCCAATTTCAGTATATGTACTGTTCCATATTCCATAGAATTCCATAGAATTTCAGACGTGGTTTTTACCCAAGTATATAAGGTGATGGGTGACCCGCGCAGGAATGAAATTTCTTGAGTGTCAAAATGTCGCTGTGGATCAAACTGAAACGTGACAATTTAATGAAATCAGTATGACTGTTGGTTCAAACGCTATGTCAGGTCTTGTTCGTGTGCTTAGGTATAACAGTGAGCCAATGATTTATTTTGCTGTTTGAACTTGGTTGATAGTATGATGCATGGAACTCCAATTGAACAGGTCTCAAGAAATTGATGAGCTGATTCTTTTGATTAAACTTAAGAGAGCTTCATGATATCATTTAGTGTTGATTGAGAGTGCTGCATTTGGGATTAACAACCCAATGGAGTCTACTCATTAGCACTTAATAAATAATTGACATAGAACCTATTTTCTGTAGTGACGATGCCGGAGTAGAAAGAAGATATAAGTGTGTATATCACAGTTTCTTGAACTTTACTTTCTTTTGAGAACTACTTTGCTTTACTTTCGAGTCTCTTATTTACTCAATACTAGAATACTGAACAGAATTGACACATTATGTTCATCACTCTAAAGCAACCGAGCACATATAATTGTTATTATCTTTATAGGAAATGTCTATTCATGGAATCGTATGGATACCGTCATATGCCTTCTTGCTTTTAAAGAATGGTGCATGAAATATCATAAGAATTGCGATTTTTATCTGACTTCTAGTAATGGACCAAAATTGAGTGTGATATTGATTGGAACTCATAATCTGAGAATGTGGTTCATGAATCATTTCTAAAATTTTAAAATTTAGAAATTGAGTGATAGACCTAAGACGTAGTTTTGTCTGATATCATTAATAGCAGAATACATCGGCCACGGATCCATCTTGAGTAGTCCATTGATGATTGTAAATAATTTTACCTCTGTTGATGATAGCGCAGTGAATCCATTTCCTTCGGCATAATCAAGATTTAAATTTCAATGAATTCACATGTGACCATTGACCATTGAATGTGGCTAACCGTTGTGGTACCGAGTTGCAACTCAATTATCATTTCTGTGCCAACAGTGTATGTCACAGAGATGTGGTGTCTGGGTGTTGATGTTTAGCGTTTTTTTTTTCTTAAACTTATTACAGAAAGGTCTGTGAATTGGCACAGATCCCAAGAACGGTAAATAGTTGGAACTCTTTGCTGATGTTGTGTGTGCCGTCTATGCTAAATATATTTGAGAATCGAGATTATCGGTTAATACGGAAAAGAATAAATGATTCCAATTTTTGTGTTATGTCCTGATTCTCTCCGATCTGATCATCGTCTGGTTATTTGGGGTATCTATCTTTCACTTTGTGAATAGTTGACTGACCCATTTGAACCAAACAGTAACTCGTAAGTGCTATCTACGACTGACAGTACAACATTTGGGTTAAAAGCCCAATGGAGTCTGCTCATCAGCACTTAATAAATAATTGACATAGAGCCTATTTTCTGTAGCGATGATGAGATAGTAGAACAGTACGGAAATAATCAAGGTTCAAACGGTATGAAGACGTGAGTGAGTAAATCACAGTGTAACAGTCTCATTATTTGGATATCATCGCTGTTTAACTTCTTATTGTCGATTTTCTCCATATATCTTATTTGCTTCACCAAGTAAGTGACAATAAAACAACGATAGAACAGCAAAATACCAGATAAAATGGCACTTTCACTACATCACTATGAAGCTATAGATCACCTCTAGCTATTACTACCACTTATATCACCATAGAACCTCTAGTAAGCCGGCAGCGCACGAAAAACGCCAAAATAGCGGTCCCCAACAGATATCACCATCAATAACTAAGCTTCCGGTTACGGCCATATCTAGCAGAAAACACCATTTCCCGTCCGATCAATTGTAGTTAAACTGCTAAGAGCTCGAGTGAGTAGTACAGTGGGAGACCATGTGCGAAATTCGAGTGCTGTAATCTTTTTTTTTGCATGAGCAAGTATCTATGTGACTCTAATATCAACTCTTAAAGGCCACAATCGAATAATTCCCACTCTAGAGCCTAACGATCCACTCATCAAGAGCTTTTAACTATAATTCTTTTCCTTTCTTATGATTTATTTGTTTGTTTACTTTTCGATCTGAAAATAAAAAACAAAAACTTCAACACAAAGTCCAACTTTAATGTATCTAAGTTCACAATGAAGGTCAACATCAAGAGCTGGAGAGGCGTTGCACAGTGGTCGTGGAACGTTCCTAATGAAGAAGACTGTGGGATCTGCAGGGTGTCGTTCGATGGGACATGCCCATCATGTAAATTTCCAGGTGAAGGTTGTCCTTTAGTAATTGGAGAATGTACCCATAGATTCCATTTACACTGTATTGTAAAATGGTTAGATGTTGAGAGTTCGAAGAATCTATGTCCGATGTGCAGACAATCGTTTAAGATCAAAGAGAATGCTGAAGAAAACTACGTTACATTGAACCAATATGATGTTTATACTCCCGCTGAAGCAGAGGAAGGCGATAATGATGTTGATACTTGAAGTCGAATTGATTTTGATACATGATTTGCTTTTATTCATTATGATCGTTATTCATTAAGTTGATTTCACCATATCAATGGTATGGCTCCAAGTTTAGTCAAGTAATGGATAGGAAGTTCAGATTTTGCATGAAAAGAATTTTGAACAGTTTCATATAAACATCGATCAAATCCTTCTTCAAATCCATCGTTGAATTTTTCAAAAGCTAAAGTTTTGAATAATGATAGAAAATCATCCCATAGATTATAAGATTTTGATGAAAATTTGAATTTACCTGCTGAACAAACACAACTTAGATAAAAAAGAATCTTCAAACTGATATAATCACCACTTCTCATCAATTCAACAAAATCTGGACTCCTCACTATGTTCAATATAGATCTATATGTTGGCATTAGGTAATGAGTTTTTAAACTTCTGAACAAACCAAGTTCCATTGTTGATATTGCTGCATAATAAACAATATAGTTAGGGTCATCCATTGAAACTTTATCATCCACATAGTCTTTCAAATGTTCAATTAAATCAAATTTAACAGATTCATCATCAGTCAAGAACATTTTCAACTCATCAGGAAACACTAAACATTCAAAAACGGACCCTTGAACAGTTTCTCTTCTTGAAACAAAAGAGGCATGCATGATTGAACAAATCTCCACTAGATCTAGTCTATCCCTACCGAAAGATATCAAAGGAACTGGTGAAATTGGATGCATGATAGAATAAACGAAAACTATGAAACTCACGGCTAAAACTTGCCCTGATATATTAACGTCATTAACTGTTGATTGATCCTTTGCATAGTTTTTCATTAACTCCAATGTTTTGAAATAATACTGATCAGCTTTGGATGACAATGATTGAGACTTATCAACCTGTTCATATTGAACCAAAGTATCATCTTTTTCTGAAATGCAAACGTTTATCATTGATGAAGTTTCAAATTCCGTCAATAGTTTAATGCCACTTAATGCAAGGATCCCATTTTTCATCATATCTGTAGTTTTAAATAGTTTTGGTACTTCCACTGACCAAAATTTATACATCTTGTTATTTTTATTTAAAGAGAACATAAATCCTCCAAATGCAATAAAATCTTTCATTAACCTCATTTCAAACTTTGACACATTCAATTGAGATGTCAATGAGTTTAATTTTTTAATCAAATCACTAGATATCATCAATTCATCACTCTTAACAGTAAACTTTTTGATCATTTGTTTAACAATCTTATCTCCAGCAACAGAGGGATAAACACACGATTTCCCCGTAACTCCACAATATTCACAACTTGGCTTAGCTTCATCACATTTGATCTTCAGTTTCTTACAACTCAGACATCCATTTCGAGACCGGCGGAGTTTTGGCTTACGCAATGAATGATCTCCCATTCGGTCACTTGAAAATTCAACTCGATTCAAACTGCCACAACTCTCTGAGCCCACTGATTTTTAAAAAAATAATCAGAGTCAGCTTAAAATTTCCAATTTCCACCAAAAAAATCCCATTTACGCGCTTATATAAGCGCTAAAAATGCCTAGAAAAGTTTAAAAACCACCTGCATAAACCGCAGATCTTTAACTTTTAAACGATAAATATTATTTAGTGGAAAAAAAAATGAGTATAAAGTTGAACGGAAATCCATTGAATTTTGGGTATGTAGTTTAATTCCCCCCTTATTATCCCTGAAATACCAAGAAATTCTATCTTAGTTTGACAGTTTATAAAATATAATATGACAAACACTTGGACAATCATCGCTGCTGTTGAAATCGCACTCTATGTTTTGATTTTGTTATCTAGTTTATTACCATTTTGGAAACTTGTTCAATTAAAGTCTAAATTTTGGCCATTTTTCATAAGATATTATTTGTTTTTGGCAATTAGAATTGCAGGATCTGTTTTATTGGCTATTTATTCATCAAATCCAAACATTAATGAAAAAGTTCTTGTTGCTGTCATTGCATTGAGTTCAATATCAACTGGATTTTTGGGTATGTTGTTGGTTTTCGTTGTGAGGTTTGTTGAAGTTTTCCATAACCCGGAATACAGAAAGCCAAGCAAAAGTATTGCTCTTGATTTTTTGAGACCTGTCAAACTTATCAGAAGATTGATTGGTAGTGATTATACCAGGGCTTTAGTCTATGAAGAAATTGCTGAAAAATTAATCTGGGTTTCAATTGTCGTTGGTGCTGTCAGTTATGGTGTTGCTAAAAGTGCTGAAGTTCCAATGCAAAAGGCTTCATCTATATTATACGTGATTGCTTTAATCATCATCGTTGCTGCCACTGTCTTGACTTTCAAAGACCATTCATATCCAAGTGGACTTAAACATAATCTTTTGGCAATTACAACTGTTACATTGGTTATCTTATCAGCTAGGGCAATTGCTGGTATTGTTTCAGGATTTGAAAAAAGAGATAGATATGGATTGAATAAATTTACCATATATGAAGGAAAATGGCAAGTTTATTGTTTTGCAATTTTTTTAACTGAAATTTTATCAATCATTGTTCTTTCTATTGCACCATTCGTGGTTTTGGCTTTTGAATCTGATAGAAAATCTCTTGTTGATTATGATAACGATACCGATATTGAATCAACTGAAAACAATAACAAGCAAAGTAAAGAAATTGTTTGAGAAAAGCTTGCATCTGGACTTGTATTGACTTATAATACTACAGAGTAATAATATAATTGAGAAAACTCACGTAGGAGTCTAAAAATTGAATTGAAATGAACAATAAATTAATTTTTCTTTCCCCTTTTTCTGATTATTTTTCACCAATCATGGAATCATAATAAACTTGTCTAAAATCTAAATGTAAAATCTAAAAACAGCATAGCTAATAAAAAAATTGTGCAAACACGTGTAATAAATGCATGACTAGGTCCCTTAACAGTTGATAAGCCAGAAAAAAGTTGTGGTCAAAAATGACATTAAAAAGATTTAGTTCTTGTTGTCATTTGGTTTGGTACCAATTCCGTTAATGTTTCTGAACATTCTAACACCATTGTCACCTTCAACGAATTGACAAGCTCTTGCAACTTTCCATAATGATTTCCACATACTTTCACCTTCATAACGGTAATGTTGACCCATAACTTTCTTAATGGCTTCAGTAGCTTCTCTAGCGTTATAGAATGGGATTCTTGAAACGTAATGATGTAAAACATGGGTCTCAATAATGTCATGGAAGATATGTTGACCAATGAAACCGAAATTTCTGTCAATGGTAGCAGCGGCACCTTTAGCAAAAGTCCATTCTTCAGCATCATAATGTGGCATTGATGGATCAGTATGTTGTAAGAAAGTGACAAAGACTAACCAATGGTTAACCCATAACCATGGAAGGAACCAATTGACAAGAACGGCAAATCCACCAAAAGTTTTTGACCATAAATAAACAGATGCTAAAGTAGTTAAGAATCCAATATCGGACAAGACGATATACCAGTAATCTTTTTCGTCAAAGATTGGAGATTTTGGATTGAAATGGGATTTACCAAACTTAGACCAACCTGGATGAGGTTGACCAGTGGCATTAGTGAATAAATGATAGTGTAAACCACCTAATTGTTGGAAAATCAAAATTGCCATTGTGTGAATTGGAGTTTCTTCAGTTAATTCTGAAATCACAGAACCATGTCTAGCTTCTAAATATTCTTCTTTGGTATATGGAACGAAAACCATATCTCTAGTCAAATGACCAGTTGCTTTATGATGTTTTGAATGAGAAAATTTCCAAGAGAAGTATGGAACTAATAAATAAGAATGTAAAACCCAACCAACGAAATCGTTTACAGCTCTATAATCTGAGAATGCACCATGACCACATTCATGAGCCAAAATCCATAGACCAAACCCGAAAAGACCAATAGCATAAGAATGCAACCCCCATAATGCGAATCTTGCAAGTTTATAAGGAACCAATGGAATGAAAGTGTGGCCAATCTTACCAATGATCAACATACAAACAATGTCTCTGACGACATAACCTAATGATTTGATCAAACTTCTTTCGTAACATTGTTTTGGAATAGCACTAAGGATGTCTTTGATGGTGTAATCAGGAACTGTGAAAACATTACCATGAGTGTCAATAGCTGTTTTTGGTGGGGCAGTGGTGAGACCAGTGACATTTTTAGATATTTTTGTTGTTGTTGTTTCGTTTTCCAACGGAGCAGATCCGGAAGCGAAGGTTTGGACAGAGGAAGCCATGTGGGATCACTGTGTTTCGGAAGACTGCTGATTAAGGAAAGTTATCAGACGGTTGATTTGAGAAGAAAATTTTTAATTTGTTTTTTTTCGTATAGTGACAAAAAAGAAAAGAAAAACCGTTGGACACGCTAAAATTGATCCGATGAGCGATGTGATTGGCTGGAGTTCTTTAGCTGAGAGATGAGAGATTAGACACTATTTATACGTAGTTCTATTATCTTCTTAATATGCTGTAATACCTCTAATTCAACCGTAAATATATCTACAAAACCCTTATTGTCGAATCTACACCTGGCTCATCTCGATTTCCAGTTAGTGAAGATCAACGCTCAACGGTTCTTTCATCTCAAAATACGGCTGAACTTAGAAGTAATCTAGTCACTAGTGCACAATCTGATCCACAATCTCTCACTTTTAGTCCAGTTTCCCACTCTTCTGCTTACTCTTCCACTTTTCCTCGTCGTTCATTGGTCCCTTTTTTCCTCCACTAACTCCCTTTTGAAAAATAGATAAAAAAAAATAAAAGCACTCACGCTGGGGGTCGAACCCAGAATCTTCTGATTAGAAGTCAGACGCGTTGCCATTACGCCACGCGAGCGAGCCTGTGCTGCCTTAAAAATGTCGTTTGGTAGGTAAAATTCCCGCTGACTAAGCACTTTTCACTTCAGAATTTTGCATTATCTTTGGTTTATAACATCGAGAAGGGCATTCAGGCAAGTCAGAGTGGAGTTGGGGGTAGAGGTAAGTAAGGCACTTATGCATCATGAACTAATATTGATACTTGTCTACGTTTAAGGTGAAATATTCGATATTGAGAAAGAAATTATTTCACAGAGATATCTAAAAAGAATGATATTCCATACAGAGAAGTCACAGTGGAAGAGTACTACTCATGTTCGATATAACGATATGTTACTTAATAGGTCAGGGATTTAATCATTGTGAAGATTAAAACCAAAAATCAAACAGTATCTATTTCCATCGATTGAAGTTTACGAATAATAATATCAAGCAAAGGCATGTATTAATGTAAAGCTCACAGCACGATCGGTTGCTGTTCTGAGCCAGAATTCTGTTTCTTGTTGTATTGTCTCTTTCTTACCTGTTTCTTCTGTGCTCCTCCAATATTCGACGTACTTGACTGTTGAGGCTGTCTTGTTAGCGATGGATGTTGTCTTGGAGGTTCACTAAGTCCCAAATCCTTATTCACAAGCTCTAGTAAAGGTGCAAGTTTACGGTATCTTTCCACATAGTCTTCCAATGTCCGTTGTAATGCAGACACCTGTTGTGTTGTTTCTTCAAATATCTGTTGTGCACCTGATTATGGTGTTAGTCTTGTAATTGAAACCGAATTTGATTAATAACTTACCTTTCTTGTTTGTACTCAATGACGCGAGTCCCGTGAGGAATGAGGCCATCTCCTGCCTTATGACTGATATCTGCGGGTTGTATATGTCAGTAATCCATGTTGAAATGTAATGTGGGCACCACAACTCACCTGTTGTTTCAATAGGTTCACTTCTTCCATCACGTCTTCCAGGCGGATAACGCCGTCTTCAAAGTCTCGTACGGAAAGAGACGGCGTGGAGTTGATCTTCTCTATGGCTGCAAACGATTCCATCTCGAGTTGATTGTATGTTTGTTTAGTGTTTGTATTGAAAATTGAAAAGTTTCTCGAAATTTTCGTTATCAACAATGGCACTATTTATATTGAGCTATGGTGATGTTGTGAAATGAGGGTGAAACTACAGAAAAGAGTGTAAGATTTAGATATTGTGATATTAAACACTAAATGAATGACCTTACTGAAGTTTTTGGAGAAAAAAAGACATTTTTATTCTATAGATTGTTCTTACAAAAATGGAGCAACAGCCTCATCTGCAATTCTCCAGCATTCTTCAGCAGATCCATCAGTAAATCCTTCTTCAATGTCCTTTCTAGCCCTTCTGAACTCGCCCCAAGCACCAGTGTATCTTCCACTGTCTTTCAAAGTGACTTCTGGAGACAAAGCTGCCCACAGTTCAGTGTACGACCCATTAACTGGATCATGAGCCATCAATCCCCAAAGTTTTCTAGAGATACAGTCCCCATGTCTTCCAATATCTGAAGCCAATAATCCTGGATGGACTGACAAACTGATAATCTTGGGTTGTTTCTTGGAATTGATGTAGGCCTGGTAGATGTTTCCAGCTTTACTCTGACCATAGGAAGCCCATGGTGATAATCCAAGGTATTTGATCCCATGTTCGAAGTCAATTCCATGTTTTGGAGCGTAAATATGAGCAAAAGAGGATAAGAAGATGGCTCTTGGAGCTTCTGCTTTCAAAAGCAATGGAGTGATCAATTTGTTCAGTAAATGATGACCAAGAATATTGATTGCAAATTGAAGATCATACCCTTGAACAGAAACTGAACCTTTTGGTAAACCCAAGACACCTGCATTGTAGATTGCAATATCAATCTTGTCAACTTTTGAGAAGATCTCATCAACTGCAGATTTGATCCCAGAAAGATCAGAAAGGTCTGCATACACTGGAATAAATCGTTCATCCAATGAATCTCTTGCCTTTGGGGATTTCTTAACAATCTGATCTTTGATTGAATTGAAAGCTTCTTCAGTCTTGTTCTTGTTTCTATTGAAAGAAATAACAGTAGCATTGGCTTCCAATAATAATCTCGTTGTTTCTTTGCCTAAACCTGCAGATGTCCCAGTCACTAAAACGATTTTACCCTTTAAATCAGGATAATCTTTTGGCAAATAATTTGGAGTTCTGAAAGGCAACATATCCTTAAAACCATCCCATGTCGACATCTTGTAATCTGTTAATCTATGGCTCTACTGTTCATTACAAGCCCTAATAGCAGCCTAAGTCTTCCCTTTTTATACACGAAATATAAATCCGAATAAATCCACTGACACAAAAAAAATGCGGAAATAATGGCGACAAGCCGCGGATATGAAGCACTATGTCCGTTTAATCGACGTAATGGGGAGTGTTCAGCTTTAACAGACTGCCACAATCTCATACACTTTGAGCCTCTTTTGCAGCCACGAGGCCAAGAAAAATATAGAACTCCTATCAGTCCTTCATTGCTTTCTATATATAAATTTTTCGCCTAAACTAAACCAAAGATTCTGGCATTTTCATGATGGACACAACTAGAGCTGTCCAACCAGTGAAATGTTTGGCACCTTGACCTTGACCAGTAAGATCGTTGTATTGTTCGAACAAGTACCCTGTTCTTTCCCAATTTTTGAAACTATTCTCAACTAAATTTTGTCTTAATTGACGATATGCTTCATTGATTGTAATAAATGTCTCTGAATCCAATAGTTCTGCATTTGAACCAGTTCCATAAAACTGTAACGATTTCAAAACCAGGTAGTTTATTGGGTACCATATAGGACTTCTCCAGTAATCTTCTGCTGTGCGGTAATATTCATCCTGTATGGAAAGAGATCTGATACCATAGTCTGTCCATAAATGATCTTTATCAGTGATTAATTTCACAATATGTTTGATATTTGGACTTTCGGGTGAAATTTGTTGTAGAATAAAGGGGAAAAGAGAAATATAACCTTTATGACAAACAAACACATCTTCATCACTCTCATCAACAGTGACATCACAATACACCTTATCTTTTTCATTCCAATGTAAATCTTCAATGTTTTGTTGAATATCTTTCCCAATCTTTGAATATTTTAAAGAATCTTCTTCCAAATCTAATAATTCTGCAATTTCTTTCATTGATCTAGTCATTATACCTAACCATGAGATTAAATCAACATTCAATTCAGCAATATCGGGAATTTTAGCTCTTGGATAATCATCAAGACCACTTGCAAGACAATGGGTTAAAGTACGACCTTTCCAACGATATGCCTCATTAGGAGATGTTGGTTCCCTATCAAATTCATCCAATTCACCACGTTGTGTTCTTCTAAACCATTCATAATGAGACTGTAGTTTTGGGTATATTTCTTTAGCGTATGATATTAACAGATCTGGATATTTTAAATGTGCATCAGTTATTCCATTAAGGTCAAAATTTCCTGAGAATTCTTCAATAGTTTCAGGTTCGTTCAAATCACCAAATTCTATCTCAGTTCTACCAATTGTAGAATTAGTGTTTGAATTTTGGTTTAATTTAGCACGTTTTAATAATTCAACAAAAACCAACATTAAAGTTGGTGGATTTGCAATATGAGGACTCTGAACTTGAAAATCGGCAGGGACTTTGGATCTTGACTCTTCTCCTAATATTTGTTCTCTTGCAATCCATCCATCTTCATCAATAAGTTGAAACCAAGATTTTAATATCTCTAATGCTATATCTGAATCATATTCCATAATTGGTAGGAGGTTAAATCCTTCATCCCAATAAAACCCTCTTGGGAAAAAAGTTCTGCTTGGAGACGTGGTGAACAATTCATATGGTCCTTCTTCTTTACCTTTTAAATCAGTTTTTTGGAAAGTTTCTTCGTTGAGTTCTGTTGTACGATCAACAAGTTGTTTACCATGATAATAACCAATACCACCTAACAAGTTAGAAAAAGTTTCTTGAGCAAATTTAGAATATTTTGGATTATTGAATGGTGGATTGAATTTGAAAATGTCATTGAATTTGGAATCAATGATTTCATGGGTTGAATTGATTTCAGAAACTAGCTTTTCTGATGAATATTTATTCTTGGAATCTTCTTGATTGAAAATAATATCAAATTCAAAAGATCCAGTGAATGTTTTTTGAACAAAATGTAAATTCCCTTCAAAATCGTTCAAGTTTCTTAATGTCAACAAAGATGAAGCAGGTGGTATAATAGAGTTATCCAAGTTCATCTGACCTAATTGGGTGAGTGAGTCTTGTACCAAAACTTGAAAAATCTCAGACGCCTTCCATACGTTTTCATTAGGAACTTTAAGTGATAGATAATGAGTCTTGACAGGGTTTAATGTTGGATCGATCAATTGACTTTTTTTAATCTTTGTATGTTGGTTTGAACTTGGACCATCATTTATGACAACGCTAAAATCTTTAAAGTCTGGAGAATAACCTAATAATCTGATTTCTTCACCTGGTTTGAATCCATTTTTTGGCATTCCTGAAGCAGATTTCAAAAATCCTTGACCTTCTAACCCAGTATAGAAAACAATTGAAGTCGATTGATTCTCATATCCAATTCTTGGTTCACCTTTAATCTTTAATGCCCAATTCCCATCATCATTCTTAATAAAATCGGTAGTTATATCAATCTTAAACTCATTATCTTTAAAGAATTGAGTTCCACCAACTCTTGGATCATATTTCTCCCATCCAAACCCTTGAAAATCTAAACTTTGATCACAGTTATTTCTGAGTTTACTAATGTTTTCAACATTATCTGCATTGAACCAAAATATACCAGATAGTAAAGAAAGTGGAAGACGTGGACGAATTCCTAAGTAAGAACCAGGTCTATATGGCCCCCAGAGAAGATCGGCTCTGGTTTTTTCCTCATATTTTTCCGAGAGTGATTGTGCACTGACCACTAGCAACAGAAACGGTATCAGTATGATCATTGGTGGAGATATTGGCTTTTTGATGGAAGTTTCAACCTTTCAAAGTTTGGTGTTTATATTTATCTGGTAATTTTCGCGAAATCCAATTCAACAGGGCCACTAACCACTAAGAAGACTAATATTAATATTAATATGAACAATTTAAGGGCGCTTGAGAGCTGGAGAAGATGAAGAGTCAGTGTTGTCTGAAGTATTGGTTGTATTGAGTATCTCAGTGTAATTCAGCTTTTTTAATTTTATAAAATGGAGATTATTGCCACTTTTGTTAGGGTGAATCAACTGGAAGACGTTCAGTGTATGTTACTGAATATGGTATTGATCTTCATGAATATCGGCTATGCGCTGGTATTTCAACAGTATTAGAGGGTTTTATAGATGAAATCTGACATCTGTATACTAGCTCGCTTTTGCTTTAACTTTTTGAACAATAAGTTAGTTGTAGTTGTAAACAAAAGAAGAGAGAAAACAATTTTTATTATCAAAATTTTGACAGATAAAGAAAGAAACAACCGACTTTTAAGGAAATCAGATTTAGGAAATGCCACCAAAAGCAAAATCAAGTGAGTTGAAACATGATATGAGACTTATAACTAAACTGAAGTCAAAACACGTCTTTTCAAGTCAAAATTTTCGAATTTACTGCTAACCGCCGACTAGATTCCTCAACAGCGGACAAGTTAAGTTCTCCAGAGAGGGTTATCTTAGACTATCTCAACACACAGTACAGACCATACTCTGCCAATGACATTCACCAGAATCTACACGGTGAGTTTGGCAAGACCGCTGTTGTTAAAGCTCTTGAGACTTTGCACAGTAGAGGTGATGTTATAACGAAGATGTTTGGTAAAATGGCAGTATATGTTGCCAAAGGCGTTGAGACAGAGGTAAGTCTTACAAGTTACAAGCTCAAGTTCATTGTCCAGTACCTTACTAACTAATTTCCAGGACCTTGATAACGAGTTGAATCTTACACAGTTAGAAATAGATGAGAGTAACACTAAACTTGACAAATTAGATGAAGAAATAACAAAGTTGCAACAGGAATTATCAACTGCTTCAAAATTCCCAGATGATAAGACTATTGATTCTGAAATCTCATCATTGGAGTCTGAAATTGAAGTCTTGAAACGAAAATTGAAGTCTTTGGAAAATCAACCATCATATACAGATGAGTTCATCAATAAAGTCAAATTGATCGTGGTGAAGGTTGATAAGGAAACTGCTGCAAGAAAAAAAATATACAAGAACTTCATGGGATTATTGAGTGAACATATTGACCCAAAGACTTTAATAGTAAGTTACACAGACATTTTTCAAAAATAACATAATCACTAACTACTAAAACCAGAATGATCTTGGACTTGAAGAACCACAGAAAATCTGAATGATAAAATCAAATAATAACCAGCAACATTTCTAAACATTCCAACTATCAAAAACCTGCTTCCATCGTTCCAAATCTGACGGAACTTCACACCATTTATACTACATATTAACTCAGATCCCAGATCAGGTAAAGATCAATGATCTGGGACAATTTGCACACCTTGAATAACCACACTTATATCGCAACTTTAAACGCAATATTATTATAATACTCACACTTTCTCAATCAAGTACTGTAGTTATCCCAATCAGATCATTAGAGTTTCCCTTTTGGTAAATTTATGGTTGGTAGTGAATTTCTCGATTGGGACAAACAGCGTGCATGACCCGCATATAAGTGCATAATAACCAGCACGAATCAATTTTGAAACGCCGGCAAGATCAATTTAGAAAATTGGAGGTTGGGCTCTAGACCAGCTGTGAAGGTTGATGAGATTGATACGTAATTGCCATGAGCTATGCTAATTAATGTAACACCAATGATCTGTTAGATCTCTTTAGATCTTCAATTTACCAAAGCCAGCTTTAAACTCTAATGATTGATCCTAAACACACCTATCACAACTCCCTGGTATAGACAATCAATCAAAAACAACCACAAACTTCTTCAAGTAAATAACTATTTCCACCTTTCTATCTTCTTCTTTGAAGACCATCAGCTCATCTCGATCATCATCAACCATCATCACGATCCTGGTGTTATGCATCATTATGCACGATTCGCGACATCGCGAAGACCAGCCACCGCCGATCTCTTCATATTTTTATCTCAAAAAAAAACACACACTTCATCACCGAATTGTTTACAAAATTGCTGATTTGAAAATGCACCAACCACCCCTGATCCTGATCTGAATATGTCACAACAAAAACGTCCGTTTGATCTGCTCTTGGCTTTTTAGCCAGCCCTGCCTTCATGGTATATAAAAAGGCATCTTCCCATCCATTAAAGTTTCATTCTTTTGTTCTCTTTCTTGATCGATTAAAACCAACGTTCACACCCACACTCTTTTATCAGGACCTTCTTGGACTTATCAACTAAAAAAACTGTTCACTCTTTTCAAACAAGTTTTACTATCCAACTCTTACACTCTTTAAAGTCCAAAGGTTTCATTTTCAATCGTTAATCAAGTTATTTTACAATGTTGAACCTTCAATCCATTCTTTTTATGTTGTCTTTGACACATGTCGTTCGTTCTGCTCCAATTGTCGTCACCAGAATGCACACTGCTGAAGCTGTCACTGTCACTGACACTTACACAACCGTGACTAACGTACACACTGCTCCAACCGTTCAAATATTGGTCAGTGATGGTGTTTCTTACACTTCTACTTTAACTGATGCTGATCCAGCCCAGTTCCCACAACCAACTACTTTCACAACCACTTTCAACAACAAAGGTGCTGAAGGTCCATCTCAAAACATTCAACCTGATCAACCTCAACAAACTCAAGATCCAGCTCCTGCTCCTGCTCCAGAACAAGGTGAAACTCCAGCTCCTTCTCCAGATCAACCAGCCCCATCCCCAGAACAGCCAGCTCCTTCTCCTGAACAACCAGCTCCATCTCCTTCTACTACTACCTTAGTCGGTGATTCTGGTAACAATGATGCTACTTCTCCAGCTGCTCCTCCAGCTACTTCTCCAGCTACTTCTACTGAAACTACTTCTAAAGCTAGTACCACCATTCTTGCCCCATCAACCACTATCCAAACCACTCACCAAGCTCCAACTGCTCTTCCAACCACCATTGCTACTTCCAAAGATCAACCAACTACCACTCCTGCTACCAGCTCAGCTCCAGCTCCAACTAAAGGCAGCGGTGATTCTAACGGTAAATTGACTAAGAAACCATCCTCATTGGTTTACTCTCCATACAATGATGATAACTCATGTAAAGACTATGACAGTGTCTTTGGTGATTTGAACTACATTAAGAACACTTTGGGAGTTAGCAAGATTAGAATCTATGGTACTGATTGTAATTCAGTTACCAATGTTCAAAAAGCATCTGCTCAATTAGGTATCAAAATCAATCAAGGTTTCTGGATCGGACAAGGTGATATTAACTCTATTGACTCTGGTGTTGATGAAGTTATCGAATGGTCTCAAGCTAATGGTTGGGATGTCTATGATTTTATCACTGTTGGTAATGAAGCTGTTCAATTTAACTACGTTACTGTTGATGAATTATTACAAAAAATTAAATCTGTTGGTGATAAACTTCGTGCTGCTGGTTATCAAGGTAAAGTTACAACTTCTGAACCACCACATATCTTTGTTGAAAATCCAGAACTTTGTAAAAGTGGTGTTATTGACTTTGTTGGTGTTAACCCACACTCATACTTTGATGCTTGGTCAAGTGCTGAAACTTCTGGTAGTTTTGTTAGAGGTCAAGTTAATTTAGCTCAAGAAGCTTGTGGAAACATTGATATCGTTGTCACTGAAACCGGTTATCCAAGTGCTGGTGCTCAAAACGGTGGTAACATTCCAAGTAAGGCTAATCAAGTCATTGCTATTCAAGCCATTTTAGATGAATTTAACGGTGACGTTACTATTTTGTCAACTTTTAATGATTATTGGAAAAATGCTGGAGAATATGGCATTGAACAATCTTTTGGTATTTGGGATATCTTGGAATAGATAAATTCTCAATATCATTGTCATCATAAAGTTTTCTTCATCGTTTTATTCATTTCTCATTCATCCAAGGTATCACACTTCATCTATTAAACATTTTTATTTTGGGTTAATTCTTTTACATTTTACTTATTGCTCTTTTTGGTTTTTCATTATATACTCTTCTATCCTGTACATTAAAATATTTACTGTTTGTTTTTTGATCTTGTTGTAGTTTGTCTGTATTCCTGTCTCTCTGCATCGTTGGTCAGTATAATTCAGGAAATTCTCAACCCTAGATGCAATTATATCAGAGTTGAACACATTTTCCTTTTTATTGATTTTTAGAGATGATGAAATAGAGGAGGGGAGATAGATTAGATGAGTTTACATGAGATACCAGAGCTCAACAATTTACATCATAACGTCAAAACCATAACTTTTCTATTTTTCTATAGAGTATAAAGCACATGTTTGATGATTCTTGACAAAACTTCCGAAGAAATACTAAAGTACAATAAATTACAATCAGCCAGTGCTATCTACGACCAAGTTCAAATATTAAGGCATGTATAAATATAAATCACTCAAAGGATTAATGAAAGCTCACATATACTGATAACGAACGAATTGAAAAGACAAAACTAACAAGAAACCAAATATTCTATAGACACAAGGTGATAAAGCAACAAAACATCATCAAGACACTTTATTATTTGCTGCAACAAGAAGAAGATTCAGTCAATGAAGCATTAGTATCTTTGAATGCTAATCTTGAAGTTGAGTCTGTTTTGGAAACGGCTTGAACGTATCCGTTCTTTTTAACTTCAGATGTAGTTCTAGCAAAAGAAGGAACGACATCTAATGCTGGATTTTGTAAGAAGAAATTTCTTGGTCTGATCAAGACTTCAATTGGTTCAGCAGGCATCAATGGGAAATCTTCTGGAGCTGGAACATGGGAAATACCAAATGTATGGAAAACAATAATATCTGTGTTTTCAATGTTATCGGAACCATCACCAATCCATGATTTAATACCAAGAGGACCATCACCTGAAGATTGTGGAACGTGGAATCCAGATGGATATAATCTATCTTCTTCATATTTGACAACGTTCATAGCATGTTTAGCCCAAGGAGCTCTTTTAGCTGGGACTGAGTTATCTTTTGCCATCATTAATGGTGCTTGATTAGAAACAATCTTGTATGAAACTGGTTTACCAGAATATGGGTTGAGTTTGTTTGGATTAATGATATCCCAAGAACGTGAAGTTGCAGCATTAGCATGAGCCAAAGATTCACCAGCAGTTTTGTAAACGGTACCTTTACCAAACCAAGCGTTACCGTATGGGTTTTCCAAAGAACCTAATGGATCTGGGGAAGGTAAAACATCAGATTGAACAACAGAGTTATTATCACCATCGACTCTTGGATCGATTCTCAAAGAGAACAAATGTTGATGATTGTGAGCATTGACTTGTGGATAAACAGTGGTACCCCATGGGTTGGTAGTTTCACCAGGATTAGCAACAGTAGTGTTCAATATACCAGTCAATTTGATGTCTAATTTGATAGCACCATCATTCAAGAAGTTCCAGTAAATACAGTACTCGTAGTTAGCAGCAGTGAAGATCTGAGAGATGATTAATTTTTGAGCTCTAGTGACAATAGTAGTACCAAAATCATCTCTGAAATCAGAATGTTTGAACAAGATTCCATCATCTTCTTCATGGATACAAACAGCGTTCTTGACAGTGATTGGTTCACCAGCTCTGTTGGCAAAGAATGCATCCAAGTAGTGAATAACACCTTTACAGTCACATCCTAAAGCCAATGGGTTAGTCATGTAACCAGCACCATATTCACCAATATCTAAAGCATGTTTTCTGAAGTGTTTGAAAGATGGATCACCGTATGGAACAACCATTTCAGCTAAGGACATTCTATGGAAAATTGGTCTAACGTTACCATGATCATTGTAAGTGATATCAGATAAAACAATACCTTCTCTGTAGTTAAACCCAATGTGGAACTTAAAGTTGGACCATTCCATAATGTTACCGTCTAATTTGAAAGAAACACCTTCTGGTTGAGTGACATTGATAGGTTTTCTATCTTCTCTGTAACCGTATTTCTTAACAGAGTCAGATGGATAGAAATTAGTATGTGGATGCTTTGAAAGTGGTCTTCTAACATCTGGAACATCAATGTGAATAACTTCTTGAGTTTCAGTGTCAACGATTGGAATGAAATCCAAAGGATGAGAATATTGAGAATCATCCTCATGGGCTCTGTAGTACATCATAGCTTGTTGTAATCTTCTCTCTGAACCATATCTTTCATCATAACCAATAGTCCATGGATCACAGTAGACTTTGTGCATATCAGTAGCTGGGATACCAGATAAGACACATTGTTCGATAACACTTGGATCTTTTCTGATAGTGTCTTCAGTGCTTTGCAAGTCTTCAACGGTCAAGATTGGTTGAACACCAGGAACGTGTTTCAAACCAGTGATGTATAAGTTACCAATATCAGCGATACCTTCTTGGATACCAGTGACGCCAGTTTCCAAGATAACAAACAAGGCCAATCTTGGAGGAACAGGACCGTTTTGTTCTTTCCATTCATAGTAGGACTTCTTGGTTGGCTCTTTCAAAGTGACAGTGTTGAAAGCGATCTTCTTTCCAGCATATTTATCCTTGACCAAGGCAACGACGGTAGCGATTTCTGGAGGAGATAAAGGGTCCAAAGGGTGTTTAGCGGCTGGTGGAGCCTTGATGGAGGCTGTAGACTGTGAGGCGATTTGTTGTAGACGTTCCATTGGAGTTTGATGAGCTTTAGAGGGAAGGAATGAGAGAAATCATCCCCAGTTTTATACTCGTTGAGAGATGAGGTGTAATCTATTTCACCCAATCGGGTAAGTCGATGCCTTCTTGATAATCAATGTTTTTACCGCATTGGGAAAGTGGGACCGGTGAAATCCAGACACCATATTCTGTTTTGGGAAAGTGGGAGCACTGGAGATTCAGTGGATTGATTGTGATTAGACTGAAGTTTCTATGTGCTTCAATCCCATTGGAAATGACTTGTGTGGTATTAATAGCGATTAAGGGTCTGATTAATGATTATGACTCTGCTTCAATTGAATATCAATCTTGATCTTGATCTTTGTTCTTCTTCTTTAAAGTTCTGATATTGTCAGATTGACAATTGTTATAACGAAAGCATTGAAAGACGTATCACTCTTGATATTGTTACAACTCACTCAATGTTTTACTGTATAATCCGGAAGAATGAAACCAATTCATTTACCCGGGCATCGCACAAGAGCTCAAAACCCAATTAGCCATTTAGTCTATTTAGCCGAGCAACGTCTCCATTAAATCGTTAATTAACGATGAATAGTTGGAAGTAGAAGAGACAGAGCCTCCATTGAGCGTTCAGGTGTCAATGTCAACGATAACACGCTTTAAAATTGGTTTTATGATCGTTCTCATGCCTTCTCACTAAACTCTTCGAAACGCAAAAAAGTAAACATCAACCACCAAAAAAGATGAGATCAAGTCATTTGCACTACAAATTATACATTGACGCGTTGATTTAACAGTCATAATCAGTACAAACAAACAGAAGATTGACAATGGAGACGTGGCAGAAGTTCCTGTTTCTGCTGACGTGCACAGTGAACGGATTCATCTGTGGGACACTATACCTTTACTCCATCTATGGTCCTCCAATTGCATCAAGACTGAATTATTCCGGTTCAAATTCCTCATTGATGGCAGTGGCTGGGACAGTTGGGATAGCAGTGACTGGTGTTCCTGCCAGTGTGATTATTGAGAGCAAAGGGTTCTGTGTGAGTGTTTTGATGGGTGGGTTGTCTGTGGGGTGTGGCTATTTGGGTTTGAAAAGTCAGTTTACAAATATGGATGATGATACTCAAGAATCAGGCAAGTTATGGTTGTCTATTTTGTTTGTTTTCTTAACAGGTAGCGGATCCACAATGATAAACTCATGTTTGATCAAATGTTGCGCTGTGGCATTCCCTGCAAATAGAGGAATAGCTACATCTTTCCCAATCGCTAGTTATGGTTTAAGTGCATTTGTTTTTTCCAGTTTAAAGAAACTATGGTTTCAGCAAGATATTGGTGGATTTTTAGGGCTTCTTGGATGGTCTTGTTTAGGGGTTTCTATGTTTTCTTTACCTGTTTTTTACTATGCTGATTTGGTTTTCAAAAGATCTTATGGTGCCTCTAGAGTAGTGAGTGCCATAGCTAGCCCCAGAGTCAGCAACTTGAATTCAATAGAATTGCAGAATCTAGGAGAAGAATCAATACCTAGATTTTCTATTGATGATATGTTAAATCAGAAAAAAATTGATCATTCATCAGAACCATTCATGTTGAAAAAAACTTCATTTTGGATCTTGTTCGTCATTGCAGGAAATCTCGTCTCACTTGGACAAATGTACATATATTCAGTTGGATTCATGATCAATGCTCTTATCAGTGCAGAAAACAGTACTGCTATTCAACAACATCAACAATTTGAGGTTTCGTTGCTTTCCATCTTCAATTGTTCAGGAAGACTATTCTGTGGATTGTTTGGTGATTTGATCTCCAATCAATTCAATAAATCTAGACTATGGATATTACTGTTCCCTGCTTCATGTCTTGTATTTGTTCAAATCTTAGGGATTTTTTTGAAAGATGAAGGAGAATTATGGATAATGTCATTATTTAATGGGTTTGGTTATGGATCCACATGGGCATCCGTGCCTCAAATACTCATTGAACTGTTTGGTGTGAACTCATTGTCATTGGGATGGGGTGTCATCAATCTTGCTCCCATCTTACCAGCATATTTCCTCACTCATTGGTTTGGATCTGAGTATGATTCTAATTTGAGTAAGGATACCAGTGATGATACAACTGATCCAGTTTGTCTTAAGGGAAATATGTGCTATAATGGAACTTTCAAAGTTAGTACCACAGTTGCATTTCTGACTTTGGGGCTTGCGGTCTGGCTAGTGATTAGAAATTCTAGATCTCAAAGACTGAAATATAATTCGGTTTGATAAGTTTTATCTATTTATTGAAAAAAAAGAAAGATTATAGACGCTTAAGGCATTATATATGTTCTACTCTTCATAATCTGGAAGACGTTTGGGTTTGTATATATTTATAAACCAAGTTGATGACGGGAACGAGTTCAAGCTGTAGACTTTTATGTTCATTTTTTCGAAGTAGATACGAGTTGTGATTTTGGATATTACAAAGCTGGAGGTTCAGAGTTGAGATTTTTGAATTTGGTCTATGATATCTCAACTCAGGAGTCACGATTGTTAAAACTTGATTGACTAACAAGTGTTAGTAAAGTCGTCTAGAAATATAAAAATGCAGATTCTGTTCAAAAATATATCTTTCTCTTCTTCCTCTTTTGTCTTTGTTTACATTTCAAAAATTGAACCACAGATAAACATTAGCACAAACAAAAATGAACACCAAGGAACAGTTAGAAAAGAGACGTCTGCGGTTTTCAAAGCCCACTACTGCACAACCCGGATATGGACTTCTCAGTCGTGGTGAAGACAGCCGGTTACAGCGAAATGCCGATGCTAGAAGAGAGTTTTTCAATAAAGTACAGCAAGAGGTAGGTTATACATGCAACAATTATAGTGCTCAATACTAACATCAGTGTTCAGTTCTTGGAGAATTTCAGTGGCTCAGATGTGGAGAAGATCAACATGAAGATCTCTAACGCTAGCAAAGAAGCCGTGGACCATGTATTGATGCAATTAAGTGAGTGTACTCCACTATTCTACAGTGCACAAAATTAAAGAATACTAACTATTATCATGAAGGAAAGCTTAGAGAAGCACTTTTGATACATAAGACTGATGAATTTTCCAAGAGAGTGTTTTTATTTTCCATCAGAATCTCTTCAAGGGTTGGTCATTATCAAACATACATTCCTAGCATCACCCATCTTTTGAAAACGCCTGACATTTTAACCAAGATTGAACTTGAGGAGATAGTTACACTCTATATACTCCATCTTTCCCATTTCAGTAACAATGATCAATTGGCAATGGATCTATATTTCCGATACATGAAAGAGAAAGAGAATATTAAACTCAGGGAAATTCTACGAAGTTGGCGAAATGGTGATTATTTAAAATGGTTTGAGATTCTTTCAAAAGAACATGATTCAGGAAAGAATAGATTGATGTCTTTTGGGAAAGAAAAAATGACACATCATGCAATCAGATGTTTACAGAAATCATATCGTCAATTACCAATTAACTATATAGAGGATGTGATTTTTCATGAAAAATTTGGAGTGTTAAAAGATTCATATGGATGTACGTGGTCATTGGATGGAAGCAGAGTCTTGATGAAGTGATTGATTGTCAATCGTTTTTTCTACATCTGCTGAGATGGTAACAAATTGCCCAATTCAACGCTACACTCTACAGTCATAGTGGATTTCTCTGGATCATGAAAGTATTGCTATTGTTATCATCCTCCACTTATCTATATCACTCAGCCTTTTTTCCTGCATCGAATTATACCTTTGGAGTGAATTGTAGTTCTGTGTGTTGGTCTTTAGAAACTATTCTCCTTTCCAAAAGAATGATCATGAATCACCTTTCAAACTACACTCAATCGCCGCCATTAACAGTTATACTTGTGCCAAACACCTGCCAATTTATTACTAGACACCTTTTTAATAGATCTAAGACCTCTACAGAGATGAATTTTATGTCAATTATTTATTGAATACTCAGTACCGACAAGAACACTTCATTGGGTATTGAACCCAAATGTAGCTAATCACGCGGAGCCAAAATCCAGTACCTGGTTATACCACCAGTACTATTCTAGACAAAAACCCTAGGTCATTGATTCCATCTTGTACGGGCTCATGTTTGAAAAAGAAAGAAAAAAATTTGTCGACGTGGTCCGTGGAACATCAGACTGTCATAACAACATTAGACGCCATGGGGATGGAACGATCATTATGGTAAATACATTGTAATTTGTAGGAGCTGTGTTCAATCTCCTCCACAATATCTCCTTAATTCGCGAAAAGATGCTTTTCGGCTGTCGGAGATCCGAGGAGTGAGTATAAAAGGAGGAAATTTCGCTCTTTTCGCTGTAATTATCATATTGTAGCTTCCTAGTGCTTTGGTAAGAAAATCTGCAGGATTGTGTGACCCAGTTATATGAATAAACTCAACTTCCTTTGATCTAACATAATATCTGTTAAAATGAAAGCGAAGTTTGAGTTATCGGATGGTTTCCCTCGTCATTTGCAATAGATTCATTCACTACATTCATGATTTGTTTGTGTTAGATCTTGCGATGACTAGAGACACATCCATTTGACTGACACCTATGGCTTTATTAGGAAGGCCACTGGAATCAGATCATCAATAAATAATTGACAAGGAACTGTTGTAGATATCTATATTGACTGACTAAGTGTGGTATACATGATAACTTACCCGATCGCAAAGCCTAAAGGTCGTACCCAAAAAGAAAATAACTTCGTGGATCGTTGTTACTTGTAACTCGTTAATGCCTTTCCTGAAGTCTGAACAGTGCAGATAAAACTTGAAATGAGAACATCAGGATTCTTGCCGAATATCTCATTGGTTCTCAGGTAATTTTGTACATTTAGGACCCTGATTACTTTCTTTTTTTCGATATTTCGTTGAATTTTTGAATTTTTTTTTCTCATCTTCTTTTATTTCTCTTCGTCAATTTTTAATACTCGACTAGGTCTGTCTCCATACGTATCACGGAATTTGTTAATCTCCTTGCATAGCTGGGCTTTAACCTTTTATTATCAGTCTGCTCGTGCTACCAGTAAAGTGCCATAAGCAGTAATTTATTTTATTTCTGGGAATACGAGTTTCTTCGTGAGCTACTTTGTTAGTTCACGATAGTCGTTTCCAATAATAATAAGGTTCAATCGTTGCAAAACATTTATAGCAGCGTTGAATCCATGATTTACTGATCTATTTGTGTACATTTGGAATGCCAATGTCGAATAGAATCAGATCATCAATAAATAATTTACAAAGAATTTATTCCTGTAGTACTTATAATACGTAAATCTTTAACTGAGTCACAGTTGATAGATTACTAGATATCGGATCCCATTTCCACCCTAATAAAACTAGAAGGCTATAACTAATACTATTTATTTGTTAAACAAACTCAACGTAACGATAGTTTTATGCTAAACTCTTTGAAAAATCACGCTCCTTTCTATTCAGAGACCCTCAGCTAGTTAGAAGGTCCAAGGACAGCTACTATACTATATAGTCTAATTTCTCACTGGTGGTTATTCCGTAGTCACATTTATCTCTTGCATAGTCTTCAATACTCTTTAGTGAAAATATTTCATCTGCAGTTGACATTGTGACTTGTATGTACTTGGATTCAAGAGATAGATAGACCCAAGATTCAACAGTCTTTCAAATACACAAAAGGCCTTCTTACTTTCCAAAGATTCCAATTACATTCTCGATCAACGAGCCTGTTTTCGTTCAGGTATTTCTTGCCGTTGAGACTTCATTATCAATAATCAATATAGGATCAGAATACCATTGCTGGTATTCTCGTACTGTCAACTTTTCCCCTTCATCATCGCCTAACTCTGGTATATTACAACATTCAGTTCGTCAATCATTTATTAGATACCGATGAGCAAGATACATTGAGAGTTTTATCCCAAATGTAGTCAGAGCCATCAGTAATTATATTTCACTTATGAAGTTCTCAACATTTACTACAGATGCTGTTAGTGATGAACTTCGCGGTGTTGAAGGTATTGATTCTTGCACTTACCATCGAACCTCGATGAGCCTATGTTGTGGATATCAAGGAGAAACTCGTGGAGTTTTTATCTTTTCTATACCAAAACCAGGCCATGACACTCACGACTGTATTAAAGCCACATCAAAGTTATGTTAAGATAGAAACTGAAAAAATGGACACAGATCCGTATTACTGGGCGGAGATCAACTCATTTTCATTCAGGGAATATCTAGTGAAGCCCAACAATAGCTATAACTTAACCATGTCGTTAAAATTTTGTTCAATCTAGATGACATAATCTCTTAGTCACCAGCATAATATCAAAATATCTAGTAGGTAGAGCATCTTGGATAGCGAATTGTAAGGGCTTACTCTCTTATAGTGCTCTGATAGTTCTAAAGAACAGGCTCACAATGATGATTTATTGGCGTCTTTCATGTTTCTACAGCAGTGGATGGATCAAATGTCAAGTATTTAAGAATCTGTTTGTAAAAAATTGATTTTTCCTTGCTCATCACAAGTTTGGTAGTGCAAATTTCACAGTTAGCTTTGTAATGCGGACATTTTAGATAGACAGATGAGTACACGGGGTTCTGAGTTCAATGTCACGGATAAATGATGATTGAATCTAACTCTAAACTCTTAACTTCAAGACTCAAGTTAGGTTAGTGTTGCTGCATGAAAAGAATCACACACTTCCTAATCATGATAGTTATTTCCAGTCATGAAAGGATCACTCCAAATGTTTTGTTTGGCAGTGTTGAATCCTGAAGTGGCTTGAAAAGATAATTGACTGATACCTTTGTCTACATTTGGAATATCAATGTTTAATGGAATCAGGTCAATAGATAATTTACAAAGAATTTGTTTCTGTAGTATAAGACCTATGTAGATCTAAAGTCTTTGATAAGAAAGTTTCAAATTTACGCTTGAATGTTTACTAGATATGAGATCACGTAGTAGAAGACTACAACTAACGCTATACACTCGTTCAGCAACTTTGATCACACCTAACGATGATTTTATTTAAAATACACTAGTCAATCCCTTATCTTTGGTCAAAAAGGAATCGAGATCTTCTCTCTTACATTAGTTATCTGAAATAACTCAATATGATCATGAGTACTGGTATCCAAAGGGTGTACCGTGCAATCCATCTATAAACCTAAGACTCAAACTTCAAAGTACGACACAAAATCCCTTCCACCAAATCCAATACTGGCTGTTGGCACATTAATTTGACACATGCTTATCGAGATTCGATTCCCTTTCTGTCTGTAGAATCACTAGTTCGAGGTACAAGTTACAACTATTATTTACTTACTGGTGGTTATCCCATAGTCATACTCATCTCTTGTGTATCTCTCTATACTTTTGAGGAGCTTGAAGAGTTTAGTGCTTGAAAAGATTCTGTAGTTGACATTGTAGTTTGTACTTGGACTAAGAAGAGATAGATAGGCTCAAGATCCAGCAATATACAGAGTAGAATAAGGGTGTATCCTTTCAAGGATCCACTGCCGTTTATATCTCAGTGAGCATGACAAGGGCCTTATCAACTCATCTCCTTCGCTATTGTTCTACTTTGGTATTGATAGTACCAAACTAAGTTGTCAAATATTTATTGAGCGACAATGAGCTGGAAACATTGAAATTAAACCAAGCTCAAGTCGTCTATCATTAAGTAAGAGCTGATGAGCAGGATACAATGAGATTTATCCCAAATGTAATCAACGCTATCAGTCATTAATGTTTTACTTAAACCTAAGATTGTCCAGCAGCAGGCATTAATGTTTTATTCAACATAAGATAGCCAGTAGCAGACACCGGACCAAAGTGTCCGGACGCCGGAGTCCCTAGAGATGCTGTTAGTGATGAGATTGGTGCTGATTCTTGCACTTGCCACTTACTTTAAAGTTAATAGAATTTTTGACAAAGTACATGATAACCTGTCTTCATGATAATTTTTGAGGCACAATTTGAGATTTTTTGGTTGTTTTTATACTTGAAGCCTCACTTTAGAGATTTAATTAATCATACAGATTGAAATTTTGAGGAGTGTACAGTTTAGAGAAAATGTTAGTAGACTGTAGACTGTAGACTGTAGTCTGAAAATATTACATTTGGATTGAAAGATATCCAATGGAGTTGTATTATCAACACTCAATCAATTGACATATAACTCATTTCTGTAGTAATAATAATGTTAGAATACAATAATAGGAAACTAAGATATGAGTTATCCTTATGCGGATACAGATACTGAGACTCTATTACCGGGTTTCTGTTTCTAATGTTGTATGATTTTCTCGACATATCCTCTACTATCGACGATGTACTGACAACAAAACAACGATAAAACAACAAAATACCACATAAATTGGCACTTTCTCTACATCAATATGAAGCTACAGATTACCTCTACCCACTACCACCACATATATACCCATAGAATCTCCAATAAGCCGGCAGCGGACGAAAATCGCTAAATCAGCGGTCTCCAACACATATCACCATTAATAACTAAGCTTTTGGTTACGGCCATATCTAGCAGAAAACACCATTTCCCGTCCGATCAATTGTAGTTAAACTGCTAAGAGCTCGAGTGAGTAGTACAGTGGGAGACCATGTGCGAAATTCGAGTGCTGTAATCTTTCTTTTTGCACTAATAAACTATATCGTCTTCAATGGAATCCAGCAACTCACACAGCTCAATAACAGAATATACCTTTTAGTGAGATCTCAACTCTTTACAGTGACTGAACTCATATTCAAATGTTGTTGGTTTGTTGATGTTTTTGGTTCACCGCGAAAATTGAACATATCAACACTTTTAACTAGGCATTGATTGACAAAGATAGTTTTACAAGACACTTGGAATGATTCTACGGGCATTGAGGATTCCTCAACAATCTGTGCCATGGATTAGAGGGTTAACCACCAAAAATACCCCGAAAGAATCTCTAAGAGTAGCATTTTTCGGGTCTGATGACTTTAGTGTCCCATCATTGAAAGTATTATCAAAACTTTCCCAAACCAATCCAGAATTGATAGATCACATTGATGTGATTGCAAAACATCCCAAACAAACAGGCCGTGATTTGAAGACAACAACAGACGTTCAAATTGCACTCGTTGCTAAAGAATTGGGTCTCAATGTCACACGAGCAGAAACCAATTCTGAAATATTACAACTTTTGAAAAATCAATATAACATGGCAATCGCTGTATCTTATGGGAAACTCATACCCAAGAAGTTCATCGAACAAACAAAATACTCAATCAATATACACCCTTCATTATTGCCGAAATATTCAGGTGCAAGTCCCATTCAATACGCCTTGTTGAATCAAGATGAGTTCACTGGTGTTACCATTCAAACATTACACCCATCGGAATTCGATAAAGGACATATAATAGCACAGAGTGGAGAGATCCCAATACCTCCAAATGTCACAAGTAAGGAACTGACTGAATCTTTGGCACAAATAGGTTCTGAAATGCTCAGGCAGGTAATTATTGACCAAAGTTTTGAAAATCCACAATTTCAATCTAGTTATAAATATTCATACGCTAAAAAGATCACACCTTCAATGAAAGAGATCAAATGGGATTCAGAAACAACGAAATCGATTTTGGCCAAGTTTAATGCTTTGGATGGTGCATTGTTTAGTTATAAAGAGATCAAGGTTAAACAGAGAAGAAAACCATTGATTCATGAGTTTAGAAGGGTTTTGTTCCATGATTTGAAAGAATCTACCGCTGAAATAGATGCTGAAGATCTCAAACCAGGAGAATTCAAACTTGGAAATGAAGGAATCCTGATAAGAACGATCGATGGAGTACTGGTTTCAGACTCATTACAATTTGAATTTCAAAAAAAGGAAAACTCTGAAGATTTCTTTAAACATTTGAAGAAAAGAGCAGGAGACACAGACAACATATTCATTAATAACGCTTCCAGCTAAACAATTGCATAATGGTACTACAGTACATGTATATAACTTTATATGCGTATATATTTCTTTATTTTTCATAAACATTTTTGATATTTTTGTATTGGGATCAACAACCCAAATAGTCTTAACACGTTCAATTTCATCATAGAACAACTTGACACTTCTTGTTAAATTCATTAACAGCAATTCCAATCTTTTTGTATAAATATTTTCTTGAGTTAACATCAGGAACAGGAATGAATGGACCTTCTCTATTATCTGTCAATCCAATTGATATACCACTCTTCTCCTGGGTTATTGATCTAACTTTTTCAAACTCAACTGCCCATTTAATCTCATTAACAGATGTGGATATCAATGCAATACGTTTGAAAGTGATAATAACAACCATTTCTTCACCAGGTAACACAACATGAGCCAAATATTCATCGTTGATTAATTTTCCACCACTTGCTGTCTTCAACCAATATTGACCTTGAGATTCTCTTTCATTATATGGTTTAATCACTTCATTATGATCAATGAATCTAGGTAATCTGACTTTATCCAAACTATCACCATCAAATGCAGTTGTGGTGTTCTTAATACCTTCACTAACTTGATTAGCCATGTCAAAAATACCAATTGCCGTCTTTGTTGGAAGACCAATGATACCTTTACCAAGACCTTTAAAAAACCCTTGTGCACCATCTTGACTTGCACCTTGGATTGGATTCAATGCAATACCGGAAATACCACTACTGATTCCATCAATGAATGAATTTGCACCATTACTGAATCCATAAAGTGCATGTTTTGGTTTGTTTTTTCTTTGATTCATACGACGACGTCTTTGGAAATCTTTGTCTAATGTAACAACAGTTAAACCTTTGGCAAAAGATCCTGTAATTTTGGCAACACTATCAGAGAATCCAAAAACGGACTTTTTCAAGAAACTTAACCCACCTTTAGCAACAGTAATACCTAATTCTTGTGGTCTATCATTCATTACTAAACCTTGATATGGTTCGTAGAAGAAATCCATGACACCAGAACTGACATTATTGAACAAACCAACTGGATTTCCTAAGAAATCAGCAGATCCTAAAACATTATGAATTTGATAAAAGAAATTCTGACCATAATGGGTTTGAATATTTTGAATCAAAGTAGGTAATGGAACTCTGACATTTTCAATCAATAATGCATTCATTCTAATTGGTGCCTCGTTGATATTACCAATGGCCATTGTTAAGATGTTGAAGAAGAATGTTATTGTGTTTTGTGGACTTGCTTTATCTTCAGCATTGATTCTTTCAGTACGAACAAATGATAAGTTTAACTGAGTTGGTTGAATGTGAAGAACTTCAAAATAAATATCACCATCTGATGCTTTAGTTGGTTCTGGTAAAGAAATTGTCTCATCACATAATTTATCTTCAATTTGTTTATTCCAAGAAGCACCAGGGATTTTAGAAAAATCTAATAATGCAAATAAGAAATCTTCATCAATCTCCAATGACATTTCTTGTAATAAAGTGGTTGCATATTTGATATATGTAACTCCATGACTATCATCTTTAACTTTGGCAATAGATCCTGAAAATGCAGGATGATTATTCATCTCTTTAGTAGATTGAGGAACAACTGTTGGATACAAGATAATTGGATAAATACCACCAAACAATTGATTATCAATCTGTAGCCATTTAAGTTTCCAACTAACAGTTTGATATAAATCTGAATCATTCAAACGAAGTTCAATACCCCTGACTGTGATATAACATAATTCATGAAGTCTGCTATTGATTAAAGAAATACCAACACCTTGAAATTTGAATAAAATTTGAGTTAAAATATCAGAATCTTCTTCAACTGTTTTGAATTTATCAGAATTAGCAACAGACAGAGAAGATCCAGTTACTGGTTCTTCATTCAACTTGTAGAAACTTGATTTTGGATCATAATTTGAAATCACTAATGATTGAGTTGGACCATCTGCAACAACATTCAAATCAACAATAACACCAGCAGTTGGCAATTTCATTGGTCTCAAATTACCAATCTCTGCTAATTGAATATATCTTTCTCTTCCACCAGATCTTAAAATCAATTCTTTCATTAATCCAGCTGGATAATCCCATGCATATGGCATCACACTCTTTGGAGGAATCTTATAATAAATTGGATGGAAATTTTTACCAGCATCATCTAAAATTTCATTATTTTCATTCAAATGTGGATTTTTTTGATAGAATATAAATTCTTGATCACTGAAATTACGAATTGAAAATGGCCAATGATTTTCAGCATCTGATATGTTGATAAATAATGCAGCTTCTTCAAAAACAATATCAACTTTCAATAAAATATGACCAACATTTGGTTTGAGTGCCTTGATGTAAATTTGACCAACATCTTTGATATTGAATGGAGATGACCAAGTTGTATTACCTCCTTGGAAACGTAATTGTAATTGTTTTTGATCAAGTTTTGGAAGATTATAAAGTGCTTTAACTTCCCCTGGATTTAATAATTGAGGATCAGATGAACCAACAGTTAAAATTTCAATGTTTTCAGAGTGATAATTTCTAACAATATAACGAGGAACAAGAGTAATGACTTTGGTCAGTTTGTATTTACCTTCACCTTCTGAAACACTGATACCCAAATTATATTCTGTCTTCTTATTTGGAATACTTAGACTAATTTCATTTGTTTGACCAAGAGTTTCAAAACTGACAGGCTTACTCCAATTCGAATTATCAAATTTTACCAAAGCTCTTGAGCCAACATCATTCTTCTTCTCAAATGAAAACATTTTTGGAACAGATGTATGAATATTATCTTGGTTTAAATCAAGTTGGGAATTCATGATGTTATAGTTGTAATTCTCTTCAATTGAAAGGTTCTTACCAGTTCTATTCAAAACAATATATGGAGAATGAATAACCACTCTAACACCAACACCTTGATTCTTAGTTGATGCATAATGAATGTTCAAATTCAATATTTGACCATCTTCATGCTTCAAAAACAAACGATCTTCTTTCTTAAATTCACTCTTGTCTGGAGAATTAATGATGGCAAAATCACTCTTGCTAAATCCACTATCGTTTGGTTGAACACTTAAAAGTAAGAAATGTTCTAATTGAACAACATGAACAGGACTAACATTACCCTTTTTCAGGAAATTTCTCCAGTCACGATTTGAACTTCTATCATATAGTCTATAAGTGAGATCATAAGGTAACAAATTTTCAATCTCTAATGGAGCAGATAAGATGATTTTCATATGTGGATAAACTTTAGTCAATGGTTCAGATCTATCAAATTTAGCTTCAACTTGGAAGAAAAAACTAGTGGTATCATTTTCTTCTTCAGATGCACATCTGATTGATTTTGATGAACGACTTAACTCTTTCCAATCTAGAGTATTTTCAGACCATTTGAAAGGAACTTTGATATCTGGTCTGATACAAATCTTAGTGTTATAAACTTCATCAATTGGTAAAGCATGGGATGATCCAGGTGGGATTGTGTATATCTTTGAAGCACCTTTGAACAAAACAGAAACTTGAGTTGAATTTTCAATGGTTATTGTAGATTTCAAAACAATAGTCTTAACATTGTCTTCACCTAACTTGATTTCAGAAACTAATCTGTTATGGACTTGATCAACTGCAGGGGTAAGTGTATATAATGTTTCACCTTCTGAGTTAGATGGCATCTTGATAACATCATCATAGTCTGAATCAATCAATTCAACACTTAACACATGTTTAGTTTTGGTAACATCTAAATTTTCACGAATCATTCTCCAATCTTCAAATTCCCATGGAACAGAATTACCATCTTCAATCAAGATTTGAGAAGTTCTATCATCATTCCAAACATGAATATCAAACCCAGTTTGATTAACAATCTTATAAGGCATGTTTGAACCTCTTGCTTTGATTTCTGTATCACCAGAAATTGAAGAAAACATCTGTGATAACAATGCAATTGATCTTGAAGATAGTGTAATTTGGGCTAATTTTTTAGCAATGAAATCGACACTAAGCTTGGATTTCTTACCTTCATTCTTAGAAACATGAATCTCTAATGCCCAAGGTTCAACAAATGGTTCCCATGAAGATTTAGCATAGTTATAAATCTTAATTGAAGATTCAAATCCTGTATCAGCTTCTAAATCAGTTGACCAATTCTTAACGGAAACTTGGAAGGGAGAAACATTCATATCTAAAACAGGCAATTCATGAACATTACCAATCAAAACCAAACGGAATCCTTCAATATCAGCGTTTAAAGTCTCTGCTTTGATGATAACTTCAGCATCTTTACCTCTTGATTTTTTGGATGATGCATCAGTTAAAGATGTGACGATACTTGGTGCATATTTGGACAATTTCTTCTTGAACTCTTTAGAGAATATTGTGTATGAATTGGCTGGATCTTCATCAATGTCAATTGGTGAAATTCTATCAGATAATTTATAGAGTTCCATTGCTTTGTTGAAGATGGAAATAGCCAAATTTATATCATTCAATGAAACCTTCATGACTAATGGTTCAACAGCAATTTGGATCTTGGAGATATAACTGTTTTGTTGAGCATCTCTTTCATCAATTGTTAAAGAAGATGAGAAATCATCAATGATTCTGATTCTATTTTCATCATATTGATCCATGGTACATAAAAACATACCAACGTTATTTGCACCAACTGAAATGATATTCTGTTTGGATAAAAGTAACTGTTCAATCTTGAAAACAATAGCTTCAGAGGAGCTAGAAGTTGGATCTGCTAGTAAGATCAAAGATGTATCAATGATATTAACACTGAAACCAAGTCTTGATTGTTCAGTTGGTGAATCTTTCACATCTAAAGATGTTTCTGTTTTAGTTGCAGTATAGAAACTGGTGCCATCTCTGTTAGCTTCTTGGGTACGAGCTTCATTTAATGCCTGATAATCAACAGGTAGTTTGAAACCAGTGTCGGTGAAAGACTTCAATGCAAACAAATAATCAAATGATAAGATGACTTTAGGACTATTGAGTTTCAGCATAATGAATGTAATTTTATTATCAGAAGGACCTTCAGTGTTTGCACTTGCTGAAAATTGTGAATCTTCACTCTTGATATTTGGGATAATTTCTGTGAATTTGTTGTTCTTCTTATGACGAACATCTTGAGCAGTTAAAGCACCAATGAAAAAATCAGATTTGAAATGTGTGTTTTGCTTCTGTTTAAAATTGAGTCCAATATCAGTTAAAGAAAACTGTGAAACTGCAGTTTTTGAAAGATCTGATACATTTTCAGTATGATCATGAATCGTTACTGAAATTTGAGGAATTTTGAACTCCAAATCTAAAACAACACTTTCAGGATCAGATAATACAGTAGATGCCGACAATGAATTACTGATATTCTCAGGTGTTGCTTTGTAAGTAGCATCAGGTGCAATGACAACATTAGCATCAAGAGCAGATTGTTCAATTTCAGCCAAAGTTGATTCATCAAGGATAAATGCAGTTGAAATGGTTTGTGATAACAAGTATAAATAATTGAATTGAATTTCTGTAACATCTGCGTCAAAATTAGTTAATTTCCCAGAAATTATCTGTTTTGGACGATCAATTGCATCATCATAAAGATCAATATCAAACAACAAGTCAGCATTATCAATGATTTCAAGAGATTGAATACCTTCGTTGAATTGATGGAATTTAGATGTCATTCTAATGGAACGTATACCAAAATCAATCTTATTGATGAATCCTTTATCTTGTTTAATAAACTTATTTGAAGTGTTAAGTTCACCAACGTAGAAAGTAACATCATCATAAACATCATCTTTATACTCTGATATCTTTGGGAAGACAAGAATAGGAGTTTCAATCTTAACTTTAAAAGCCATGTTTTGATCTTGAATATTAACTTGATCAAATGCAGCATCTCTGGCAGAATCATATAACATCTTCATTTTTTGAAACTTATTCAAAAAATTGAACACTTTATTTATTGGACCTTCAACAAAATTAACTCTTAATGACCCAATGGTACAATCAACAGAACTTTGATATTCTAATGACTTATCAGCAATATCAAACGTCTCATAAGTGACCTCAACTGTATTATCACCATCAAAACTTACAATCTTTCTCAACATGGAATCTCTTGGTGAGCCTTCATTAACCTCATCATGTAGAGTCAAGTCACCTAATTTGGCATAAACTTTCATCTTTTCTGGTAGGACAAGCACGTTGACATTAGCTGTTGATAATTGAAGTGTTGCTAATTTGATTCCTTCATCGTTTAAAACCAAAGAGATACTATCCAAATTGACATTGACTCTAATCTGTTGAGGGGAAGTTTCAATCTCTGAAGCATCATTATGTCTCAATGCATCAGCTGGTGTTTCAACAGGATTTGGATCAGTGAATGTTGTTAATGTGAAATTCAAAATGGTTAACAAACTGTTTCTGGTAACGATTACTTTCAATGCAGATAAATTCAAATCAATATCCTGATCAAAGACTTCAATTTTTTTGCCATTCAAATTGACAATTCTTTGAGTTCTTGTATAATCCAAGACAAAAATCTTGTTTTTGGTTTCAATGTTATCAGAAGCTGTGAAATTGTTTGATGAAATTAATTTCTTAAATTCAGGATTTGTTGTTTTCTCTATTAAATCTTCAATATTGAAAGTTTCAAGAGTTAAATCAAGATGCATATCAACCAAAGTTTTATAGAAATCTAAATCAAGGTTTTCAGCAATCAAGTTAACAATTGGATCTGATTCCATTGTCTTACCATCTTTGCATTTGGCCAATGATACTTCAACTTTATAAATTTTGAATTTGAACTCAATTTGATGCTGTTTATTGTATTTATCCTTAGCTCTTTCCAATGCCAAGTCAGGATTTTGTTCATGATCTGGAAGATCACCAATCTCAAGATCAGAGTTTTGTAATCCAAATGGAACAGCAACATCTTCCAGTAATAAATCATCATCTTCATCACCTGCGTTGAAATCTGGGATACACTTGTCTATCAGTTGCATCATGATCTTATACTGATAGTCATTCATCTTAGCAGAAAGATGTTTCAACTGTGCAGCACCTTTGATCTTTGCTAAAGATGGTGAATGTGGCAATATAGAAATCTGGAATAAGATATTCATTTCAAATTTATCCAAAATCTTAGATGCACTATGCTCTTTGTTCTGTAATTTTTCAATCGTTGACTTGATGGTTGGACCAATTAAGATTTGGGTATCTTGTAAATTGACGTTGAATTTATCATACATCAATTGATTCAATTCTTCCAAAGGAATCTTTGCATAGTCTTCAGGACTCAATCCTGTGATTCTCTTAGTCTTTTCCTTGTCCACTGGATCACTTGTAACACTTATATGACCAGCATCAATGACAGCACAAGGTGATGACCATGAATGAGGATCCAAAGGAAGAATTATCAATGGTGCTTGTAAATCAAGTTGTGCATTCAATGTCTTATGTTCATCCCAAATAGCTTCTAACCCTAAACGAGTTTGGGTTGTTATACCTTCCACGGTTGCTTCAGCAGCATTCATGATGGCATATATGGTATCAAGGTGAGCTTTTGGTGGTCTGAAAAATTTAATAATTTCATTGATAAAATGAGCATGATAAAAAATGGTTAAACTTCTTAATTTTGCAATTAAAATTGAGTCAGCAGATTTATCAAGTGGATTATTTTCAAATAAAACTTTGAATAATGGTTCAATTATCGGTAAGTCATTGTCTGAATTTATAGGTTTCACACTAACAACGTTTTTGTAAAGTGTTGAGTCTGTATTATCTTCAACTTTCAACTCTTGAAGTGTGAATTTGGATAGGAAAGAATCTGGTCTTTGATAATGTTGAGCAGCACAACCTTCAAAGATAATCTTAGCTAAATGTGATCTACCTGGTCCATTCTTGATAAAGAACCCACCTTTTTTCAATTCCACATCAATTTCAAAATTAACACGATCTCTTGGAACTTCTATTGATTCTGAAACAGCACGAGTTTCATCAAATTCAATTGCATCATAGAACTCTTGACGTTGTTCTTCAGTAAAGACGATTTTCTCAGAATCATCAGAAACAGAGGTATCATCAGCAGATCCACCCCACCAAGAAGAAAACCAGCCAGCTTGCTTTGGTTCTTGAGGATGTTCAATACTCTTTTTAAGATTCTCATTAACTAGCATTTCTTTACGAAGTTCATTTTTGGCAAGAGATCTGAAAAATTTGATATCTTCAAATGAAAGTTCTTCTTCTAAATGTTTCAATGCATTATCTTTTGTAGAGTCATTAAGTTTTTGTGTAACGTCTGGTAATTGAAGTTTTTCTTTCCAAAGAACGATATACTCCTTTCGACTATCACGTCTTTTTTTCAAAAAATCCCAACTCCAGCGGTAATTCTTTTCATGAACTTCGTTCAAGACAGAATTTGCAGCATACTTAAACCACTCTTTCGAATTTCCTTTCAAAGGAACATTAGGTCTAAATCTTTTAAACTTGTGGGTCTTATTATACCAATGGAATTTGGAAGCAGAAAGCAAAGCGTAATTATACTGCTGAGAGTCCAAATCAACACTAAACTCTTCAAAGAATAGTCTTGTCTTTATATGTGGTTGTGTCTCGGTTGCACCTGCCTTATTAACGGTCAAATTACCGGTCCCTGAAACAGGTCTTAGTATGAACTGAGTGTAATCTTCAAATTGTGATAGATTTTCATCGTCAATGATGGAGTCTTTGAATTTTTGTAATAATTCATCATGATCATCAGTATATATGGATGTTGTGTTTGTATTCCAATAACTGCATAATGACTTCAAAGTTAATAGTTTATGTGACACTCCCACGGCATTATCAATGAATTTTGGGATCCAATTTTCATCAGTGGAAAGAGCAGATAACTCATTCAAAGTCAAACCAACAGAATATGGGTTGTCTGTAAAGACGTTATCAAAATCTTCATACCTTAGATGGATTTTCTTTATTTGAATTTGTAAATTATCAACAATCTTGGTTATCAAACTCTCTGTGAAACTTTCATTTTTGACAGCATCTTCCTCGGATAAGTTATTTGTTGGAATTGCCTTCTCAGCCAACTCCAGATCTGCCAATTTCCTCAGCTTTAGAGCCAATTCTCTTTTCAAATCTTCTTCATAGTTGTAATTCTCTTGAATAACAGGAACCGCCAACAAATAAACCTCCTCAATGATCACTTTGACGGGTTTGCCTTTCAAATTAGACCATGGGATTTGCAATGTGAGGTTGCCCAAATGGCCAAACTTCACGTCAATTGGAAGCTCAAGCTGATCTAGCGACTCTTTCTTCAATCGAAGATTGCTTAACTTCACATCACCACTCCAGATCCCTATGTTCAATTGCTTTGGATCGAAGTTCTCAACATAACTTCCCTAAAATTGCAGTTAGTACAGGCGCCATACAATTGATCCGTTCTCTGACGAGTAGAAGTGACATACTAAGAATCTGTTGAGAATACCAGCAACAAGCGACTCGAGCATGGCGAATTGAGATCGTGTTGAGCAACTAATCTACGTTTTTTCTAATAATAATGATTTTTTATATAACGGAGTGGCCTTACCAGAACACGGTTACGTCAAAAGAAGAACGAGAAAAGAACGAACGAAGAGATTAAAGAGATTTATATAAAGAATGAATCAATCATCATCAAGTTATCAACTGTTCAATGTGATTGGTCATAAGCAGTTAGAACAATCGTTATTTACTGCTCTGAGCTCATGCAAAAAAAAGATTACAGCACTCGAATTTCGCACATGGTCTCCCACTGTACTACTCACTCGAGCTCTTAGCAGTTTAACTACAATTGATCGGACGGGAAATGGTGTTTTCTGCTAGATATGGCCGTAACCGATAGTCTAGTTATTGGTGGTGATATGCGTTGGGGACCGCTATTTTGGCGTTTTTCGTCCGCCGCTGGCCAATTAGAGGCGTAGTGGTGATATAAGTGGTGGTAATGGGTAGAGGTTATCTGTAACTTCATATTGATGCAGAGAAAGTGCCATTTTGTTCAGTATTTTGTTGTTTTAACGTTGTCTGTTGGCGTTAGACTGGTAATATCAAAGGAAATAGCGAAATTGTACATACAACGTCAACAAGTGAGACCTTACTATGGTGTTACCACTTAGTATCTAACTAATGGTATCACACCACCATAAACTCAATTGTATGCCTCAACTGATTCTTCATTATTCTACTTTGGTAACAATACTACAGAAATAGAAATTATGTCAATTATTTATTTATAAGCGATGATGAGCAGGATTCATTGGGCCTTATCCCAAATGTAATCAAGCATCGGTCAGCTCTTGAGTCTTTGTGGCTCATCAACATGCAACTTGCAAGCGAAATTTGAAAGCAGACATTAAATCCATGGTTATCAAGTTAATTCATGAATCAACGAACTTCCAAATGTCACAGAACTTGACAGGAGGGAAATTTTTACGGTTCCAGCTTCCGCATGCCATGAGCCTTGAGGGTTATTCCACCATAGTCAGGTTACGGAGCTGCGAGCAGATGTTCCGGAGATGCGGAAATCTAAAGTGGTTCAATCTAATGATCCTAACTTCTAAGGCCAAAAAACCTTCAACCTTTTTTTTTCTGACCACGAAAATCTTTAGGAACCTTCAGTTTGTAATGAATTATTTAGTGACCATCATTATCGTTTAAATAAGTTGCTCTAGCCTCGCATCTCCGCTTGCAGTCTGAACTTGTTATTTTACGTAGGTATTAGTCTCAATTTAAACAGATCTTTAGTTTGAAATTGAATTAATTTTTGAAGTTTATAACCAGCGATTTTATGACCCTGAAAGGATGGTCACGTGATTTTTCTCAAAAGTTACATCCTCTCCGTTGACAGCACGTAGACGATTGTTGTAGTTGCCTCTTGCCACACTCGTTTTTTCCTTATTGCTCTACGTCCCTGGAATTTGATACTACAAAGTTTAGTTAATCAATTACTTATATTAAGTGCCGATGATAATGATACATTGTGATTTAACCCAAATGTAATCAAGATCATCAGTGAGTACTTTCTAAATTCTAACTCGTAACATTAAACAAGTTACAAATTAGTTCCATACTCCTAGCAGAAGTCACTGGAATAGAATTCGTTAACTTGCAAGCTGGAAACTCTGCTGTATTTCACGATTCAAACGTATTTCAACAGACTGGATTGATTTACCTGTCAAGGCTACCCTCAGCACATCAACGAATGTAATAACATGTGTACCGGGGAGTTGAATGAGGACGGTATGTCCCTGAACCAACAAACAGAAGGTAATACCCTGTCTTTTGATTTCCGATTGTTAAAATAATTTTTTGCGATCTCGGAAGAACTGGATCCGATTCTCAGTAAATTTAGCAGATAGATCACCAGAGTAACGAGAGTTAACGAAACTCCAGTCTAACGGTCTTAAATATTCCATTCTTTAGTAGTCTGCACTGCGTAATCTAGAATTCATGAATATTTCTTAATATTCAACGTCATTTCATAAAATTTAACCAACTACAGGGAGTTCTCTTCAAGATGGACAAAATTAAACTGTGTGAACAGCTATAACGAGGTTTAGAATACAATAAATACGTTCATACTTATTCACAATGTCCATTTATCTCCCTATACTCTTCCTAGCTCTACTTTGTGATATACGACAGTCTACAAAGATTGGTTTTAAGTCAATTATTTATCGTGTAATGAACTGATTTCATTGGGATTAATTCATCACAAATGTAATCAGTCACATTGGCAATGTATTATGCAATGATAGTTTCTACCACACAGTCATACATCGCCCAGGTTAATTCATTAGACTCCAAAAGGTATTGTAACATACACTCAGAAAAGTTTCAATCAGAAAACTTGAAGGAAATCCTTTATACTGCGCCAACAAGCGGTCCAGCATTAAGAGATCCAGAGGTTAATGAATCATGATTATTCTCCCACTGTATCACAAATCTTATTTAACACGCCCATCAGTAAGAGATCAAGCTCGTAATAGAAAATGGTCTGTTCAGATTATTTTCAAAACAAACGCGAGATCATTGCATTAAAAAGAAGAAAATAACGACTCAATGAGCAATGAAAGGTCTCATACGAGGAGAGACATCTCTCTAGAAGAGGCCGTTAAAGGTCTCTATTTATCCTTCCTCGAGGAGTTCAAAGAGGAGTACAACTTAAAGCTGTCGTCTACTGAAGAGAAAATTGCTGATATGGAGGCCACTGAGAACAATGAATGGAATGACTTGATCAAGGAGCAATTCCGTGATAAGTTTGTTGTACCATCAATGAATGGCCAGGAAGTTGATTATAAGGATGGTGAAGCTTTCTTTGTTGAGGTTTTGGAGCAAGTAGTGGACCGCTACAAAAATAATCAGAATAAACATAACCTTCGTGAACAGAGGAGGATTAAGAAAATTCTTATTGGTAACAAGGATCATATTTTGCAAACTTCTTCAAAACAGAGGTTTACCTCATGCACTGACAAAGAATTAATGAGAAGTTTGAAAACTACTTATTATCACGATAAACGACACGAGTTCGATGAGAAAGTGCCTTTAAATTTGCAAAATAAATTGAAATCAATGGCCGTCATCAATTGCTACGGTAAAAAGGTCCTTGGTCTTTATAGAAGCAGTAAGGGAACAAGACTGGCACAAACGCATCTCCCCAGAAGATAATCAACAATTTTAGAGCGGTTTCACCCCTACGACGATGATAATCAGCTTTTAAAAACGTCAAATAACGTTTCAGTCACCTCAATTGTCCATAGACACAGTACTCACTATTCGTATAGTTGATAGAATCATGAATTAAAACGAATATCATTGACTTTGTCTGCGATACATACCTTGCATTAATACTACAACCTTGCTTCTTTTATATTTCACCTCGATTAACTCGTATATATAGTAATTAAGGAACAAACACTCTGTAATACCATATAACAAGAGCTAGATTTGTATTGGTGCTACGGAAACAAGTCATGTCAATCATTTATTGAGTGTCGATGAGCAGGAAACATTGGGGCTTATCCCAAATGTAGCACTGTCAGTCAACACTAGTCGCAGAACTCCCTGGTTAACCATCGGCATCGACATTCAGTCTTAGCAAGAACAGTAGAAAGGCACTACCAATATTCAAGCAGGGATTTCTATGAAACAGTTCGAAGGTCTTACGGACCAATGTAGTCATCTGGTATAACAATCTGTACCAGAGACAGGTAGAATATGGAGTATATCTAGGTTATAACTTTGCTGATTGTTAATAATAATCTGTGCTTACTGTAACCACTATATCAGCGGATGGTGACGCATTACTGTTGGAGTCAAATTTACTTCTTAACCTTCGGCCACTGTAAGCCAAAAGCCAAAAATTTTGGATAACTAATCAATACACACAAACATCCAAACATCACTATCAACCTAATCAATTCTTTAGCCACGATGTTTATGATCCGGTAACTCGTTTAGACGATTTAGATGCAGCTAAATCAACTCATTTGGTTAAACAGAAGTCCCCATTTGCAACTATTACAAATTCAGCTGAGAAGACTCAGAAAGTATCATATATCAATCATCACCAGTTTTGAAGACTACACTATTCTTCTTGCTAGCTACACTTGCAGCTATCCCCAATATTGAATATATAGTTGGTAACATGTGATATAAGTTTAAACTATTGAGTTTTTTTGTTGATATCCCTTCTGATGCTCTTTTACATTCTCGGAACCCCAAGTCATCTCCGTTCCAAGTTCATTTTATGACTAACCAAGGGTACCTATGGATTGCAATTTTATCTAAAATTGATTGAGGTGTTGAGAATCCTTTGAATATTGTATTGAATCTGATATATTCCTATTCCAGAGAGGTAAGATTTTCAGACAAGGAGTTGATTATTATAGGTTTTCAATTGGTATCATACCACAGGCAGGTAAAAAGTTGTTCCACACTTGATGAAGTAAGTAGGTATCATCCTAATGGTTTTCATATCGTTCTCGGGACTCATCTAAATTCTTATTGCTTCAAATTAGAATAACTTATGAAGAATCAGAGGAACATTATAAACGATAAGAACCGGTACTAATACAATGTAGATTATACTACAGGAATAAGCTCTATGTCAATTATTTATTGATGATCTGATGATCTAATGAGCAGGATACATTGGGATTTTCATCCCAAATGATGTCAACAGTCAAAGCTATTAGTCACTCTTGGTAATGCAATAATAGTTTATCACAATACATGATGGCAGTATTGATGAACTCAAAATATGTATTGCTGAGTTTGCTAGAAAGAAGCAACCGTTACCGAACTTCCATAAGAGATCAGAACTCTGTACAGTGTAGACACTACTACAGTCTACTAGTATTGGTCACGAGCTGACTGTCCCTCATAACATCTACCAGAACGGAGTTGCAGAACGATGTACGTACATTTGTCATTATCTTCACTCACTTTTTCACTTTTTCACTAGTTGGTGTTTGGATGGGAGAAAGGGTGTCCAGTAAGTAATTCAATCCTCTCTCTCTCTCTCTCGAATAAGGTCACCAGACGTTATGTGGTTAGTCTATTCTAACCAACACATAAAATGGGCATAATAGCGTAGCAGAAATTAAAAACAGTTGGTACTACAAAAAGAAGTACTAATGTCAATTATTTATTGAGTGTCGATTAGCAAAATACATTGGGTTTCATCCCAAATGTAGTCAAGCCTATCAGTCACCCTTGATTATACAGTAGAAGTTTATATGTTCTATCAATATAGAAACTCAAAGCTTACTGTAAGGAGCCATTTAGCTGAAATGTGCTTTGTTAAGGCACATCACAAAACGTAGATGGACTCTCTATAACTAGCAACGGTCTTCGCTATCCGTAAAACAGTAAACTGGATTACAGCGCGCGACAACTGTCAACCGGGATGCCAGTCCCTGAAAAAATAGTTCAAACTATCAAATTTTTCTATACTCAAAAGAACAAAGTTGTAAACATGTGTTTAAATGATGAAGAAATAGGATTGAAAAAAAAAAAAATAACAACCGTAATTTTAGATCTCACCCCCACACGTTATCTCAATAATGTCGTTGTTTTTAAAAAGATCACTGGTCTCTACCGTTTTCTTCAGTGCTGGATTCGCTTCTTTTGCCAGAGCATGGCCATCGGATGGAATCACAGAGAATCAGAAATCAATTGAAGAACAAAGGGTTGAAATAATCAATGAGATCAAGAAAACTCCAAACTATCAAAGTTTAAACAACAACGATAAGTTCATTTCAAACACACATTCCGTTCGTATACCAAGAGATCACCAAACCAATCATGTCACACAGGGACTCCTTTTTGGTCCTCATCATTTAGAAATAGATCCAATTGTTTTCCTAAATACAACAGATCGTGAATTACAAGCATATTACCATCTAGGTCAAAAACTAACAAGTTATGACGGTAAGATCCACAATGGTGTCATATCTACACTACTGGATGAACTTCTTTGTTTTTGTGGATTCCCATCATTGCCAAGTGGGAGAGGTGTCACTGCTAAACTTAGTGTTGATTTTATAAAACAAGCAAATCCTGATTCAACATTGTTATTGAAAGCAAAAGTGGTGGAAAGTAAAGGAAGAAAAGTGGTGATTGAAGGTCATATTGAAACAGTGGAGAAGAACCCTCAAGTTATAGCAAAAGCTAATTGTATATTGGTTGAACCTAAATGGTTTAAGTATTTCTCTTGGTTAAGTTTGTTCTAGATGATTTATTTATTTATAATTGAAAGAGAAGTAATGATGTTAAAGAATTTGTCTATAATATGTCACGGTTGATCCGTTTAAAAATCAATTTTGTAGCAGTTTACCTTGAGAAATTAGTAACAATTAACTCAGTAATAGACAAGAAATCCAATCAAGCAGGAGCGATTGAAGCAAAAGAGACATTTTCAGTCATGGTATAGCTGATTCCTACGCTCAACAATCATCACAAGATAACATCACCTATAATTTGTCTATTTAATCAACTATTCGAATGTCAAAACCAAAATTAAAAATTCACAAAAACAACAAAACATCAATTAAAACAAGAATATGAGACACAACTACCTTACATTATCTACTCACATAGCACATCAAATTATTATCTATCCACTCAATACCATAATATCACTCTAAACAGCTTCAAATACCTCCAAAAACGGGCTTTTTGTGAATTTTTGGCGGATTTTCATCACCGCATCAAATAGTAATATATAACCACCATAATAGCTCTTATGGCCAAGTTGGTAAGGCGCCACACTAGTAATGTGGCGATCCTCAGTTCGACTCTGAGTGAGAGCAGTTATATTTTTTTTTCGATTTTCCTCATCATGATTTTTTCAATGATGAAAAAAAAAAATTGAAAGTGTTTTGAGTATTAAGAGATCTCTTCAAGTGGTTTTTTTTTTTGTCTTCTTTGGCTGTTTGTATCATTTCAGGATGTTGCGTGGAGGAAGACTTTTCACGAGTGTTTCCAGATCCAATGGGATAACGCAGAGATTGGCAGGATCTTCAAGATTGGGTTCTTTAGGTGCTCAACTACGTTTCCAACATACAGAAACTGTTGATGTTTCTAAAACTTCAGAATCTTTGAAACCAGAGAGTGGAAATCAGAACAGAGAAGGATCAGTGAGACCAGGAAAAAGATGGGGTGAAGGAAAACGTCCATTTAGAGAAATCACTCCAGAAATTAAGGCAGAAATAGCCAAAAAGGCAGAAGCTTTAATTATTGAAATCACTAGTCAAATAAACAAAGAGATTAAAGAATCATCAAAGACTTCAAAGCAATTAACTGATGAATTGTTCTCAAGATTGGATAAAGCCAAGTTTTTACAGAATAGATACACTTCAATCAATGGATTTAGTGAGACTCTTGATTTATTAATCTCGAAATCTATCAGTGAAGTGCTTGATACTAATGCAACTAGTATTCCAATCTCACCTGATGAAATCTTAAACAAGGCCATTGTTTATGGTATTGCAGGTGCTTCTACTTTCAACAATATTGCTAAGTATCATTTAAGAGAAGGACAAAGTCAGGATGTTTTACCATTATGGGTTTCATTTGTTGAATATAAATCATCAAACAGATATAGATATCTTCCAGAAGAAAAAAGATTTCAAACTTCAATCATTATTGCATTTGCCGAACTCACATCAGGTGGTGATCCACAGATTGAAAATATCAAACAATTGTTACAAGTTGATGAGTTACCTAGACTTGATGTTATATTATCATCATTGAAAGAAATAATTTCGAAATCAGATGAAAGATTTAAAACTATTGAAAATTCATTAAACAAATTAATGATTGCATCAAGAGATCCTAATTCATTAGATGATTTGAAAAGAGCACATTCTGCAATTGGTATTGGTAGAGAAAATTTAGTATCTGTCATCTTTAGAGATGCTTTAAAAATCTCTGAAATTAATGGAAAACCAATCACTTTAGAAACATATGTTGCATATATGACTTTATTCAACAGAATTGATGCATCACGTGAAGTTTTAAACATTTGGAATAATATCATCAAGGCAAATTATACCCCAACTATTGATGCTTGGAATGAACTTTTAGAAGCATCTAGTAAAGTTGGTCCATTTGGTAAAAGAGTTGGTCAAGCCCAAGGTATCTTGGAAAAAATTCCAAATCCTAATGTTGAAACATATGCCAAAATGTATGAAATTTATTCAAATGCCAAAGAATTTGATGCTGCAAAAGCTTTATTAACACCAGAAAATTTAAAATCATCAATTTTTGTTAATAGTTATTTGAAAACAGTTTCAACAACTGCTGAAATTGAAACTTTAGATAAACTTTTCCAAAAATTTAAAGACTTGAATATAACTTTAAGTATCACTACTTATAATACATTATTGAGTCGTTATGTTAAAGCTGATCTTTTCTCAAAAGCTAAAAGAATCTTAAATGAAATGGAGGCATCTAATATTGCACCTGATGTTGCTACATTTTCAATTGTTTTAGATATCATGTTGAAATCCATGATTTCAAGAGGTGATGTTCCAACATTAAAATCTATTGATGAAGTTATTGTACAGATGGAAATTGCAGGTATTAAAGTTAATAGTTTCACAATTACTGCAATCATTGATTCATTAACTAAAGATCTTTCATCTTTCAGAAATGCTGAATTAATCTTTGAAATAATGAAAGAGATAAATCTAGTTAATGAAATTACTTACGTTTCAATAATTTCTAATGCATTCCATATTGATAATGTCAATAAAGCTTTGTTTTATGTTGATGAATTCTTGAAATCTGGTTATAAATTATCTCCAAGTAATTGGGCAATGGTTTTCCAAGGATTACTCAAGAACAATAAAGCTGAAGAATCAAGAGAATATCTAGCGAAACTTTTAGAAACTAAAGATGGTGGAAGATTGTTGAATAAATTCAGTTATTTCTTCTTATTAAGAACGGCTAATAACACACGTTCTGCAGAATTAGCTAATGATGTGTTTAATGCTTTGATAAAAACTGAATTTCCAGTTAATACATTCTCTGGAACGACTAAAGAGACAATCAGAGGACTTGAAGGAAGAGGCATCACTGTTCCTGACCAGATCAAGAATTCATTGTGAATAAGAATTTAGAAAAAAAAGAAGGTGTTGGAGAAGAAAATAGTTCATTCCATGCGTGTATATAGGCAAAACTAGATAAACTACATCATCGAGTTATAAATTACAAAAAATAAGCATCATTGAAAGATGATATATGATAAGAACATTGTAAAACTATAAACAGACAAAAAAATAATTAACTAAAATGGAAGGAAAATGGGGATTGTGAGTGTGATTTTATGATTATTTCTCACTAGTTCCTAATGCCTGATTATAATATGGTTTCAACCAATGAACCAAACGATCTTTAGCGTTGGTGACGTTATCTAAAGCAGGTCTGACATCCAAGAAGAAAGTAGGCATTCCGTGTTGATCATCAGGACCTCCATAGTAATCAATAACGTATCTAACTTCTTTCCAACCTTTATTACCATCTGATCTCAAAACGTACCAATCATGTCTATCGAAAGGTGGTTCAGTGTTGTAAGTTTCAGGGAAGATTTTACTTAAACCAAGGTACATTCTTGCTCTTGGTGATAAATCTTCTGGTCTTCCTGTAAATTGTGCTAATCTTGGTTGTTTTTCGAATTTTTCAATGTATGGTTTCTCCCATTGAAGGATTTCTTGCCATGCACCTTCATTTAGGAAATTATGAACATCAACCATTGACTCTACTGCATCTTCAGGAATATCTTCAGCTTTACCTTTTCTTACCATTGCATTAAACATTTGTTGTGGAGATGGATATTCCCAAACACCTTCTGCTTCGTCTTCACCTCTAGGAATGGTGGAATATGTACGTTGTGTTGGTAAATCGATCTTTTGACCTGGCATCTTCTTATCGGAAATATAAGTAGGCATGTTATTCAATGGGTTTAAATCATCAGAAGTTCCATCTTTCTTGACTGGACATACGGCAGGTTTGTCATTTTTAGGCTTGACGGGACATACAGCAGGTTGCCCAGATGAAGAATTGAACTTTGTGTGGTCGACTGGACATTTCGCAGCTTCTGATTTGGCAGCCAGGGCTTTATGATCAACGGGACATTTAGCAGGCTTGTATTCAATTAGTATAGTTCATTTTGGAGTTGGTTTCAAAGGGATAAATTTTATGGGTATACTCACTTCTTTAGGCGTGCTTACTTCAGATGCGTCTTTCCAAAACCAACCCATGATTGAATGAATATGAATATGAATATTTAGCTAGAATTAAATGTTTAGTACTAAAAGTGTCAGAAAATTGTTGTTTTTTTTCTTTTTTCTTTTTTCTTCTTTTTAGTCAGCAGAAATAGAAGTTAAATCCGATGAACATTGAAGACTAGTAATAAAACAGAATAGTTACTACTGACTAGTGAAGTATCTATGAAAAGATTACAAAATGCAATTCACTCTTTCATATATTATATGATAATTTTAGTAAAACACTCGTACTCTAATACTTATCAAAATTCAATTTCTTTGTTTTTAACCGGTATCAATACTACAGAAATAAATTCCATGTCAATTATTTATTGAGAGCTGATGAGATGAGTACATTGGGATTTTAACCCAAATGCAGTCCACATTATCAGCACTATGTAAACAGTAACTCATTAATGCCCTATCCACGACGACAAAGAATGTCAAACGAGTTGATAAGAATTTGAACTAATCAAAGTAGCACTCAACTTTCAAAACAAACAATATGTTTCAGAAAATTGCGGCCAGTTATGACACTGTACTGTGACATGTGTACACACTTTATTTAAAAGAATTTTACGCTCTGAAATTTGCGCTAGAAAAGTTTGGTTACCCATCCCATGGAAAGATGAAAGATGATTATTTATATGACTGGTTGTGAAAAAAAAAAAGTTCAAAAATTATAACTTGTAATGCAGAAACAGACTATGCGTATTTTGATACTGAGTAATATATCGCTTTATTTATCATCATTATCACTCAAATGAGCTACCCTACTTGCCAATTACGATTAATCATGTACAATTCAACCGGAAACAGCTCTCAAATCGATAAAGGCTGCAGTCACGTGATATTCACGTGACCACACGTGAATCTCCTTAAAAATTTCCAGGCGTGACGTTGGAATTTATTTCGAAACAGTCCGGTTATATAAAATGAGTGAATAATTTTATGTTGATTTTAGGATATTAAGTGTATAATGTGAGAGTTTGGAAGATTCTTAGAGGATCATCTATGGGAATCATCTACTTGTTCCATACAAATTTGTTGTGTTAATATCATATTTCAATCTTTTTCAACAATCATATCATAAAAGGCACTTAAATCTCGCTACTGAAAGCTGAAAGTTGGTAAGAGACATTTGTAGACAGTAGCAGCTATAACATTCATGCACAATGCACATTGTGACATTTTACATATAATTTGGTTTTGTTTGAGATATCTCATCATATTCTTATCCTTATGTTTTTTCAGGACAAATGAAGAAGATAGTAGCAGCACTGAAGTAAATCATTGCACTAAGTTGTTCCGTGAACATAAGTCACATTAATTAATAATATATATTCATACTCTTTTATCAATTCATGATTATTCTACTCCAGGATGATAACTACAGAAATAAGTTATGTCAATTATTTATTGATGATTAGCAAGATACATTGGGCTTTATCCCAAATGTAGTCAAAGCTATCACTCAGCACTTTTAACTCATTGATTCCCTATCCACGACAACAAAGTGACGAAAGAGTTGACAGGAACCATATAAGTTAAGAGATACGCATACAGTCGACTACCATTTGGTATAGTTACGGCAAGCGCCTTGTAACAACACAGATGGATGATCGATGGCGTTCTCTGAATAAAATGATAAATCAGATGGGTAACACAGTTCTGGCTGTATCAAGTAAAATCGGATAGGCGGTACAAAGCAAGGCTTATTCACATACACCGCCCTGAAATCAGTACCAAAGCACTGTTGTTGTAAGATATAGCAAAATCATTACCTACAATTTTTAACAACTAAATATGGTCACGTGTGTAGCGGAAAAAATTTCAGCACCGGATTTTTTCATCGCTGTGAAAACCTTCAAAATATTTCAGCACTGAATACTCTCAAGAAATTTCAGCGCTGATGACTTTCAAGGAATTTCAGCATAGGTATATTTTGTGTAATTACTCGTTATTCCCAATAAATAGACAGCTAAAGAGACTAGATATTAAATGATTGTATACCTCAAAGTTCCCGTTTAATGGTGGTTTTGTCTTCTGTTGTAAAAACGTCTTTTTGGACTAGTTTTTCGAAAGATTTTATACCTACACTGTAGATCATGAGATATTACTAAGAGTGTCTAAAGCTGAATTGATACTCATGGTTACAATTTTCACAAAGACGTCAACTACTGGATCTAGAGACCAGATTCTTTGCCTACTGATGGATGATGGAGATCTTGTTTGTCTAGAGTTTAGATCTTAATTGTACAATATTTAACAAAAGTAAATAATGGTTTGGACATTGCTCACTGGTCGGTGTCTTTGGAGGCAATGGTTAATCGGTCAATGGCAAAAAGAATCTCTGCTCTGGTGTCCTTGGATCCCAAATCATAAAGAATAATGAAAATTTAATGAGTAAGAACTCTAATCAAAAGATTGACAACGAAGCCTTGGTTGATTGAAGTAGTTATAGCTTAGAACAGAACACAAGATTTGAGGAGAGGCAGCTTGAGCGTGCACTCTTCCATATTCAACAACAAAATTTCAGCATCAGCTGTTCAGCTTGGTAATTATATTGCACATATAAAGCGCATCAGTATACCAGAGAACCAGAAACCAAGCTTCAACAAAACGGTCTGACAGAACATGGTGTGTAAATACTTTCCATAAGATGAGTTATCCTTTCAGATAACATAACAAACATAACTGAACAAGCAAAGGTTTGTGCCGAAATAACATCGGTAGGTTGCAAAGATAAACATAAAATTTAACAGCAAACACCATCATTGCCTTAAAAACATCACGAAGCTTTCAATAGTTTCACGATCAATTATTTGCTAATTTCAATCCCATCATTGGCAGAGGCTAATTCATCTGTAAAATCATTCTAATTGAAGAAGAATTTAGAAAACCATAAAACTCTGAAGATCTGAAAATGATTTTTGAGCTTGTCACAATAAAAATTCGAAATTTAAACAAGTACCAATGTTTCTATGATCTCAAGGTTCTATGTAACAAGGTACAAGACTCACAAGAGTTATTCACACCAGATTGTGGTGCTTGTTGTGTTAAATTTGACACTAATAACTGTTGATTTATGACTATTGGTATCTCATGCACCCCATATTGTTATAATCATAACAAACGATTGACGAAAGAAACAGCGGCATTTTTCAACTTTTATGAACATTGAAGTAATGCCAAAGTGTAGATATTTTGTTATGAAAAGAAACAATGGTGACGTTAAAATAGTTCTCAAATGTTGAATGTTCAAAATTCACACAATTCATGTGATTTTTAGAACATAAGTAATAGAAATGCTGTAAGATTCAAGGATATGTAATGTAGTATCATCTCCAATGCCATTGGCCCAACAAAACCTGTGAAAACACCATTTATAAATTCAATGCTGAAATTCTTTGAATCTTATCAGTGCTGAAATTCCTTGAAAGTCATCAGCCATGAAATTTTTTGACACCTTTCAGTGCTGAAATATTTTGAAAGTTTTCAGCGCTGAAATTTATCTGTGCTGAAATTTTTGTCGCGACAATATGACAAAACTAACTGTCAATCAACGTATTGTATCAATTAACTCGCAATTGACAAATTTGAACATTCGTTTACTGTTTTTATCTTAAAAAACTCACATGTTCAACTACCGTGTCCCGTGATTGCAAGACGCAGCACCGTTGATTTTTGTCATGAAAATATGAGAGAACATAACTTCATACTCTTCAATCCATCTTTGATTATTCTACTCTAGCATAATTACTACATAAATAAGTTATTTCAATTATTCCTTAAGTACTGATGAGCAAGATACATTGAGACTTATCTCAAATGTAGTCAAAGCTATCAGTAATTATACAAAACATAACTTTCTCCAAATCTTTCTTACCTAGTTATGACGCTGTAGTGTAGTCTGTTAGTTATGAACTTAGTGGTTTTTATTCTTGTACTTACCCTAGAATATAGAATATCAATGCTAAGTAAGACTTCAATGGCAAAGTTACCAATTAATCAGATGGTTGTATCTGAACCAAAAATGTGCATCTTTTTCAACCTACCATTATACCAGATGTTTACTATTGGAAAAGTAGTCGGCAACAAAATCGAACTTCCTTCTTTCGACGGTGATCATAAACACATGAATCAAGTTATAACCATAAAAATAAAAGAAAAGGTCCGTTTATATAGTAAAAAAGTTTCTCATATAAAGATTGCTTTTTTTTTTCTGTTAATTCTTTCAATATTCGTTTCTCTTCTGAAAATGAGCAATCATTGCTTGTTTTTTCCGGTTAAATCTCGAAGAGAGCAGCAATACTGAACTTCAAAGAATCAAACGGCGCTAGTTCATCAAAGAATTTTCAAAGAGATAGGAAAAAGCAAACACTAGCTGATTTGTTTATGTGTCAAAAATTTCTTTTTTCCGTGCTAAAAAATGTATAAAGTTTTAAACACCAACTGGAGCTTAATCATTCCTCGAGGGTCAATTAATGTTCTATCATCAATCTTGTAACTTGTTTTAGATACATCCGTTTTGAAAACTTGAAAGTAGATGAAGATTGGTTTGATCTAACATTAGTCAAAATCTCTACATTCTCTGTATTATGCAGGTAAAATAACTCCGGGTTATATCCGAAACATCTTTGCCAGGGTACTACGAGTTTAGTTTTTATATGGAATTAATGTCATCATTCGTCTCTATGTAATTATGCTTCCTTAATCTATCTCTAATACTCTTTTTCATGATACTCATAAGTCTTATCCAGCCCCCTTTGAAATTCCTTGACACTCATTCCATCGACTTGAAATAATAAGAATTGATTTTGAATGGCTTCTAATCTATTGTTGAACTCTATCAAACTTTGTTTCTTTTCCCTATCTTCTTCTGACAGTAATCTATCAGCATACGATTCAACAACGTTGCTTTTTAAAGTTTCGTAAGCATCCATTCCGGAATCTTTGAATATCTTGCTAAAAAAATTGAAATCAATTAGTTTGAAATCACCTTTAAGTAAATAATTTAGGAACATATGTCTGCGAGGAAGCCAGTAAGTTCTATTAAACTCACAACTATCCCCATCTGATGTCAAGCAGCTGGTTGAATAAGACGAAGGTCCAAACTCAACATTTTGGATGGAGTATTCAGGTTCCTTATTTTCTGTGTATGTAGAGTTATCATGTTTTTCAAGCCCATGCAACACGTTGTCCAGCTGATTTCGTAGTTCGAGAAACAATTCATCATCAGAGTTCATTTCTAATATGGAAACCTTCTTTTTATATACCAATTCGTTCAGCAATGCATACTGGAACTCCTCTGACATCTTTCTTTGTAAAATTCTAGGGAATTTCTTGATTTCAGGAAAGAATCGAGCTAAATAGATGAAATTTTCAGCATTGGTTTCATCGCTCTTCCTGTTGATGGATTTATTTTCATAAAATTTGATGATTTTCTCTGAAAATGTCTCACAGCTGTCTACGGTTCCAATATCAAAACCACCTTTGTCTTCATCATCTTTCAACTGGTAGTGTAAACTTTTGATGAGTTGGGCATCCTTAATTTGAATAAGAACTGCCAACTTGGGTCTATAACTCAACCACCATTCTTTCTTACATTGTATCTGCCTTTTCAAATACTTTTCAATGGTTTCAGATCTGTCTCTTTTAGCAATTGTCTGAGCTTTCTGCAAGTAATTATCAGCAAGGACGGTTGTTTTGGCATGCATTGCAGCCATCAGTAACTGGCAAATGATTCCATTTGAATAAGAAGACGTTTTTTTCATGAACCTTTGTTGTTTGTGTAGAATAGAGGTCAAGATTTCAGTGTTTGTGTGGATACCTTCGTTGAAAAAGTCAGTGATAGCTCTAGCTTGAGCATCACGTTCATCAATGAGAACGTATGGCGGCACGAAATTGAAATTCTTCTGCCCTTCTTTACTCTCATTGTTTAAAATATTGCAAAAGCCTTTAACAGTCTTTAGAAAAATAGTAATGTTGTTTAAATTCTCACTAGCTTTGAAGATACACTGTGCTCCAAATTGTGATTCTCCATACTTATCTCGAAAGGCAATAGAGATAAGTTTCATATCGTGATACATGGTGATGTTCTGTGTTAAATCCATCAGTAAAAGGCTTTTTGTACACATTTCTCTTAACAAAGTCGTATCAGCAAATACAAGACCCGGTATACCATTATCAAATTCAACCCTCCTTATCACAACATTATCAACTTTTCTCAAATTCTCTTCTGCGATTTTTAAATCATTAAGAAAGTGAAGCTCCTCTAGTTCCTTAGAGTTGATTGGTGAGATTTGATTCTTCTCTAAGATCGGTCTTCTTAAATCAGATAATTTGGTATAGGAAACATACTCTAGACCAGTCTCGCCCTTGACATGTCTTAAGCTTTGCAAAACTATTGCTTTCATGAAGTTTGGTTTATAACCCTTTACAGCTTCTTCCTGAAGCCCAGATTTCAAAAATCCAGAGATGGCTGAGCAGAACAGCGGTTTCAATGAATGTGAATGAACACCTTTGATTTTCATCTTCACTGTCTTTGATGTGAAATTGAAAGTTATATGCAGCCTAGTTTCACATTTACCACGTAAAGCTTCAGCGGATTGAGTACCTCCAGGCGTTTGATTCTTGAAAACATTACCAGCTTTCTTGTTTTGTTGAGGGAGTACAATATCTGAATCTTCGACATCATTGAATGGAGAGTCAGATCCATAACCTGGTGCTTCATCATCGCTTTCTGGAAATTCTTCGCCAAAAGGATCAGCAAAACTATCGATAAAACTTGTAGATTCTTCAATATTTTCGTTCATTATCGTACCATTTTCACTGTCTATCACAAAATCATTGTCAAAACTCTGGTTTATCTCTTCACTTGGTTCACTGACATTAATTTCAGGATCATTATCAAGATTCAATTTGAGTCTTTTACGCTTTGCGTAGCTTTTTCTGTTAGAAGCTTGAATTTTTAATCTTGTATCTTTTCTTGTTTCAACATCAAAATGACAATTGTAATAAATGACAAATTGATCACCAATGACTTCTTTCCCTTTAAGTTTTGTTGGGCTGTGATTGAACAAATATAAAATCAATGAACCTCCATATTTTAACAAATTGATCAAATGTAAAATTGATCTCTTTCTCATTTTGAGACTCTGAGGTTGAAATATCAATGAAATTCTTGTAAATTTCAGCATCATGTTCAAACTCTTGATCGTTAGCATGAAACACGGTATCTCTTAGTTTGATTAGGTGATCGATCTCAGCTGGGTCAGATGTGTCAAATTCGAAATATTTTGAAAAAGAAAGAAGTTCAGTAACAGTTTCAAGCTGTTGAATTTTATCATGATCTATACCATCAAAGTCTGTAAGAAGGTTCTGAGGATACAAAATAGCAGATTCTATCGTATCTGGTGTACCGGTATTGACAGTATTGACATTATTATCAAAGACAGGTTGATTCAATTGTAGGTTGGCGTGTCCTTGAAAAGGATAAGGCTGTTGTATGAACCCATTAGGAAAATGTGGGTGATATTGATGTTGGAAAGGAAATATTGGAGGGCCCTGTTGGGGAAGTAGTATTAAGTTTTGATGTGGGTACTGAACAGGATAATATGGAATATTAGGAGGAATAAACTGGTTCATTTGAGGATTTATAGGAAGAATTGGAAAATTAGGTGGGGGTTGACCATTCCCATAAGGATTGAACTGCTGTCGCGTGCCATCGTGGTCAGCTTGAGTGGCGTCAGTGGGATCCATGATGTGGAATCTGAGGAGAGATTAAAGTGAATTATTTTCGTGTCGCGCGTATTTTATGACACTCCGCCTAAGTTTCAACCTAATGTTTATAGATTCTCCGTCTAACTTAGGCAGAGCTCTCCGTCTATGTTTTTTCATCAACAGTTCTTATTGATTAGCAATTGTAGTACGCAAAAAGTTATCACGGACTGTTTATTCCCTGGAAGAGCTCTAACCATTTCATCCAAATAGATTCAATGGGCTCTATCCATCAATATATAC